>CAUYUJ010012547.1:12500-52500 GCA_963575745.1 Prorocentrum cordatum | reverse complement strand
CGGGTCGGGTCGGCCTCTCCGCTGCTGTGGGCGCGATCCCAGCACAGGCCGGGCTCTCCAGCGGAGCGAGCGGAAAACAAACAAACAAACAAACAGATAACCGATCAGCTTAAGACTGCTCACTCTTATCTGCTCGCGTGCCCTTCAACGCGTATATCCCGAACCCTCGGTACCCGCCCTCCTCGCCTTCGACATTAACCCCTTGAGGGTATACCTTCCTTACCTGCAACGTGTATTTCGTGCAGCCCATAAGGAAGGGGAAGAGGGGACGGATGGAAGGGACAAGGGGGACGGAGGAGGATGGAGCACGAGAGAGATCAGCAGGAGGGGGGCCAAGAGCAGAAAACACGTGGCAGATCCAGACGGGCAGATCGAACAAGCAGATACTAATGGGCTGGTCGGGGTGGCGGGCCCAGGGGGCCAGGTCGAGCAGGCGGGTTGCTGAAGCGTGCGTCCTGCATGAATCGCGAGGTCCCGAGCGATAGCGCGTTAATCGCGAGAAAAGTCAAAGCGACAGCGACAGTGCGTCTGTGCCTCTGTGTGTCTGTGTGTCTGTGTGTCTATGTGTCTGTGTGAGTGCCTGTGTGTGTGTGTCTGTGTTTGCCTGTGTGTCTGTATGTGCGTGCGCGTGTGCGCGTGTGCGCGTGTATGCGCGTGTATGCGCGTGTGCGCGCAAGCGTGCGCGTGCGTAGGCGTGTGTGTGCGCGTGTGTGCGCGTATGTAAGCGTGTGTGCGCGTGTGCGCGCGTGTGTGCGCGTGTGCGCGCGAGCGTGTGTGTGTGCGTAGGCGTATGTGCGCGTGTGTGCTCGTGTGTGCGTGCGTGTGCGCGTGTGTGCGCGTGTGTTAGCGCGTGTGCGTGCGCGAGCGGGCGCACGGGCGCGCGCTTGTGTGCGCGTGTGCGCGTGTGTGCGCGTGTGTGCGCGCGTGTGCGCGTGTCTGCGCATGTGCGCGCGCGTGTAAGCGTGTGAGCGCGAGTGCGCGCATGTGCAAGCACGCGCGCGTGCGCGTGTGCGCATGTGCCAGTGTGCGCGTGTGCGCGTGTGCGCGTTGGCGCGTGCGCGCGTGTATGCGTGTGCGCGTGTGCGCGTGCGCGCGTGTGCGCGTGTGCGCGTGTGCGCGTGTGTGCGTGTGCGCGTGAGCGCGTGCATGCGTGCGTGCGTGTGTGCGTATGTGCGTATGTTGGTATGTCGTGTGTGCGTGTGTGCGTGTGTGCGTGTGCCTGTGCGAGCGCGAGTGCGAGTGTGGGTGCAAGCGCGACTGCGAGTGCGAGTGCGAGTGCGAGTGCGAGTGCGAGTGCGAGCGCGAGCGCGAGCGCGAGCGCAGGCGCGAGTGCGTGTGGGAGAGTGTGTGTGTGTTTGTGTTTTTGCGTGCGTGTGCGAATGCGTGTGCGTGTGCGTGTGCGAGTGCGTTTGCGTGTACGCGTGCGTGTGCGCGCGTGTGCGTGTGCGCATGCGCACGCGTGCGCGCGTGCGCGCGTGTGCGCGTGTACGGGTGCGCGCGTGTCCGCGTGTGCGCGTGTGTGCGTGTGCGCATGTGCGCGTGTGCGCGTGTGTGCGTGCGTTCGTGTTGGCGTGTGTGCGTGTGTGTGCGTGTGCGCGTGTCCGCGTGTGCGCGTGTGTGCGTGTGCGCATGTGCGCGTGAGCGCGTGCGTGCGTTTGCGTGTGTGCGTGTGTGGTGTGTGCGTGTGTGCGTGTGTGCGTGTGTGCGTGTGTGCGTGTGTGCGTGTGCGTGCGAGTGCGAGTGCGGGTGCGGGTGCGGACGCGAGCGCGAGTGCGAGTGCAAAGGCGAGTGCGGGTGCGAGCGCAGGCGCGAGTGCGAGTGCGAGAGTGTGCGTGTGCGTGCGAGTGCGACTGCGTGCGCGAGTGCGTGTGCGCGTGCGTGTGCGTGTGCGTGTGCGTGTGTGTGTGCGTGTGCATGCGCACGCGTGCGCGCGTGTGCGAATGCGTGTGAGTGTGCGCGTGCGTACGCGTGTGCGCGTGCGAGTGTGCGCGTGTGCGCGTGTGTCGCGCGTGTGCGTTCGCGCGTGCGCGCGTGCGCGCGTGTGCGCGCGTGTGCGTGTGCGCGTGTGCGCGTGAGCGCGTGTGTGCGTGCGTGCGTGTGTGCGTGTGTGCGTGTGTGCGTGTGTGCGTGTGTGCGTGTGTGCGTGTGTGCGTGTGCGTGCGAGTGCGGGTGCGGGTGCAAGCGCGAGTGCGAGTGCGAGTGCAAAGGCGAGTGCGAGTGCGGGTGCGAGCGCAGGCGCGAATGCGAGTGCAAGAGTGTGCGTGCGTGTGCGTGTGCGAATGCGTGTGCGTGTGCGTGTGCGTGTGCGTGTGCGTATGTGCGTGCGGTGTGCGTGTGCGTGTGCGTGTGTGCGTGTGCGTGTGCGTGTGCGTGCGAGTGCGGGTGCGAGCGCGTGTGCGTGCGCGCGTGCGTGTGCGTGTGCGTGTGCGTGTGCGTGTGTGCGTGTGTGCGTGTGCGTGTGCGCGTGTGTGCGTGTGTGTGCGAGTGTGTGCGTGTGTGCGTGTGTGCGTGTGCGTGTGTGCGTGTGTGTGCGTGTGTGCGTGTGCGTGTGTGCGTGTGTGCGTGTGCGTGTGCGTGTGTGTGTGTGTGTTTGTGTGTGCGTGTGTGTGCGTGTGTGCGTGTGTGCGTGTGCGTGTGTGCGTGTGCGTGTGCGTGTGCATGTGCGTGTGTGCGTGTGCGTGTGCGCGTGTGCGTGTGCGAGCGCGTGTGCGAGTGCGAGTGCGTGCGTGCGTGTGCGTGCGCGCGTGCGTGTGCGTGTGCGTGTGTGTGTGTGTGCGCGCTTCTGCTAAAGCCCAGTGACGGGGCCCATGTTCCCAAAATCGATGCCCCGTTGCCCCCGTTCGTCGCCCCCCGCTGCCCCACGTCGTGGCGGGGCCCCCGGGATCGGGGACCTGTTGCCCCCCACCGTTGCCCCGCGAAGCTGCTCAGAGTCGTGTGCCCTGAGGGTGCCATGTTTGCCCACATCCAAAGCACCGATCTGTCCATGCCCACCGTGCCGTTGCCCCTGACCTTCCGCTCCCTGGCCTTCGGGCCTTAACTCGGGCCTCCCGCGGCCGACCGGGACGACCCTGGCCCCCCCAGAACACTCTCGGCGAGGCGCAACTGCAAACCACCCAGGCCTCGAAAACTCGAGGAGACTCTCGAAAATTCACACCCAATTCGCTTTCTCCCAAGTGATCCTCTGCGTCCGGTTTTCGGGTCTATGCCTCGGGTCTATGGCGGCCGTTCGGAACGGATTCTGGCAAACCCGGAACGCCCTCGACGAGGCACAACTGATGGAAACCACCCCCGGCCTGGAAAACTCAAGAGAACTTCCGACAACTCACGTCCCCCTTGCAGCCCCCATTGCTCCACAGTTTCCGACTCAAAATCATAAAACGCTTTCGACGAGGCGCAGCTGACGGAAGCAAACCCGGGCCCCGAAAACGTTCGAGAACTTCCGAAAGCGTTCGAAAACTCACGCCCCCATCGCTGCCCCTCTCCAAGATCCGACTTTGCGAAAAAAACAACAGCGAAAAATCACGGCCTAAGCCCCAGACCCAATCTTTTTGCTACATGTGTTCGAGCCCGATCGACCTGCGTTGGTCCCAGAGGGGCCGAAGCCAGGCGACAACGCTCGGAATGAAAAAACTGCAGCGCCCGGATCCCAAGGCTGATCTCCCTTCTCCTGATGGCCCGCTGCCAGCGTGCAACGTCGACCTCCGAAGAGCATGCCATACGCAGAAGGCATCTGTACACCACCGCCGTGGCAGGCCAGGGCCATCTTGGCCCTGGCATGGTGTATGCGCCCTCCTGGCCGAGGCCAGGAGGGCCTGTACACCATCCTGGAACCCAGGATGGCCCTGGCCTGGCACGGTGGTGGTGAAATAGATGCCTTCGTCGGATGCCATCCCTGCGAGGCGATCTCCCTGCGAGGGCCCCGTCTGCGCACACCATCCCGACAAGGTGGGGCACAGTGGGTAAGAAGCGGGCCGGCGGCGCCACACCGCACGCTAGCACACCCAAGGCCAGCCGTGCATACATTTCGGCGACGCTGGCGCGGAGCAGATCAGGCTCCGCATCGAGCCGCACTGGCGATGCCTCGGAGATGCGGCGCCATCTTCCGACCCACCTCTTCGGACCAGCTGTGGGAGGCTCGGTCCTCCTCTGCCTGATTCAGCAGGAAAGAAGACAACGGGTGCCGAGGAAAACGGGTCCTGGACCCCGCGCCTCCCGCCAGAACAAGCTCTGCAATCCTGGGGCCCGTGAAGGGCCACGGGAGACCGACAAATGGAGGAAAACTTCAGGACCCGCTTACCTCAGGACCCGCTTCCTCCATGGCGGTTCCTGCTGCTCCTCCTCCTCCTCATCCTGCTGCTCCTCGTCCTGCCGGCCTACTGTAGCAGGTCCCGCGGCTGCGACGCGCCGCCAGCGTCCTCCTCCACCTCATCCTCCTCCTCCAACTCAAAGGCGACGACGTCGCCGTCGGCGTCGGCGTCGTCGCCGCCGTCGCCGTCGCCGTCGCCTCGTACTCGTCGTCCTCCTCGTCGTCGTCGTCGGCCTGCTGCAGCAGGCCCCGGGGCTGCGACGCGCCCCGGGGCGGCGAGCCCCGCTGCGACGCGGCACGCCGCGGCGGCGGCGCGCCCTGCGGCGGCGACGGGCCCCGCCGCTCGGGCGCGCCCTGCGCGGCCTGCGCGGCCTGCGCGGCCGCGGCCGCGGACGACGGCGACGACGACGACGACGACGACGACGCCGGCCGCGGATGTCGATGATGCGAAGGCCCGACTTGGGGACGGACAAAAACGGGCACGGCGCTGCTGGGCAAGCTGGGTGGCGACATCCGAACCCCACGACATCCAATCATCGATTCTCCTGAATTGATGGGAGGCGGTGGTCAGCTTCGCATTTCGCCGCGCGCTCCACGCATTCCGAACCCTGACATCCCCGCCGCCCATCGCGTTGCCTGCAACTCCTGGCCCTCGAGGCAGACGACGGGGACAAGGCGGACGCCACCAGAAGTGCAGGGAAGCCTCTGGAGAGCCCTGGAGCCCCAAAAAGGACGGCCAACAACATCCCAGACCCTCCATCCTCGACCCGCGAATCTCGGTCCTCGCCAACGTCGACGACGACCTCTGCAGACCTCCAGGAACCCTTGGAAGCTTCCAGTAGCCTCGGGGCACTCGGGAAGCCTGGGGAGGCCTCGGGAAGCCTGGAGAGGCCTGGGGAAGCCTGACGAAGCCAGGGGAAGCCTGGGGAAGGCTGGGGAAGCCTCGGGAAGCCCGGGGCAGCCGGGGGGAACCTTTTTTTTCTGCGAAGGCACAAGAGAAATCACAGGAGGCATCCTGGGTGCAGCTTTCGGTTGCAAAAAGCTGCCCCCGCAGGCCTGCGACACCCGAGCGGCGGCAGGGGGAGGAGGGAGGCGACAGGAGGAGGCAGGAGTGCTCGGGGGGCAGCCGCGGGAGGCCTCGGCTGGGCCCGGGGAAGCCTCGGGAAGCCCGAGGAACCCTCCGAGAGCCTGGGGGGGGCCTGGGGAGGCCTGGCGAAGCGGGTCGACGACAGGGGAAGCCTGGGGCAGCCGACGGGAGCCCGTCGGAGCCTCTTCTGCGGAGGCCCGTGACACCAAAGAAACACGTAAGGACTCGAGGGTACAACTTTCAGGCGCAAAGAGCCGTAATCCGGAGGCCTTTGACACCAAAGAGGCGGTAGGAGGAAGAAGGAGGAAACAGGAGGCACGAGGAGGCAGGAGGGGCGGGGAGGAGGTGGGACGAGGTAGGATGGGGTAGGATGAGGCAAGCGAAGCAGGAGGATGTAGGAGGCGGTAGGAGGAGGTAGGATAAGGTTTGAAGTGATATGAGGACATGGGACGAGGAAGGAAGAGGCAGGAGGAGGTACGAGGCAGTAGGAGGAGGTGGGAGGTTCCGCGACGACCCGCAGAAATGCCATGCAAGTACACTTCCCAAGCCCCCGACGTCGTAATTTGTTCATAATTAACGTTAGCTCCGAAGATCTCGGCCCATTCCCCGGGACCGGTTTGCACCCTGATTCATTTGGTTGACGGTCCCGGGGCCCAGCGAGGGTCCCTGCAGGCCGAAAACGGTGAAAAACAACCCGTCCTGCTTTGACCCACGACGCGAGGGGGTCTGGGCTTCGTCCACAGAAGGGCAGCCTCCTGCCCACACCCGGTCCCTTCTTGCTGGGCGGGGCCTAGCTGCTTCGGGGAGGGGGGCCCCGCAGGGTGCCCCCGCAGCGACCCGCGCCACTCTGGGCCCCCGGGCATCGCCCCCCGACCCCCGACGCCATGATTTCCCGTCGCGGCATGGACCCCACGACGTCCCCCGACCCCTTCCCAGGAAGATCAGCCCCTCATCTTGAGTCTTTCTCGTCGGCGAGCCCGTGGGGGAAACGAAACGGGCCGGGCCTTCTCAGAAGGCTCGGACCGCCTTCTGAGAAGACCTTCTCCTTCCCACTCCCCCCCCCAACGCTCGCCCCCGACTTTCTGTTGACGGCCCCGGGGCCTGACGAGGACCCCCAGAGGCCGAAGACTGCAAGAAACCTACGGCGCGAGGAGGCCTGGACCTGGGGGTCAAGAGTCGGCCCCCAGGCCTCTCCTGGGGTGCGCGCGGACCAGAATTGGGAGGCGGGTCGGGCCGTGGCGACGAGAAGCCCCGCAGAGGCCCGAACAGCCTCGAGGCTATCAGTTCGAAGTGCGAGGTGCGTCACATTCTCTGCACGCCCAACTGAAGGGGCCCCAGGACACACAAATAAACACACACAACTAAAAAGATCCCGCAAATGTTCCCATATGTTTGGGGGTTTTCTGTCTTCCCCCCATTTCCCATATCTTTGCACATTTTCTGGGGAATGGAGGATTAATTGTGTCTGTGTGTCTCTTTCCCTCCTGCCCAACTCGCTCACGAGGCGAGGCTGCCGCGGGGCCGGGTAACGCTGCGGCAGCCGGCGGAGAGCGCCGCGCCTCCGCCGAGGCGGGCGCTGCCTCGGGTGCCAGGGGTGCGTCGGCCGCGGGGCCGCCTGGAGTCGGAGCGGTTTGCCGACCGCCGACGACGCCGCGGACCGTCGTCGTCGTCGTCGTCGTCGTCGTCGTCGTCGTCGTCGTCGTCGTCGCTCGCGTCGTCGTCGCCGTCGGCGTCGTGATCATTTCGGGCATTGGGAGGTCCTCCTCGCTGCGGCTGCAAGAAAGATCGGGGGACCGGTCTTGACCAGAGTCTGGTCGGACAACGACGACGACGTCGAGGACGATGACGACGAGAACCGAATCTTTTCCGTGGGGCCTCCAAGACGCGCCCTTCAGAGGCTCCGGACGACGACGACGACGACGACGACGACGACGACGACGACGACGACGACGACGACGACGACGGCGACCACGCCTACGACGGCGACGGCGGCGGCGCCAGCGGCATCGTGCTTGACTTCCGGCGGCCTTCCACCGGCCGCCTGGTGGCACTCTGCTTCGGGGGCCGCTCGGCGACCTCTTCTTCATCCGAGCGCCCCGCCCTCTGCGCAAGGGTGCACCCGCGGTCGGGCACGGAGGGGCCCGGCCACCTGCTCGGCGACCTGCCGCCTCGCACCGAGGCAGGTGCGGAGGCGTGCTGCGCGCCACTGGGCCCGGGGCGGAACGGCCTGCGACAGCTTAGGGGGCCGCATGCGAACCCTACCCCTACCCCCCACGATTTCTGGGGGGGAGGGTGGGGTTCACTTCGCTCGGGAGCTCACAAGCGAAGTGAACCCCACCCTCCCCCCAGAAATCGTGGGGGGCAGGGGTAGGGTTCGCATGCGGCCCCCGACAGCTCCCGCCGGCGGAGAGCGGCACCGCCAACGGCAGCAGAGAGCAGGCCGCGGCGCCAGCGACGGTGGCCACGGCGGCCACGGCGGAGCCGCGCGGGTGCCGGCGGCAACGACCGCGCCGAGGCTGTTGGGAGACCTCCTGGGATTCTCGGGTGGCGTGTCGGGGCTGCCTGGGGCTGCCTCGGGAAGGCCTCAGAGGCCCTTCGGGGCCCTCTGGGACCGCCTTGGGAGCCTCCTGGATAGTCGAGGGCTCCTCTGGAGCTGTCTTGGAGGCCTCTTGGAACTCTATTTGGCTGTCTTGGGGCGATGTTGTGGACTCCTGGGGCCGTCATCGACATGGCCTTCGTTCGTCGGCCCAACGCGGCCTTGCTGTCCTCTGCTGCGCGTGGCCCCCCGCGCAGACGCGGCTGCGCAAAGACCGGGTTGCCACGCGGGGCACTGGGCTTTACCCTTGCGTATCGAGAGCCTGGCGTTAGCAAAGTAGCCGAGGACCTGCTTACCGGCCGCCGCCGCCCCGAGATCGAGGCTGGTGGCGGGGGCTCGACGGAGGAAAGCCCCCCTTCTATGATGATCTGAGCATATGTGTGAACATCCCGATGGGCAAGCGCAACCCTGATAGACGCGCGCCCCACTCGTCGCGGCGCATTGTGCCGTAGGCCAGCACTTCCATTCCAGCCGGGCGGTGGCTTGCAAGACTTTTGCCGATGGGGCCGCCTTGTGGGAAGGTTTCCGCGAGGTCACGGACCGCTTCAACTCTGGCGTTGAAGCTGGAGCCTCGTCGCACCTGCCTTCGCAATCCGAAGGGGGCAGAAAGAACAAAAACGAACAAAAACCAAAAACGCGCGCTGCTGCGCGACGGAGTCGGGCTCCAGGGCGCGATTCCGTTCTGTCACGCCGGGCGCTCGGATGTCGGCGCCAATGGCGCACACGCCTGCCACCAGGGACTTTGCGGAGCGGGCTCTCGCACCGGCGCCTTCGGGGGGGCGCCCGATGCCGGGGCCGCGGCGCGACAGACTTGAGCGTCTGCAGCGACGGGGAGGTCGGGGCCCGTGCCCTCCGCCGCCGGTGCGTGCTGCTGTAGCTCCCCACGAGCTGCATCCGGTGACGAGTGTTGAAAGGTCGGCCGTTCGGGCTTAGGGCTGTCGATTGGCGGTGGGGCTCCTCCCCGATGGCCCATCCCACCAACCTGCTCGGGTGGATCTGTTGGCCCGAGAGGCGATCGATGAGGACAGCTTCCTGGAGCGATGCTTATAGTTCCCTAACCGTGGGGGCGGTATTATTCGCTGTCGTCGACAAGCGCGGCACGGATAGAATGCGGAACAACGGAGAGAGAAAGAGAGAGAAAGAAAGGCAGAGAGAGAGAGAGAGACAAAAAGATAAAGAGAGCGAGCGAGAGCGATAGAGAGAGAGAGAGCAAACAAAAAAAAGATGGAGCGAGAGAGAGAGAGAGGGCGAAATAGAAAGACAGAGGCTGGAAGGCCAGCCAACAGGGTGGCCGACTAGCAGAAGAAAGCACCGATGAAGACGTAGACGATGGATGGGACGACAACGGTAACACGTTTATCAATCGCGTTGTACTTGTTCTGTTTGCTCATACATGCATGTCAAGAGACGCGCGCACCAACCGAAAATGGCCGTGGGCGCGCGGGGGGGAGGAAGGGAAGGGGACGGAACACTGCACCTAGCTAGCCGGCTGGCCGCTCTGTCGTGCCATGCGTTCTGGCACCGTGCTTCCAGTCAGGGCAGGACAAATCGCGTGAACTGTTTCCCGCGCATCTCTCTACAAATGCGGTTCGTGAACTCCCTGCTTTATCTACCATCATCAGCATCAGCATAATCACAATCACGGCCCTCATACTCCTCATCACGGCCCCCAAATCTGGCGACACGAGGTATCACAGGTGACGGCCTCCCAAGCCTCCGCAGAACAATCGCCACCCGGGAAACTGGGCTGGCACGGTGGCGGCAGGCACTGGTTTTTATTTGGAAGCTTCTGCTGTTTTCAACGGGGCGTGCGTCGTGGCGTCGTGGCGCCTGCCGCTTTTGACATGTCGTTTATTGATGTGTCGTTAGAACGTTTGTTACTGCGCCTGTTCGTTCATGTGACCAGTCTTACATCGGCCTGCGTATCGCTTCTGATGGGGGAACCATCAATCGGTCAATAATGTACTCTGAAATATGCGACTCTCCTCTGTACATTCCTGGTATATCATGTTATGCTATGTTATGTTATGTTATGTTATCGACGGACCGGCGTGACGTCGTGACGCCTGTCACGTTGATATGCTGCGCTCCTCCAGGCTGGTGACCTGCGTAGCCAGCGGCAAAGGAGAAGCATGGAGGATACGATGGATAATTACCCAGGGACGCACCCAACACTTTGTACACATGAGGCGACAATACATCGGACCGCTCAATGCGAAAGCGAGCACTGAAGGACCCGCCGTGCCCTTGAACGATTCGCCAAAGAACGTCGGGCCAGAGTCAGATGTTCACATATGCGATGTCGCTCTTTACAGTCAGATCGTTGGCAGGAAGGCGGCCACGAGGGAGTGGGAAAAAACAATAAGGAGAGACGATTGGAGACATCATTCGTGGGAGCAGCGCCGCTGGACCCCAACGTCGCAATCCAGCCCCCCAGAGGACGGCGAGGTCTCATGGTGATCTGCGTAAGGCGCACCTCCGCAGGGCCTCCCAGGAGCTCGAAAGTGGCGACAGATTCGCGGATCGCAGCCCTCCAGGGGACGGCGAGGTCTCGTGGTGATCTGCGTGGTCAGACGCACCTCCGCTGGGCCCCCCAGGAGCCTACGAAAGTGGCGACATTTTCGGGCAGCCCCCCAGAGGTCTCGTGGCGATCTGCGTGGTAAGACGCACCTCCGCTTGGGGCCCCAGGAGCCCACGAAAGTGGCGACATGTTCGCAGATCGCAGCCCCCCCCAGGGGACGGCGAGGTCTCGTCGTGATCTGCGTAAAACGCGCCTCCGCTAGGCCTCCCACAAGCTTACGAAAGTGGCGACAGCTTCGGGCAGCCCCCCAGAGATCTCGTGGTGAGCTGCGTGGTAAGACGCACCTCCGCTTGGGGACCCAGGAGCCCACGAAAGTGGCGACAGCTTCGCAGATCGCAGTCCTCCCCAGGGGACGGCGAGGTCTCGTGGTGATCTGCGTAAAACGCGCCTCCGCTAGGCCTTCCAGGAGCTTACGAAAGTGGCGACAGTTTCGGACAGCCCCCCAGAGATCTCGTGGTGAGCTGCGTGGTAAGACGCACCTCCGCTTGGGGCCCCAGGAGCCCACGAAAGTGGCGACAGCTTCGCAGATCGCAGCCCCCCAGGGGACGGCGAGGTCTCGTGGTGATCTGCGTAAGACGCACCTCCGCTGGGCCCCCCAGGAGCTTACGAAAGTGGCGACAGTTTCGGGTAGCACCCCAGGGGTCTCGTGGTGATCTGTGAACGACGCACCCCCGCTGGGCCTCCCAGGAGCCCACGAAAGTGACGACAGCTTCGCAGATCGCAGCCCCCCGAGGGGACGGCGAGGTCTCGTGGTGATCTGCGTAAGACGCACCTCCGCTGGGCCTCCCAGGAGCCCACGAAAGTGGCGACAGCTTCGCAGATCGCAGCCCCCCCAGGGGACGGCGAGGTCTCGTGGTGATCTGCGTAAGACGCGCCTCCGCTTGGGGCCTCCCAGGAGCCCACGAAAGTGGCGACATGTTCGCAGCCCACCACGGGACGGCGAGGTCTCGTGGTAATCTGCGCAAGACGCACACCCGCTGGGCCTCCAAGGAGCCAACGAAGGTGGCGACAATTTCGCGGATCGCAGCCGCCCAGGGGACGGCGAGGTCTTGTGGTGATCTGCGGAAGACGCACACCTGCTGGCCCTCCAAGGAGCCAACGAAGGTGGCGACAGTTTCGCAGATCGCAGCCCCCCTAGGGACGGCGAGGTCTCGTGGTGATCTGCGTAGTAAGACGCACACCCGATGGGCCTCCCTAGGAGCCCACGTAAGTGGCGACATGTTCGCAGATCGCAGCCCCCCGAGGGGACGGCGAGGTCTCGTGGTGATCTGCGTAGTAAGACGCACCTCCGCTGGCCCTCCCAGGAACCCACGAAAGTGGCGACAGCTTCGCAGATCGCAGCCCCCCAAGGGGACGGCGAGGTCTCGTGGTGATCTGCGCAAAACGCACCTCCGCTGGGCCTCCCAGGAGCCCACGACAGTGGCGACAGTTTCGCAGATCGCAGCCCCCCAGGGGACGGCAAGGTCTCGTGATGATCTGCGGAAGACGCACACCCGCTGGGCCTCCCAGGAGCCCACCAAAGTGGCAACATTTTCGCAGATCGCAGCCGCCCATGGGACGGCGAGGTCTCACGGTGATCTGAGTAAGACGCACCTCCGTTGGGCCTCCCAGGAGCCCACGGCTCCTCCGCTGCGCGAGCGACGACACCCGAACGAGCCGCGGGCACGAGGCGGGACGCAGGCAGGAGGAGAGAGGGAGAGGAGGGAGAAGGGAAGAGGCGGGAGGAGGGGGAGGAGGAGGGGGAGGAGGAGGGGAGGAGGACGGGGCAGACAGTGCTATATTCAAAACGAGTACCCAACCAAGGGAGGGTTGGGAAAAAGCAAGATCAAAAATTGAGAAGATTGAAGATGGTGGAGGAGGAAGAGCAGGAGGAACACGATGTGGAAGGAGGAAAAGGGAGGGCAGAGAGCGGACCGATGGCCAGGCGGAGGGCGGACTCGACCCACGGCATCGGCGAAAGGACGGATACGTGGGAAACGAAAATATACCCAGACCCTGGATGCCTGATTGTTGCGGTCGTGGCCGACGAGACCGGTCGCTACCGATGCTGTTTCAAATTCCACCATCGTTCGCGACCGATTCGCTTCAATATCGGTCGCGAACGGTCGGCCGCGACAGATCGGTCGCGATCGATTTAAGAGTGCCGATCAGAAGCTACCAATCGCGACCGATGAAATCTGGTATCCAATGATCTGGGGGGGGAGTCGAAGGCAACGTAGCAACGTAGCACCAGCAGGTATTCTGGTGGTCACATGGGGTGTGCGCATCTCGAGTCCATGGCAACCGGTACTGACCTGGGAACCGCTCCCCTGGGGACCCCTCCCAGGGCGCGTTTCGAGGCGACACCAGCTGCGACGATCGAGACGCGCAGCGGCAGCGGCATCCTCTCCTCCTCTGCGGCCTGGGCCCAGGCTCACAACGTCGCCTCGTCGGCGGCCGCTCAGCTCCCTCGCTGGCTCGTCAGCCG
Organism: Prorocentrum cordatum; assembly: GCA_963575745.1. Classification (NCBI taxonomy): domain Eukaryota; class Dinophyceae; order Prorocentrales; family Prorocentraceae; genus Prorocentrum; species Prorocentrum cordatum. Next base: position 39,463 of record CAUYUJ010012547.1, on the reverse strand, counting down.
GACCCCCGACGTCAGGATTACTTCACAAGATCTACCCCCAGGAGGTCTCGAACCCATTCCCCGGGACCGTCTTTAAAACCCGAGTCGTTTTCTTTTCGCGGTCTCATGACGGCCCCCGGAAGCCAAACGCAGCAAACAAATGACCCGAGACGTACGCAGCCCAATTCCCCACGCGAGGCGAATATTTGCATGGACCTTCCATACTACAGAATACATCGCCAGATATGTACGATATGCGCTGCCATCATCTCCGCCGTGCCTCCCACGAGTCTACGGAAGTGGTGACGGTAGCGCACATCGTAGCCTCCAAAGGAGCCGCGAGGTCTCGACTGGATGCGCGTACTCCCCGACTCCGCCGTGCCTCCCAGGACCCCACGAAAGTGGGGACAGTTGCGCAGTTTGCAGTCCCCCAGGGAGCAGCGAGGTCCCGCCTGGGTGCGCGCACTCTGCTACTCCGCCGTGCCTCTCAGAAGCCAACGAAAGTGACAACAATTGCGCAGTTCGCAACTCCCCAAAGAGCAACGAGGTCTCGGCTGGGTACGTGTATTCCGCTGCTTTGCCGTGCCGCCCAGGAGCCCGCGAAAGTGGCGCCAAATTCGCAAATCGCAGCTTCCCAGGGAGCAGCGAAGCCTCGGTTGGTTCCGCGTGCTCCGCTACTCCGCCGTGCCTTCCAAGAGCCCACGAAAGTGGCGTCAGCTGCGCAGTTCGCAACCCCCAGGCAGAAGCGAGGTCTCGGCTGGGTCCGCGTACTCCACTACCCCACCATGCCAGCCCACGAAAGTGGCAGCAGTTGAACAGCTCGCAGCTTCCCAGGGCAAGGAGCAGCGCGGTATCGGTTGGTGCTGCTTCGTGCCTCCAAGGAACCAACGAAAGTGGCGCCAGTTGCGCAGGTCGCAGCCACCCAGGGAGCAGCGCAGGAGCAGCGCAGGAGGAAGCATGAGGAGGGGAGGAAAGGAGAGAACGTGGGGTCCACAGTGCTCGATTCAAAACGAGAACCCAACACAGGAGGATAGGGGAAATTAGCCTGACGAACCACCCAACCATATGTAGATGCGAGTACCGCATTGTGGGTACCGCTTTCGGTGGAGTTCCCTGGTGCGGTGGCGTCGTGCGAACCCTCCCACTGGAACATTCGGTGGGGCTCCTTATTGGGCCACGAACCGTGCGAGGGGTGTGCCGAATTGGGCGCGGTGGCGCCATGCGAACCAACGCATTGGAGCCTTCGGTGGACCCCTTATTGGGCCACTTACCGTGCGAAAGAAAGAGATAGAGAGAGAGAGGGAGAGACAGAGGGAGAGAGAGAAAGAGAGAGAGAGAGAGAGCGCTGCCCGCGAAGGAGGCGGGCGCCCCGCCAGCCCCTGCGTTGCGCCCAGCCGGAACGTGCCTCACGCGTGCTCGAAGAACTCAACATCTGCCCAGCGTTCGCGCTGGCCGCCGACGTTCCTCTTGGCGTCAACCCTAAACCAAGGCTTCCAGTCCACCAGCCAGACGGCCCAGCGCCCATCTTTCGTTGTGGCTAACACGTCTGCCAGGGACTACTTTTGCTTCCAGAAGCTCGAGAAACAATATTGGACGCCGTGCTGCTCGGCAAGGTTTGTGCTGGCATGTGTGGCACGCTGTATGTGGTCCACCTAAGCTTCGTGGCAGCGTCAGACCATGCCAGAGCAGGTTTGCTTTGCAGCCAGCGCCCATGTTCCCGCGGCGCATAACAGGGACGGCGCCCCGCATGTTTGCAACAATTTCATCCTGCGAGACAGAGGCAGCCACCCGTCGCATAAAATTCATTTCGAGGAACGAAAAGACGCCCAACCGGCGGCAACTCGATAACCAAACCACGCGCTGTGGAACCCGTCCAGCGACAGCTTCCGGCCCTGGAGCTCATCGGATTCACCGCGTTGAAGTACGCGCGCGCCCCGTCCAGAAGGTGAGTCTATCAGCCCGACAGCCCTCCCCACGTGAACATTCAGACCGTACTTCCTAGCCTCCGCACTCACGTCGGCCACAATCTCGGCGACGTCTCGTCAGCAACCAAAGAAAAGCAGCACGTCGTCTGCGACCCGTAGGTTTGCTAGCGGGTCAAAGGGGCCATCGTCGATTGGGCGCGCTCCATCTTCCCTTGAAGTTGCGGAAGATGGCTTCCCTGAAAGCGATGAACAGAAATAAACTGACGGGGTCACGGTGCTTGACGCCCCGGGACAAGTCGAAAGCGCAGCTCCTCTCTCCAGCGGAAACAGACGCACCCTGCGTCACGCACAACCTCTTCAATTTATCGGCACCGGAATCGGCTCGCCCTTCCCTGCGAGGGCAGCCCACGAGGCGTCGCGCCCGACCGCGTCAAAAGCCCTCTCGAAGTCTATCACGCCAAGCAATAGTTCTACATTGCACGCGTCGCCCGCCTCAAACACCGTGGTCATGGCAACCTGGTGGTCGACGGTAGTTTAGCCTTTTCAATATGAAGCCTGGTCTACTGACTGACCGCGAATGATGATCTCTCAGGCGGCCGCGCAGCATGCAAGTGAAGAGTCCGCACAGAATTTCTAATTTCGCTATGGGACTATAGTTTGCCGGCATGGCTGCGTCACCACTCGCGCACGCGACTGCGATCCGCGACGCTAGCCAGCCCTCAGGCATCCATCGACAGGGGCCGATACCAACGCTGAAAGCGTCAAAAATCAATTCGGAAGCAAGGGGGGGCAATCTTCAGAAACCCAGACTTCACGCCGTGGCCATCGGCTGCCTTTCCTTGCTTCATCTGTCTGACGGCATCGCCCAATTCCGCGGTAGCGAACGCTTCGACAAGGGAGGCGTCGTCTGTCTCGTAGAGGCCCGAACGGTCGCCGCCCCCGGCGCTCGCACACAGCACTTCGTGGAACTTAGCGAACAGCTCGGCGTTGTCATTGTGGATTACACCGTCTGCGCCCCTCACCTCGACGACGCGCTTCCTCCGCTCGCCCGCAATCGCCGCCAGGCCCTGCGCGCCACGACAATCGGATTGCGCCCTGTCTAGCTTCGCCAGCTGAGTTTTAGAGCGGCTCGCCCGCAGCGCCGTCTGCATCTCTTCGCCCATTCGACGCCCCATCGTTTGTTGTCCTCCTCTGGCAAGCTGGCGGGTCGCAGGCTTCGTCTCATGGTCGCAGGCTTCGTCTCATCTCGATAATCGCGCACGGCCTCTCTTCTGAACCATGCGGTGGCGCGCGTGCATGTGCAACGTTGGACTGGCCCTTGTCCTCGGAAGCGGCGCGGATCATGCACTGGTTGAAAGCAGCGACCCTTCTGGCTGCATTCAGTTCTGACCACTTGACGTTTCTGCGGTGACTTTCTAAGGGAAGCGAGAATGACTGACCCAGCCCATGCTGCGTTTGGTTTCCTCATATTTGTCCTATTCGGCTTGTTGCTCGTCCGTGAGGCGAGCTGCAGAGGCGCCAGCCTGCAATCCGAGCCGACGTCGAAAGAAACAAAAACACCGTATTGTACTGCATGTGAAAAGATGCTCCGGTCTGGTAAGAAGTAGTCCAGCTGGGAACGGCAGTCTCCATTCCTGCATTCCTGCACGTCCACGCGTCTTCCCACGGAGATTGTTGAATAGAGTTCAGTACGGGCATGTCCCGAAGGTAAGACCACCGAACAAACATATCACCTCTCTCGCTACGCCTCAGCATCGGACACCGCCCCACGACGGCGCAATTACCCTGAAGCCCACGCGGCCCAATTTCAACAATAAAGTCGCCGGCAATTATAACAGGGCGCCTCTTGAGAGATGCTTGCCGGCGCTCTTTCTCTATTCTAGCGCATGCCGGTTCAACTTCCTGCTAATTTTGCTTCGAGTGGAGCATGAAAACAACGATAAATTGGATGAGACCGAACACCGGGACAGTCACGTCCAGAACAGCGAATCGATTGAAAAAAAAACCCGGCAAATCTGTGCGACCACCTGCCGTGGAGCAGAAAACGCACTCCGCAATTTCGGTCTGCGCCGCCACTCCCGTACCAGTGATGGCCGCGTGCCGTCTCCCACGCCTCTCTCGGGCACCCCCTCCAAATCTCGGCAAATAGGATGACGTCCCAACGTTCCTCTCCGACCTCTGCCCAACATATGTTTATTTAAAGAATGCGTGCTGTGGTCAATCACAACAATGTTGATGTCTGCTATGCTGCAGTAGACCTTGCGTTGGCCATGGCATGTTGGATTGCTTCGGCGGGTATATGATGACATCACGGCGGGGCACTCTATGCCCTAACCCTGTAGTGTTTCCACCACGGCGTCCTCAATCACTCTCGCCGCGACTGTGACCCCGATTTCTTTGAACATCCCTTCGTCGAAGTGCCCATGCCCCGCTTCTCCCTCCCCCCGTCACTCCCCGACCCTGACGCGCTTCATCACGGGCACGCCCTGGCGGCTGTCAACTCGCATGTCGCCCGCGATTGCCAACCCCACTTAGTTGATGACCTGTTTGTACTTCCCCAGGGTTTTGCCTTTCAACCTGTCCGCACAGCTCCTGCTGGCAAAAACCCACAAAGACCTGGAAGGTGCGTTTCGGTTTGCCGTTCGCGTTCTGGGGATACTCGTACATGTGCTTGGCGGTGTCGACGCGCACGAAACCAACACTCCCGAACGAGTACGCGTATATCTCGTCGACGCCGCCCGCGAAACACAGCATGTTCTGTTCGATGTGTTCCGTCCCGACCTGCTTGTCCGAATCCTCCAGGAAGCCTCCGATCACCGCCGTGCGAGACAATGTATATTTCTCCTCGGCCGTCCGCTGTTCGTCTTTCTTATTTGCGATGTTCAACAGCATCTTCATAGGTTTTCGATCAGATTCTCAACGTCCGTTTTCGTGAAGAACTGATTGCTCATGTCATGGATGTGGTCCTCGATGCCCGTCACTTTCTGCATGGTTCCGCCTGCCATCGCACTACGCCAAATGCGCTCCGAATTTCACCTGAACGAGTTCGGTTTTGACCTTTCGCACGTCCGCCGGGATGTTCTCCATATGCCGACCAACTGGTTGAGGATCCGCCCCTGATTGATTGCCCAGGCCGGCGGCTGCTCATCCTTGCCCTGCTTTTCCTCGACGCCGTTCTTCTCGACGTCGTGGTTTACCTCCTCCATCAAGGTTTCCTCACCTGTTTCTGACGCTTGGGTCTGGGAGGCGGGCTGGTGACCAATGCGCGCAGGGCCTCCATGAGACCGATCACGCTCTGGACACCCACGAAAACCGAAATTCGAGATGGCTAGACCCAAAACGGGTACTTGAGCCAAAACGAGCACTTGAGCCACGGTGGCTTGAGCCAAAACGGTACTTGAGCTACGAACCGTGTGATGGGGTGTGCCGAATTGGGCGCGGTGGTGCCACGCGAACCCTCCCATTGGAACCTTCGGTGTTGCTCCCTATGGGGCCACGAAACATTTGAGGAGTGTGCCGAAGTGGGCGCGGTGGTGCCACGCAAACTCTCCCATTGGAGCCTTCGGTCCCACTGGAGCCTTCGGTGGAGTTCCCTATGGGGCCACGAAACGTGTGAGAGGTGCGCCGAAGTGGGCGCGGCGGTGCCACGCGAACCCACCCATTGGAGCCTTCGGTGGAGCTCCCCTATGGGGCCACGGAACGCGCGAAGTGTGCACCGAAATGGTACACACGCGGAGGCAGAGGCACGGATGGGAGGAGGAAGGAGGGAGGAGGTGGGAGGAAAACGCAGGGCGCTGTCCTTTCAGAACGAAGACCCAACACTACAAGATGGTTGGGAAACACACACACACACACAACACACAAAAACGTCGTTATGTGTTCCAGACGCAAGGACATTTGGGGTCACGACGGGAGCCCTACACCCCGTGCTCACGTCGCATTTTTCGAGCTGGATTGATCCGCGAGCCCCTGGGCCCACAAGAAAGCAACATCGCAAGGGGCGAGCGACTTGCAACACCAAGACCTCAGGACGCCAGGTGCGAACAAATTGCAAGCGGAGCAAGGGGTTCGGTTTGAAATATGGACGCAAAACCCAAACCCCCGACGTCAGGATTTGCTCACAACGTCGACTCCCGAAGGTCTTAACCCGTTCACAGGGACAGGCCTGTGATCCTGAGTCGTCTTCTCACTCCAGGGCATGGGTAGGGCACGTCGCCACTTGCGAACTGGGCGCGGCCAGCGAAAGCGGCCAAGGATGGGCATAAGGGGGAGGATACAAGGGCAGTTTTGGAATGTCGCTCATTTTACGATGTGGGTTGACTGTGCCCCTCGGCCCGGCGAGGGCCCCCAGAAACCGACAATTGCAAAAAACAGTCCGTCGTGTATTTGTTCACGACGCGGGAGGGACTGCTAGAAAGCAACTCACAAAATCTGCTGGTCGTCCCCATGAAATCTCCCTCACATTGCGCCATTGGGCGCATGGGTCGCTATGGGACGCCATTTGAACGCTAGTTGGCGCTATTGGGCGCTATTTAAAGACTACTGAGCGCTATCGGGCGCTATTCGATGCGCTCCCAGTAGCTCCTCCAAGCTGGTGACCACCTGCGAAGCCAGCGGCAAATGAGAAACATGGTGGATGGAGAAAAGAGCAGGATAGAATATGGAGAAGAGTGGAAGATGGCCGGGAGGAGAAAGAGCAGGAGGAACACGGGGGGTAAGGAGGAAAAGGGATGGCAAAGAGCGGACCGATGGCCGGGCGGAGGGCGGACTCGACCCACGGCATCGGCGAAAGGACGGATACGTGGGCAACGAAAAGATATCGACCCCGGATGCCTCATTGTTGTGGTCGTGGCCGACGAGACGGGTCGCTACCGATGATGTTTTAAAGCCCGCCATCGTTCGCGACCGATTCGCTAACATCGGTCGCGATCGGTCGGCCGCGACAGATCGGTGGCGATCGGTTTGAGAGTGCCGATCAGAAGCTACCGATTGCGACCGATAAAGTCTGGCATCCCATGATCTAGGGGAAGAGTCGAAGGCAACATAGCAACGTCACATTGTACATCGCTGCCGTAAGTTGGATGTGTATGCGTTGTGGGATGCAAAAGAATGATGAAGATAAAGATGGGGATCCGCTTCCTCTCAGATAGCACCAGCAGGTATTCTGGTGGTCACATGGGGTGTGCACATCTTAAGTCCATGGCAACCAGTACTGACCTGGGAACCGCTCCATTGGGGACCTGAGTCGTTTTCTCAGAACGGCCCCCGGAAGCCAAACGCAGCAAACAAATGACCCGAGACGTACGCAGCCCAATTCCCCACGCGAAGCGAATATTTGCATGGACCTTCCATACAACAGAATACATCGCCAGATATGTACGATATGCGCTGCCATCATCTCCGCCGTGCCTCCCACGAGCCTACGGAAGTGGCGACGGTAGCGCACATCGTAGCCTCCCAAGGAGCCGCGAGGTCTCGACTGGATGCGCGTACTCCCCGACTCCGCCGTGCCTCCCAGGAGCCCACGAAAGTGGGGACAGTTGCGCAGTTTGCAGTCCCCCAGGGGGCAGCGAGGACCCGCCTGGGTGCGCGCACTCTGCTACTCCGCCGTGCCTCCCAGAAGCCAACGAAAGTGGCGACAATTGCGCAGTTCGCAGCTCCCCAAAGAGCAACGAGGTCTCGGCTGGGTACGTGTATTCCGCTGCTTCGCCGTGCCGCCCAGGAGCCCGCGAAAGTGGCGCCAAATTCGCAAATCGCAGCTTCCCAAGGAGCAGCGAGGTCTCGGTTGGTTCCGCGTGCTCCGCTACTCCGCCGTGCCTTCCAGGAGCCCACGAAAGTGGCGTCAGCTACGCAGTTCGCAACCCCCCAGGCAGAAGCGAGGTCTCGGCTGGGTCCGCGTACTCCGCTACCCCACCATGCCAGCCCACGAAAGTGGCAGCAGTTGAGCAGCTCGCAGACCCCAGGATGCAGCGAGGTCCTGCCTGTACTCCGCTACTCCGCCGTGCCTCGCGGGAGCCCACGAAAATGGCAACGGTTGCACTCTCGCAGCCTCCCAAAGAACAGCGAGTTCCCAGTTGGTTACGCGTGCTCCGCCACTCATCCGTGTCGCGCAGGAGCCCGCGAAAATGGCGCCAGTTGCGCAAGAAGCAGCCACCCCCAGGGAGCCGCGAGGTCCCCCCTGGGTCCGCGTACTCCACTACTCCGCCGTGCCTCCCACGAGCTCACGAAAGTGGCGACAATTGCGCAGCTCGAAGCCCCCCAAGCAAGAACTACATCTCGCCCGGGTCCGCGTATTCCGCTACTCCTCCGTGCCCCCAACAGCCCACGAACGTCGCGACAATTTCGTCATTCGCAATCCCCTAGAGGGAACTGCGAGGTCCCGCCTGGGTCCGCGTACTCCGCTACTCCGCCGTGCTTGCCAGGAGCCAGCGAAGATGTTCAACAATTGCGCCGTTCGGAGCCCAAACAAGGAGCAGCGAGGTCCCGCCTGGGCCTACGTACTCCGCTACCCCGCCGCGCCTCCCAGGAGCCCTCCCAACGTGGCGACACTTGCGCAGATCGCAGCTTCCCAGGAAGCAGCGAGGTTCCGCGTGTTCGGCTACTCCGCAGTGCCTCCCACGAGCCCACGAAACTGGCGACAATTGCGCACTTCGCAACCCCCCAGGGATCAGCGAGGTCCCGCCTGGGTCCGCGGACTCCGTTACGTCGCCGCGCCTCCCAGGAGCCCACGAAAATGGCGCCAGTGGCGCAGACCGCAGTCACCCAGGGAGCAGCGAGGTCCCGCCTGGGCCCGCGTACTCAGCTACTCCGCCGTGCCTCCCAGGAGCCCACGACAGTGGCGCCAGTTGCGCAGTTCGCAGCTACCCAAAGGGCAACGAGGTTTCGACTGGATACGTATATTCCGCTGTTTTGCTGTGCCGCCCAGGAGCCCACGAAAGTGGCGCCAGTTGCGCAGGTCGCAACTTCCCAGGGGGCAACGAAGTCTCGATTGGTTCCGCGTGCTCAGCTACTCCGCCGTGCCTTCCAGGAGCCCACGAAAGTGGCGCCCGTTGCGCAGCTCGCAGCCCGCAGGCAGAAGCGAGATCTCGACTGGGCCCGCGCGCTCCGCCCTCTGCCATGCCTGCCCACGAAAATGGCGCCAGTTGCGCAGCTCGCAACTTCCATGGGAGCAGCGCGGTATCGGTTGCTTCCGCGTCCTCCGCCACTCCGCCGTGCCCCCCGGGAACCCACAAAAGTGGCGCCAGTTGCGCAGTTCGAAGCCACCCAGGGAGCAGCACAGGAGCAACGCAGGAGCAGCGCAGGAGGCATGAGGAGGGGGAGGAGAGGGGAGGAGGTGAGGTCCTCAGCGCTTCATTCAAAACGAAAGCCCAACACAGGAGGCTTGGGGAAAAAGAATCACACAACAGAAACGTCAGTAGATGTTCCAGACGAAAGGAAATCTGGGGTCACGACGGGAGCCCTACACCCCGTGCTTCCGTGGCATGTTTCGAATTGGATCGATCCGCGAGTCCCCGGGTCCACAATAGAGCAACATCGCCAGGTGTGAACGAACTGCAACGCCAGGACCTCAGGACGCTAGGTGCGAAACAACTGCATACGCAGCAGGGGGCTCGGTCTGACATATGGACGCAGGTCCCAGACCCCCGACGTCGACTCTCAGAGGTCTTGACCCGTTCACCAGGACGGGCTTTCCATCCTGAGTCATTTTTCTCCAGTCAACCCGAGTAAGAAGGACGCACGATACGATAAGGACGCAAGGGCATTGGAAGACCATGTCGGCACTTGCGAGCTGGGCGCGGCCAGCGAAAGCGGCCAAGGATGGGCCGAAGGGGAAGGATGCAGGGTATGCAGGTTGAGTGCATCCCTGGGCCGGCCCGGCAAGGGCCCCCAGAAGCCGACAATAGGAAAAACCTGTCCGTCGTGTGTTTGTTCGCGACGCGAGAGGGACTGCTAGAAAGCAACTCACAGAATCTGTTGGTCGTCCCCATGAATATCCCTCACGTAGCGCCATTGGGCGCATGGGTCGCTATGGGACGCTATTTGAGCGCAATTCGGCGCTAGTGGGTACAATTGGACGCTATTTCGGGCTACTGAGCGCTATCGGGCGCTGTCCGCTGCCATACATTCATGCCAAGACGAGCGGAAGCTTCCGTGACTTCCTGTCTAAATTGGGTGAGCCTTCATGGGAGCCTCTCTGACCTCCGCGGGCATATCATAAACGTAATGTCGACCGGATTTCGACCACACTTCGATCACCCCTCTTCACCCTTTCGTCCAGCGCTCGTCCAGATGTCAACCAAATCCGACGAAATCCAGACAAAGTCTCCCAAGGAATTTCTGGACCCTCGAGGGCCCCCATGGAGGACCACACAATCCACCCCCCCGCATAATAAAGCAGCCCCTCTTTAACCATCCTACCTTTTTATCCACGGGATTGATTGTGCCTCATTTGCCACAGCAGGCGGGGAGGCCGAACTTGACTATTCCCTCCAAAGTTCCTATCGTGCCATGTCACCATACAGTCGGGGCGTTCACCTAAGGAACCCTAAATCAGGAACGAGGCCCCTTTTTTCCACAAGTTACCCTTCGATTTCCGGTCGAAAACATAAGGAAAGCCTGAGGCAAGCTGTGAAACCCTTAAGGAACGCGGAGCCCCTCCCCAACGCGAAGGGTTCCTTCTTCAGGGCCCGGACTGTACACTTTCACAGGATTGCGATAGTCCCACATTGTACCTCCGGGAAGTAACGTTTTGTCCTCCCTAAAGCCCGAACTTGATGATCCCCATGGGATTTCTCTCACCAGGGTTCGGAAGGACCAGGGGGGCACGAGGTGGACCAGCAGCGCCGAGGCAGCTCCAGAGCATCCCTTCGCCGCCGCCTGCACCCCGAGCCGCCAGCGCCTCCAGAGGCGCGCCGCCCCCGCCGGCCGCGGCGGCGCGCTCCTGCGGCGGCGTGGGCCAGCAGCGCGCGCCCGAGCGCAGGCTCGGGGCCCCAAAATCGCGCGGTGGCGGCGGTCATCAAACACGTGCGACGTTCCATCTCGGCAGCAGAAGGGGTGGAGAAAGAGTTGTCCGCCCCCAGTCGTCGAGCAGCATGCGGAGGTCGTTCTGACTTCGGCGTCTGGCGCTGCAAACAGTTGCGCGCTCAGCTTTGCTCAGGCGGGATGTGCGGGATTGCAACAGCGTCTCCCCTGAGTGTCGAGTCCAGGGCAAAAGTCATTGTGCAACGACCGAGGAATTCCGAACGACCTCACCGCACGGTCCGTCACCGCGCGGTTTTGGTACCTCGGAGGCCCCAGCCGCCCGAGACATCCTCGGAGAACGACCCGCGTCCCAAAACAGTGTGGTGACCCCGAATCCTCACGGATTCACCACACAGTGTGGTCACCGCACTGCTTGGGGCCCCCAAGCTAGGGGCGCGCCATGCAAAGAGCGCAAGAGCGCGCCAGAAGCGCCGTGGTATCAGGACAGTTCACTTGCATGGCATCTTCCCTCCCCCCCTCCCCCTCCGCCGCCATCTCAAGCAACGCTGGGCCGAAGAGGCGTGCAAGAGCCTCCCGGCTTGCGTGAGGTTAAGAGTTCCTTTCGGTCCTCGCCACGCCCCCACCCCCACCTCCCACACGAGCAAACTCGCCAGAGTCGAGCGAGAAGCGGCCTCTCGTCGTCGGGCGATGGCCTGGCGGTTTGCCAAATCTCCGACGACCTGGTTTGTTTGCTCTGGGCGTTCTTCCTCGACTTCGGACTCTGGGGCCTTTTATTGCACCCCGAGACCGTCAACTCATCCCAGCGAGCTATTTTTCATCCGAGGTTCTTCTTTGAGCAAAGCCTGGCCCGGGCCCCCAGAGGCCCGAAACGAGCGGCCGCCACTAGATCTTTCTTTGCGGGGGACTCTGCGGGAGGAGCTAGCCGAAAGGGGAGACTGACTCAGGGGGCGTGGGAAGGGGGGGGGCGAAAGCGAAACCGAAAAAAAAAGCGATCCGAAAGACCAAGCGCAGCCGAATCATGTAGAGGGGCGCAGCGGCGACGCAACAGCCGGAACGAACTGAAGCGAGCGAGCGCAGCCGCCTCCAACGGCAGCCGACCGAACGCAAGGGCCTTGGAGGGCGATGCTGGCGTTTTCGAAAAGGGCTGGCCAGCGAAAGTCGCCACAGATGGGCCGAAGGGGCAAGCATGCAAGGGCAGCCTTGGAAAGGTGGTCATCCTTACTATGCGACGTGACTGTAATCCACCCCTACGTTGAGTTCGTGCGCCGTCGGCGCGCGCAAAGGCTGGTGACACCGCGTCGATCGTTCAAGCTCGAACCGATCGCGGCCCCGATCGTCCAAGGCTGAGTTGCGTCGGGTCCTGTGTCGTTACTGTGCCCCTCAATGCTTCTGCGTCGTCCTTTCGTGCGGCAAAACTGGCGAATACGGAATTGAACCTTACACTGACGAACGAACAGCAAGCACCCATACGCCCAGGGGGGATGGAGGGGGCTATGGGTTCTCGTTGTTGCATGGGGGTCCCCGCTCTGACGGGAGTCTCCCCCGGGGCCCGACAACCCGCACCCATACCAATAGCCAACCCTCCTCACTCCGACACCCCCACGGGTATGGGTGTGTGTGTGTGTTGTTCGCTCGTCGGGAACGCCCTCGCCAGCGTCGGGGGCGCGCGGGTCGTGGCTCGTCCTGCGCTATCTGGTTTTGTAGGTCCTTTCGTCGCACCGCGAGCCTTTCGCAATGCGATACATATCCGCCCAGCTAAAACATGGTGAATGCTCGCCGGAACCACGAGGGCCACGCTGCTAATCGATCAAGATGCTTCGTGCCAGACATCGACTGCCGCAACTGCTGCACCTTCACCAGAACTGCTAGGCCCCCTCGGCAGCGGCCTCGCAAAGCACCACCCTGAAGCGAATCGCCAAATAATGTTGGGCAATACCAGGGATCGACAGCGGAAACCCCAGGCCCTGTAAGTTGTGAAGGTCCGCAGGAATGAACGCGGGGCCCGGGAAGAGGGAGCGCGGTGCAACCTCCTCGGACGGCCCCCCGTGCCAAGAAGCGCGTCTAGTTGCAGCGGAGAGGTAACCACGGGCAGTATGTACACCCTGCAGGCGAGCGAGGCTCAGAAAGGACCGCCTCCCGCTGCGCCCCAGCCTCGACCCCAAGGGGCCAGATCCTGGGGATCTATCGAGCGAGGCGCTCCTATGGCAGCTCCGAGGGAGAAGGACGCAGGGAGGGGGAGGAGGGAGGGGGCACGACCAGGAGGAAGAGGAAGGGGGGAGGGGCCTGCTCACCGCCTGTTTGTCTGTGAGGCGTTGCCGTCGCTGTCCCTCGTCGTAGCCGCGCCGCCGTCGTCGTACGCGTCGTCCACTCGGACACGCTCACAGCTCCACTCGTACTCGTACGTCCGTCGTCGCACTCGTCGTCCACTCGTACTCGTCGTCCACTCGTACTCGTCGTACTCGTCGTACTCGTCGTCCACTCGTACTCGTCGTCCTCTCGTACTCGTCGTCCACTCGTACTCGTCGTCCACTGACGGCCAGACACTCACAGCGGGACGTGCCAGGAAATGAGATGCACATGTGGGGGATCTCCGCGTCGAGTAATTCGTCCCAGGTGCCCCGGACCAGCCCTGAGGGCTCAAGACCCAAAACCCCGGGTACCAGATCAAGGGTGAGGTCGAGAAAACACAGGGACCGCGGAATCCAGGTCGGGAAGCGTAGAGATTTCGACCCCTCCGACGCCTTCGAGGAAGCCCCGGCGACGGGCGGACAGCCCGACGAGCGCCCTCGGACTCTGCCTCCGCCTCCTCACCCGCCTCCCTCCCTCCGTCTCCCCGCGCTCCTCGAGCGGGCATCGACTACAGAATTCATCTACCCCAAAGCTGCTTCCCGTCGAAACTACCAAAAAACACACAGAGAATACTCCGTAGATCTACGGATGCTCCGTAGATCTACGGAGCAGTCTTCACATGGCTCGCAGAGTCGACGAACAACTCGACTCTGGGGAAAAATCAATTCTGTAGTCGATCCCCGGCTCGAACCTCCCTCCCTCCGCCTCCCCGCATCCCAGGAGAGCACATCCCCAGACACCTCCTCCACCTCCGCGCTCCCCCCCCCCGGCCACGCGCAAAGTCCACAGGTACGCGCCGCGCACCGACGTGGCCACTATAGGGCTCCAGGGGGCACCCCAGTGCCGCACCGGGCTCGGAGGGTACATACTTTCAGCATGGGAGTACAGCGGGCCGCAGGGGAATATAGCGGGTCCTGAAGAAAAACGTGTCCTAGACCCCCCGGTGCCATCCCTGGGGACCAGTTTTTCATCCTGAGCCGTTTTCTGTTGACAGTCCCGGGGCCCGTGGATACCCCCGAGAGCCAGAAAACGGTGAAAAACCTCAGGCGCCGTTCCCCTCAAGACCTGTTCCCCCCATAGCGATACTTGTTGTGGCTAGAGATCTGGTTCTATAGAAGGGCCACCTCAAGATCTTCCGTCCGAGGCGTGCCGCGTGCGGAGGGACAACCAGTTAGGGAGCCCACAAAGCACGTCCGCGCCCAAACACGTCCATGAACACGGCCCCCCAGTCCGCGAGACCGGCCGCAGAATGCGAGCGTGCGCGCAATGCGCACTCTCGAAACCAGCGTGGACTCATGTATGTGTATGTCCTTCTGACCACCTACCAGACAACCCCAACCCAACCCGAAGACTCGAATTTCGGGTTGGGGGGGTACGGGTTCCGTATGTGTTTTTTCAATGTTCCCCGACCCCCCCCAACTGGAAATGGAGGGCAAATTGAGGCCTTCGGGTTGGGTTGGGGTGGTTAGGTGGGTGGTGACCTTCTTCGCTCCTGACCAGTGACACCCAAAGCAGCCGGCTCTGACGCCTGCGGGACAGTCCTCGTTCGCCAGGGCGGCGGCAGCGCCCGTCCGCGGCGCCGGGCCCTTCTGCCGGAAGCGCCGGCGCTTGGCGGCCGGGGCCTCCTACGGGGAGGCACGGTCGGTGGACAGCAGGCACCTCGGCAGGCCCCCAGGTGTCTGCTCGGGGGCGGCAAAGAGGGGGGTGTCCAAGAGGGTGGAGGTGCAAATCATGACCGGCTGCATGTGCGCGGCCCAGCGGGGGGGCCAGGGACGTAATGAAATAAGAAGAGGCGCCATGAAATCTGGGGGAAAATCATGGCCCACGCCATGATATCCACCCCCCCCTAGTCATCACCCCCCTCTTTTCCGCCCCCGATCTGTGTTTTGTCCGCAGTGTCAGCCTCCGTGGCTCGGGATCGGGGTCCGGGGCGCAGCAGGCGCGGGGGCAGGCACGTGAGAGAAAACGAGGGCCCCCGCGTGCTGAGACGGACAGCTGCGCGCCCTTCACCCCATGCGCCCCGCACTTCCCAGCCACCCTATTTGGACCCCTGCTGGGGCTGCTAATGGGGTAGTTAGGGGATTCTAAATGGATGCCAAGAGTTGATATATCTGGCCGAACCTAGCATATAAGCGGGCTGCAAGTGCCCTAAGCGGCCTACGAGGGGCACAAATTCCGGCCAAGTGGGCGGAACCCACTTAACAGCGTTGCCGAACCTCTTCAGGCCACAATTGGAACACGTGCGACCCAAGTATAAGCCGGGTTTGGCCAAATACAGTCGGACTTGATTGGAGAGGACACGCGAGAGGACACAAAGCCCTTCCGGGGGCCACGTTGCCACAGAAATGCAGGAGGCATGGGTCGCAAGACACAGGACACGAGGGTACCCTTGATCTGGCAGGGTCGACCTACTAATCTGGGCCGCCTGTATGACCCACATTGGCGTCCACCTCAAGCCCCCTCTCTCCCCTTAGAAACCTTAGCGGTGATCCAAGCATCCACCCTGCCCAGCCCCCGCCGTCACTCCCCGAGCAGACATGCACGCGACGCCACCCGCCGAGACGCCCCGCTCGAGCAGACCTGGCATGGAGAAGTGGCCCTGAGAACACCGTGGCTGGCCAGTGCAGATTGCCGTGCGCACGACGAGAATCAACGGGTCTCACGGTCGGGCCTAGGATACAAGAACATCCGTCAAGAACATGACATCTTCCTTCGGCTCTCAAACTGAAGAGCATTCCCAGGATGCACAAGAACATCCAACGAAGAACACATTAGGTACCCTCAACGAAGAACATTAGGGTACCTCGGTCCGACCGTACGCACTGCGACATACCGACCTTTCACGCACTGGCTAACGCGGGCCGCCAGCGCGGCACGCCGCGTTGGAGACGAGGGCGCCCACGGGCCACCTTACGCTGGAAGTTTACGCGCGACGTCGGCACAGTCGAACATTTTTGTTCTGCGTCGCTCACGTGGCGCTAGTACCGAACTTCCACGATCCCCGACGTCGCGTTTCTCTGACTACGCTTAGGTGGGGCATGTCCCCCCACAGGGGATTTGGGGCGAAAAATAAAAAACAAAAAAAATGCTTGCCGACCCTGTCGGCGTGTGGAAGAGGCTGTTCCGTTTGACTCGTCGTCGTCGTCGTCGTCGTCGTGGTCGTTGTCGTCGTCGAGCGCGCCAGCCACAGGGAAAATGAGCAACGTTGTAGTGGAGTCGAAGGGAAGCCCCTTTGATCCCTTCCCCGCCCGGGGGGGGGGTCCTGGGGAAATCCCGGGGCAGTCCCGGGGAAGTCCCGGGTCAGATACGACTCCCCCCCGGGCGGTTCGGGGGCCCAGAAAAGCCCCAAGACGCGGCACAAATACCCCAAGATGTCCCTAAGACGGTCCTCGAGGGCCCCGAATCAGCGAAGTATCGGTCAAAGTCGCCAAAGTAGCCTCCAGACGGCTCAAAAGGTTTCCAAAACGTCCCAGGAGGCCTCCCAGAGGACCCTTCAAAGAGGGCACCAAGGAACACAAATCATCGACTTCCTTTAGCTTTTGGAAAGAGTTTGGCATTCTCGCCGTGTCAGCTTCCCGACGCTCCAAGACAGGCCAAGAGGCCCCCAAGACTGCCCCGAGATGGCCCAAGAGGGGCCCAAGAGAGCCCCAAAACGACCCACTCGACGGCCTGCCCCTCCTGCTGTTCCACCTCTTGCTCGGCACCGTCTTCGGTGCCTGAGGCCGCCGGCGCGCTGCTCACCCGCCGACTCTCGCAGGGCTGGGCCCGACCTCCGCCTCCTCCTCCGCGGCCGCCCTCTTCGCGTTCCACCCGCTCGGCCGCCCGCACCCGGCATGCCGCTAGCCTCTTGGGCCAAAAGGCCCGAATTTCCGGAGCCACGTCCCCGTCTTGGGCGCCGCCTTGAGGCGTTCTTGGGCGGTTTGGGCGCCTCGTGGGCCGTCTTGGCGCCCTCGTGGGCCGTCTTGGGGCCCTCTTGGGGCATCCTCGACCGGCTTAGGTGCCTCTGGGGCCGTCTTGGATGCAGTGGCCGCGCCCGCGCCCGCCGGCGCCGCCGAGGGCTCCTCCAGCGACGTCTTGCGCGCCAGCCTGCGCCTCGCGCCGGCCGCGCAGCGCTGCAGCGCGGCCGCGCCCTCCCCGGCCTCGGCGGGCGCCTCCGGCGGCGCCGCCTCGGCGGCGGCGGCGCCCGCGTCCTCGGCGGCGGCGGCGGGCTCACATGGTTGCGGTATGATTTGCGTGCTGTTTCTGTGATTGAAAGGGCCCTGGGACACACAAGTAGATGGACACACATCCAAGGATTCCCCATATGTTCACCTATGTTCTGGGTTTCTGTCTTCCCCCCCGCTTCACATAGTTTCGCATACTTGCCCGGGAATCGACGATGAATTGTGTCTGTGTGCTTTTCCTTCCTGATCATATGGGTGTTGTATGATTGGAGTGTTATTTTTCTGATGTTGGCTCGAGGTGCGAGGTTCGCTCTGGAGGTTTTTGATCCTCCTGGGGCGCCCTCGTGGCCACGGCTGGGTCCGCCTCATCGGAGGTCGAACCTCCACGCTGGAGGAGATGACAAAGCTTCGGCATAGAGGCCGAACATCGATTTCGGAGGTGCCCGGTCCTCTTTAGCATGGGGGGGGAACGGCTCCTAAGAGAAACGGGTCCCGCACCCCGGGGCCTTCCCCCAGGACGAATTTTTCAAGCTGAATGGTTTTCTGACAGCCCCGGAGCCCAAAGAGGGCCTCGAGAGCCCGAAAACTGCGAAAAACCTCGGGTCCCGTTTCCCTCAGGACCCGCATCCCCCATGGCGATCCTCTTGGGCGGGGGGGATCTCCGGGGCGGAGTACGGCCGGTGCGGCGGGACGCCCACGGCCGCGACGGCCAGAGGCGGCGGCGGCGACCCGCTGCGGCGGCCACGGCACCGACGACGGGCGGCCGCGGCGGCCACGGTCGACGGCGACGGTGGCGGCCACTGCGGTGACGGTGGCGACAGTGAGCACCGCTGAACCGACCCGTGTATAGCACCCTCGCGAGGCCACTTTTGAGAAGGGCAGCTATTTGGCCCAGGCCGCGACGCACGAGGCGCGAGGACAGGATCGGAGCGCATGGCGTGGGCCCAAGCTCTGAGCTAAAGCTGTGCCGAACGGTAGATCTCCTGACCGGGAGTCCTCCCAAATGCTTCTGCACTGAGCATCGCTTAACCGACCCTATATCCCCATGAGCGTGGCCTGGGCCCACTGGCCGATTCCCCCCCCCTAGATGAGGACATAGGCCGTTTCCTTCGGGTTTCGAGGGGTATATCCCCAACTGGGGTGGTGGGATGGTGCGGATCTGGATGGGCATGGGGACGGAGATAGGGGTCGGCTAAACGATACCAGGGGGCAACGTGAGGAAGGGAGGGGCTCCAGGTTTACGGACTCAAGGTTCGAGATTCTCCTGTGTTTCCTCGGTTCTCAGCAGCGTCTCACCCCCTGGGATGGCCTCCAGCAGCCAGCGCCTCGCCGAGGGCGCTCCGCGGGTGCCCTGATCGTGCCGAGCGCTCGCCGCAGAGCCGAGCTACATCCCCGGACCCCATTTGGTTCACGGCGTGGCCCCGGGAGGTCACGACCCATTCACAGACCCCTTCGCGTCGCGAAATGATCACGACGGGAACTCGTGGGCGATTGCAGGAAACCGCGGGTCCACATTGCGAAATGGGTCCACATTGAGGAATGGGGGCGGAGGGGGAGGAAGGGCGAGAGCGAGGAAGGGCGGGAGGTAGGGAGGGAGGGGGAGAGGGGAGTTGGAGGCAGGGGCGGGGAAAGGTGGGAAAAGTGGGGGGAGGGGGGGGGGGGACAAGAAAGGCCCCGAGGGGGAT
This sequence comes from Prorocentrum cordatum, assembly GCA_963575745.1. Classification (NCBI taxonomy): domain Eukaryota; class Dinophyceae; order Prorocentrales; family Prorocentraceae; genus Prorocentrum; species Prorocentrum cordatum. Next base: position 20,380 of record CAUYUJ010012547.1, on the reverse strand, counting down.
CGTTGTGGGCGATTGGTCCAGGGGAATGGGCCGAGACCTCCGAGGGTCCACGCTGAGAACCATCCCGACGTCCGGGGGTCTAGGCTCCCCAGGACCAGCACTCCATCCGGGGCCGCCGGGCCCATAGCGAGGGCCGCCAGAGGCCGACACTGGCTTTTTAGCAAAAAAACCTAAGAAACTCCCGTGGTAATTGCTGTCGCCACGACGCGACGGGGTTCTGGGTCCGCACCCCCCTCTTCTGAGGGGGCGAGAGGGTAGGAAAGCAAGGGGTAGATTACAGAATCAAGGGTGGAAACGCAAGGGTGGAAAGGCAAAGAGTGGAAAAGCAAGAGTAGAAAAGCAAGGGGTAGGGTAGAGAATCAGCTCTCGTAGCTGGTCTGGCGCCTCCTGGCGCCGGGAGGCGCCCATATATCGAGGAATGGACCCAGCGGTGGGGCGGAAACCAGCTGCATGAAGCAGATTTCGCAAACCCCCCTTTCCCTATCCGACCCTTTCGTGCGGCCGATCCTTCCTGACATCCACCGGGCCTCTCCTGGGACGCGCTCTGAGAATTTCGAGGCGAATCCGGCCGTGATGACGAGGGCCTCCCAGGAGGTCCCAAAGGCGAACACGAGGGAAGGGCAGCGGCACCGCGACATCCGACGGTGTGAGGTGTTCAACTCGCGTCCCCAGAAGTCCCGACCCCATCCCCAAGGGTAGTCCTTCGTCCAGGATCCATACTTAATGGTCCCGGGGCCCGATATGCAGAAATCAAAAAAACGACCCCATCCCTGATCATTGGATACCAGTCCTTTTCGGTCGCGACCGGTAGCGACCGATCACTACAACTCGGTCGCGACCGATCGCGACCGATTCCAAATTCGGTCGCGACCGCTCGAAACCGATGGCGACGGATCGGTCGCGACCGACGGGCCGCGACCGATCTTGAAGCAGTTCGGTCACGGCCGACATCATAATCTGAAGCAGAATCGGCAGCGACCGATCTCGTCGGCCGCGACGAGAACAGCCTGGCATCCAAAGACCTGGGATTGAAAAAAACAGATCGTCGGAGATCGGCGGGTACGGCCGGACATAGGATAGAAGATCACCCTTCAAGAACACGAGACCCTCCGCCGGCCAAAACACCCCAAACCAGAAGATCACTCGAGGGTACCTTCACCCAGGATGCGCAACTACATCCAACAAACACGAAGAACATCAGGGACCCCTCCCCGAACCGACCTCGATCTTGTATCTCGGTCCGACCGTATCGGTTCCTTCTCCGCCCTCCGACGCCCTAGTGACCCTGTCCCAATGGCCTGTGTCTCATCCCTGCGTCGCTGTTGCTACGGCCCCGGCGCTGGGAGGCCGAAGGCTGCACAAAGCATCCGCTGGCAAAGCTGGTGTCACAATTGCTGCGAGCGGTGTTGATGCATTGTCTCGGGTACCTCCCTGGCGTGCTCTACCGCGTGCTACCCCAGAGGCCACCTGCTCAAGCACGCTGCGCCGGGCCCAGCGGAAATATAGGTTCTGGTTGGAGGGGCCTATTTTCCTCCTCCGACCTCCTTCGGCCTCCCCGCCTCGGAAAGTTGCTCTCCTCCTTCCTGTGCGGGTGGACTGTACGGCCCCGGCGCCCAGGAGGCCGAAGACTGCGAAAAGCATCCGCCCCGGCTTCTGCCCAGAGACGTCGGAGGGCTATCTGCCTCCTCCGACCTTCCTTTGGGCCTCCCCGCCTCCCCGGCTCCCCTGGATGCCAGACTTGTTCGGTCGCGATCGGTAGCGACCGATCGGCACTCCAAAGCCAAATCGCTCGCGGCCGCTCGCGACCGAGATTCCAGAATCGGCCGCGACCGATCGGCCGCGACCGAGCTGAAAGCAGATCGGCCGCGACCGATGCCGAAATCTGAAGCAAAATCGGCAGCGACCGATCTCGTCGGCGACGGTGACGCTGACGGTGGCGGTGGCGGTGCCCGCAGGAGTGTCCACGCGGGGGGACGAACGCGACCATCAGGCTCACTCGCGGCCCGATCTCGTCGGGGACGACCAGAAACACGGGGCATCCGATGAGAGGCCTCCTGGTGGAAGCCGAGCCAGCGGGGTCGGAAGAGGGCACCGCATCGCCGACGTCTCGGCGCTGCATCGGCGACGTCGGCGCGGAGAAAACTGAGCCCCACATCGAGCCGCATCGCCGATGCCATCGCCGATGAAGCGGCGATGCGGCGCGATCGTCCGACCCCATCTGTTTTTTGTTGCTGAGGGCTATGAGAGGCAACGAGGTGCAGCTCGGATGAAAATAAACTGCCAGCTTCCGAACTGATGGGAAGGGATCCGCCATCCAGGAACTGTCCCGCTAGGCGGGGACGAGGGCAACGAAGAAGATCGTCCGACCCCATCTGCTCCGACCCCATCTGGGAGGCCTGCACCAGTGGCCCCCCTCCGACCGCCTCGGCCGCGCCGGCGCCGTCCTCCACCTCGGCGGCGACGCCGCCCTGCTCGACGGCGGGCGCCTCAGCCTCCTCGTCGTCGTCGCGGGCCTGCGGGGAGGGGGCCGGGCTGCCATCGGGAACTGTTGCCTGGCGTGTCGCGGCGGCGGGCCCCGGCGACACGCTATGCCATGCGAGCGGATTGCGCGGTCGCTCCGATCCGCGGGCCAGGAGGCTGGGAAAAGGATCTTTCCATCGCACACATCACCATGGTTCGGCGCTGGCCCTGTAGCTCGGGCGCGTGCGGTGTGCATCACGAGCCAAGCGAAAGAGACCGCGAAGCAGGTCCGCAACCCAAATCGAAACGGATGAAGGCCGATGCTGCACTATGCAGCCTTGTAGAGCCCAGACCCAAACAGCGACCCCAAAGTACTGTCGCGGCACATCATCAGCTTGGACGTCAACTGCACGCGGCGTCTGAACATCGTCACACACAGGAGGGAGGATGGGGAAGAGCAAGGGAAGCAAACAAGAGAGGAGGAGGAGGAGGTGGAGGAGGAGGAGGAGGAACCGCGTAACCACTGTGCCAATGCAGATGTGTTAAAGCCTTGTGCAGACATCCCCTTATGATCTGACTGGTCGTTTATATAAGTGGACATCACACAAAAGCAATCAGGGATCAGGGAACCACGGCGCAGTGCGTGACAACTGGTAGGAATATACCCCAACTCCGAATACGTCACAGCGGGGAAATCAGCAGAGGAGGGGGGGGAAGGAAGAACAAGAGAGAGAGAGAGACAGCGGTGGAGGGAAATAAGCACACTCACAGCCAGCAGGCTCCATGTGCAGACACCATATAAAGCAAGACATGCAGGACCCGCGTCCAGAACGGTAGAGGCCTTCGCGAACAAGTACTGGATTGACAGATGGTTGGCGATAGGAGGCACCGCAGCGCCCACGATTGACCGACACTCCTGGGGCGGCGGAAAGCCAAGGCCTGGGGTCGACTGACCCCGGCCGTGGGAGGGCCGAACTCACATGCAAAGAAAAGCCCTGCGAAGCACCCCGCATGCAAACAAACGAACAACGGGGCAAGAGGAGAAAGGAGAAAAAGGACAGAGAGCGGGAGAAAGAGGGGGAAGGGGGCATCTGCACGCTCGCGCCGAGCACCCCGGCCTCCAGCCGCCCAGAAAGCCAAGAGCACTTCGTCCGGCTTGCCCAGACCAACAAGGCGGCACCTACCTCAGAACTACAGCCCGGACCACGTATTGCTCCAGGTCCCGACCCCGTGTTGCTCAGGTGGCTGGGAAAAAGACAGGACGTTGACGTCTGGGCACCGGCACGTGGATAACGTGTCGCGCCGAAGCGTGGTGGGCTAGAACCGCCAGATCGACAAGCGAATCCAAAGTTCCTGACCGTAGGGGGCATGAGGAGGGCGACAAGGGGCAACGTGAGGAAAGGGAGGGGCTCGATGTTTTCGGACTCGAGGTTCGAGGTTTCCCGGTGTTTTGAGGGGTTCTCGGCAGCTTCCCAGCCTCGGGGGTAATCTCCAGCAGTTGCGCCTCGCCGAAGGCGTTCTGGGGGTGCCCCGGTCGTCCCGAACTGCCGCCGGACAGCCGAGTTATGGGCCGAGAACCCAAGGGAGGCGGCGAGGGGAGTGGGGCCCTGACTTTCTGGAGGGCTGCAAGTAGCCCTCCATACTTTAGACATGCCAGGGCTGCTTAACAGCTCTACTGCAGTCTGAGCTCGAAGGCCATGGCGACATTCTTGAGCACTCCTGAAGGTCAGGGGAGGCGACGGGGGGAGGGAAGAAAGGGGGGAAGAGGGGGGCAGGGAGGCCAGGGAGGAGGGGGAGGAGGAGGAGGAGGAGGAGGAGGAGGAGGAGAAGGAGAAGACAACGACAGTGGAGGGGAGGAGACAGGGAGGACAGGGAGAAAGACGACGACGACGGACGAGACGACGACGGCGACGGCGACGGCGGCGGTGGCGACGACGACGACGACGAATGGAAGAAGGATACTGGCAGACTACACAATCTGAATGGTGGCCGGAGCTTGTCTCCAGGATGTGCACACTGATCCCCCCTCCTGCAGCGGCGCCCAGGTGAGCCATGCCTGATGGTGGTCGACGCTCTGAGTGGGGGGGGGAGATCGGGGTGGAAGGCCCTCGACGCGGCGGCCCTGTGGGGCGTCCCCTCCCTCCTCCCTCCTCCCTCCTCCCTCCTCCCTCCTCCCTCCTGCCTCCTGCCTCCTGCCTCCTCCCTCCTCCCTCCTCCCTCCTCCACGCACAGGAAGCGTTGCATCGGGCGGCCACCGAGGCAGCACCTGGCAGCTTGCAGGAGGGCGGAAGGGCGAGGGAGGAGGGGAGACCGAGGAGCAGGAGGAAGGATCCATTGCCTCGTATCCCTGCTCGCCCTCCCCCTCGCCCCCCTCATCCTCCCATGTGCTCCTTCACAGCTCCTCGCCCACTCTCGTCCTCCCCCACCTCCCGCATACAAAGCTGCGATGTTCGGACGATTCGCGCGCGCCGTCTGCGCAACACAGAGTCCGCGCCGTTCGATCGAGACGTTTGCGCTGTTCGTGCGATTGGGCAGCCAGGCTGCTCTCAAGATAAGGCTGCTCTCAAGATAAGGCGTCTCAACTTCTGTACTCACGCTGGGTCGGTCGTGCCTGGCGGGCGCAACAAGACATAAGAGATGACAACCAACATTCCCTCACAATAATTGTTCCTCCTACTCATCATCCTCCCCTAACCTCTGGCTCTTCCTCTTCCTACTCTCCATCCGCCTCCTCCTCATTCAACCCTCATTCCTCTTCCCCCGTCCTCCTCCTCCTCCTCCTCCTCCTCCTCCTCCTCCTCCTCCTCCTCCTCCTCCATGCTTCTCCTACTTCTCCTCCCTCCTCCCTCCTCCTCGTCTTCCTCCTCCTCCTCCTCCTCCTCCTCCTTCTCCTCCTCCTCCTCCTCCTCCTCCTCCTCCTCCTCCTCTTCCTCCTCCTCATCCTCCTCATCATCAGTCGTCCTTCCTTCTCCCCCGTCATTACTCCGACTCCTCCCACCCCCTACTGGTCCCTCCCCGTTCCTCCCTCTTCCCCCTCCGCACCGTTGACGCTTGTCGTCGACGCCTGTCGTCGCCGCGGTCATCGACGGTCGCTGTCGACGGTTATCGTCGTCGTCGTCGTCGTCGTCGCCGCCGCCGCCGCCCGCCGCCGCCCGCCGCCGTCGCCGTCGCCGTCGCCGTCGCCGTCGCCGTCGCCGTGCCATCCGAAGTGGCCTCCGGCGCCTCCTCGGCGGCGGCGCCCTCCTGCTTCAGGACCCCGCTGCTCTCCTCCTGGGCCTCGGGCGTGGCCCCACCGCGGACGCCCCCCGTTGCTGCTGCAGCGCCTCCACCGCCCTCCGCCTCCTCCCCCTGCTCCGCCTCCTCCGCTTCGGTCGTCTTCCTCGATCGCCCTCCTAGGTCCTCCTCCTTCCCCCCCCTCCCTCGCAATCCCCATCCAACTTCTCCTCCCTTTCCTTTTCCTCCTCCTTCTCCTCCTCCTCCTCCTCCTCCTTCTCCTCCTCCTCCTCCTCCTCTGCTCATCGTACTCCTCCTCCTCCTCCTCATCTTCCTTCTCCTCCTCCTCCTCCTCTTCCTCCTCCTCTCCCTCCTCCTCCGTCTCTTCATCCGAGCTGCTCCGTCCTCCTTTCTTGCACCACCGCCTCCCTGTCCTCCCCCTCCCCCCCGCCTCCACCACATCTTTCCTTTTCCACAATCAATGTTCTCTTCATCGTCCTGGTTTTCCCTCTCCGCATCCCTCTCCGCACTGTGATCAGCTCTGCCACACCACCATCATCGTCGTCGCCATCATCACCATCAGCAACAACAAAGACACCATCCCCATCATAATCCTCATCCATCGGTCCATCACCATACACATTGTCATCACTAATCAACAACATGATCAGCATCAGCATCAGCATCTTCATCAACATCATCAGCATCACCTGCGTCCCACATCAGCCTAAACCTTCATGGCGTCATCGTGTTTTGCAGCTTCGTCTCTTACGCATCATTCACATCAACATTTCCATGTATCAGTATTACCAGTCCATCCCTCCCGTGGTCTTCCTCCTCGTCGAATCCTCCTCCTCCAAAACCCTCTCTTCGTAGTCGTCCTCACCTTCATTGCCAACGCCGTCGTGGCGAATCGGCATCCTCTTCGTCCAGGTCGGAGTATTCTTCCCCGTCCTTCCTGTCCTTCCATCACTCCTCCCTCCTCCTCCTCCTCCTCCTCCTCCTCATCATCATCATCATCATCATCATCAGCAGCAGCATCACCATCGGCACCATCATGATCACCGTCATCGCCATCTTCAGCATCACCACCATCAACCGTATCATCAGCATCACCATCATCAACATCACCATCATCAACGTCATGATCAGTAATATCACCACCCATCATCACCACCACCGCCAACATTACCACGTCCATCACCACCACCACCATCACCACGATCATCATTACCATGCTAACGCTGCTCACCGCGACAAACATCCGACCATAGTACAGAAACTAGTTTGTTTCCAGCTCTCGGTCCGTTGTTGCCTATGTCTGAAACGTCTTCGTCTCGTTGGGCTTCTCTGATGGAATTGGACCTCTCGCTAATTCCTCGAAGCGCATTCCTCCCACGCACTGCAGGGCGGCATCGGCAAGGTGCAATTAACTCATAGATTATTCTGTATGTAAAGCCCGCACTTGCAATATGTCATCGCGCCAAACTTCCGGTGAATTATGCATGCAAGAGACGCGCGCACCCTCGTCCCATTGAGCGACTGAGGGCATGCAGGGATGAGAAGTACATGGCGGAGCAGGGCTTACATGCAGGTCGCGCCCAAGAGCCTGTCGAGCTCTCTCTTCGGCAATGAACCTCGGCCGTCTGCGCATCTGATGCGAGACCCTGACCACATGGTGTCAGCGAGCTTGACAGCCCTTGATTCAACGCACCTCCCGCGTTTCAAGTCCGCACGTGAGGGCCAGCGGCGAGGAGCTGTCTCGAAAATATGTCGGAGCCCTTCGCCAAGATGCTCACGACAATCAAAACCGACCGGCTGGGACATATCAATCCTGCATGCGTCTGAGAAGGATACCCAGAACTCTTTGGCGAGAACCTCAGCTGCCTCATCAACTGCGTCATTTGCAAAAGCTAAGACCCTGCAGCGCTCATAGCGCCCGTCCTGACGGCGCAGCTGCAAACGACGAAGCTGGAGCAGGTGGACATCCCCAAGCGCAACGTGGGTTGCCGTGCGTTCCGCCTTCCGAAGGCGGGCTCCGTTGCCGCGGCGTGGCGGCGTGCGCAGCGAGGCCACGCGCCTCCTGGCCCCTGGAGCGGCTCGCGCTGCTGAGGGTGCTCCGGCCGCCGCAGGTGCAGCAGCTGCTGGCTCGGCCTGGCGTGCGGAGGCCGCTCCCCACTTCCCCGTGGCGTCGGCGGATCTGCAGC
>CAUYUJ010012547.1:0-7500 GCA_963575745.1 Prorocentrum cordatum | reverse complement strand
CGTGCACAAACATCAATAACTACATCGATATGATCATGCTCAAAATCACCTTCATATGCATACACATACATACATAATCATATGCGTATGCAGTTCCCTACACATATACATACGAACCCACATATACGTATACACACGCACATACAAGGACGTGTACACCTATACATACAGATGTATAAACATATACATATAAATATGCATGTGCCTATGCATGTGCAAACACATATGCATATATATATATATATATACATATATAACTACATATATGTGCACATGTATACCTGCATACATGCACACATACACACATGCATGCATACATACGTGCATACACATACCTACATACATTCATCAAAATAGACAAACATACACGCAAGCATACATACAAACATGCATAATAATGCCTACACCTCTATATATATATATATATCGATGTATCCCTCCCTGGCCCATGTTCGCGCGCAGACGCCGGTATTCGTCAGGCCGTGCGCTCCTCAAGCCTGCGACGGCTCGATCTCACACGGGACCCACAGGCTCCGGCATACGAACCAGAGGCCCCAAAGATCGGATGAGCTACCGCGCCGCGAAGCCACCCTGCCCCAACCCCCCGCAGGGCCGGGGGGAGGGGGTGCGCCCCGCGTTGGATTCGGGAGGGGCTCTGGCCTGGGGCCCTCCAGCAGATCTAGGGCAAGGGGAGCTTTGTTGTGGCCGAGACTCGCCATGGCCAGAGAGGCCACTTCTGGTCTTTCTCTCCAAAGACGGCCCCTCCCACCAACTGGAAGGGAAGAACACAGGGACCATGACCAAGACTGAACGCAGAAACGTCGTGTCGACCTTGGTCACCGCTTACCTTGGTCAGCGTCGAATCTTGGACCATCCTCGCAAATCCGCAACGGCCAGCATGGACCATGACCAAGATTCTAGGCCTTCCAGATGGGGTCGGAGTGAGTGGGGTCAGAGAATCTCGCCGCATCGCCGCTGCATCGCCGCTGCATCGGCGATGCATCGGCGACGACGGCGATGCAGCGGCGACGTCGGCGTGGAGAAAATCGGGATCCGCATCGGTGCGATCCTCCGACCCCATCTATTCGGACCCCATCTGGGAGGCCCAGAACGATCGGCGTCGGCAAGATCCCGCGACATCCTGGTCATGGTCAGCGTCCTCCCCCCCCCCCTGGCACGCCGTGGAGGGCACGCCGTGGAGGGCACGCCGACCTCCACGCGGCACGCCGTGGAGGGCACGCCAGCGACCCCTGCGGCACCCCGTGGAGGCGCACCGGGTCGGCCACCACGGCCGCTGCCCGACCCCGCGGCGGCGTGGAGCCCAGGCTGGGGCGAAGACGAGGGGCACGCGATCCTCAGTCTTTTCCAGGACGGGGCGGAGGGAGAAGGGGGGAGGGAGAAGAGAGAGGGAGGGAAGGGGGAAGGGAGGGAGGGGGAGGAGAGATGGAGTGGGGGAGGAGTTGGGATGGTGGATCGGACGGAAGAAGGTGTGGAGCCGGGGAAGAGGAGGAAAGGATGAGGAAGGAAGGAAGAAGGAAGGAAAGGAAGGAAGAAGGAAGGAAGGAAGGAGGAAGGAGGTAGGAAGAGGAGGGAGGGAGGGGGGGGGAGGGGGGAGGAGGGAGGAGGAGGAGAGGAGTAGGAGAGGAGAGAGAGTGAGGGAGGAGAGGAGGGGATGGGAGGAGAGAGGAGAGGATGAGGAGGAGAGAGGAGAGGAAGAGGAGAGGAGAGGAGAGGGAGAGGAGAGGGATAGGAGAGGAGAGGGCGAGGAGAGGAGAGGATAGTGAGATAGGAGAGGAGAGGAGAGAGAGGCGAGGAGAGGATAGGAGAGGAGAGGAGAGAGAGGAGTAGAGAGGAGAGGAGAGGAGAGGAGAGGAGAGGAGAGAGATGGAGAGGAGGAGAGAGGAGGAGGAGAGGAGAGGAGAGTAGAGGAGAGGAAGAGGAGAGGAGAGGAGAGGAGAGGAGAGGAGAAGAGAGGCGGGAGGAGAAGGAGATGAGAGGAGGGAGAGAGGGAGGAGAGGATGAGTAGAGGAAGAGAGGAGAAGGAGAGGCGAGGAGGGAAGGAGAAGGAATGATAGTAGAGGAGAGGAGGATAGGATAGGAGATGGAGAGGAGACGGAAGGATAGGAGAGGAGAGGAGAGGAGAAGGAGGAGGAGCAGGAGAGGAGAGGAGAGGAAGGCGAGAGGAAGAGGAGAGGAAGGAGAGAGAGGAGAGGAGAGGGAGGAGAGGAAGAGTAGGAGGAGGAGAGGAAAGAGGAACCGGAAAAAAAGGAGAGGAGAGGGGAGGAGAGGTAGAGATAAGGAGTAAGGAGAGAAGAGAAGATGGCGAGAGGAGAGAACTAGGAGAGAGTGGATTCACTGGAGTTGAGGAGGAAGAGGAGGAGGAGAGAAAGGAGGAGTTGAGGAAGGCCAGGGCTGGCGGCGCCCAAGAAGAGGAGGAGGAGGAGCAAAGGCAGGAAGGAGCCGAAGGAAAAGGAGGGAGAAGAAAAGAGGAGGGAACAGGAGGGCGAAGGATAATAAAGGAGGAAGAAGCGGAGGGGAAAGAGAGTAGGGAGAAGGAGTCAGGAGGAGGAGGGTGCAGCAGGGAAGGAGGAGGAAGAGGAGGAAGAGGGGGGGTAGAAGGCAGATGATGATGATGATGATGAGGAGGAGGAGGAGGAGGAGGAGGAGGAGGAGGAGGAGGAGGAGGGAGGAGGAGGAGTAGCAGGAAGAGGAGGAACACCGAAACCGGCAATGAGCAGAAGCGGGAGGGAGAAGGACCACAACATGGCCTGAGCCGCCGCCGCCCCCCCCCCCCTACAGTGCAGCCGCCCGCCCGCCCGTGTTTTTGGGCCCCCGGCCCGCCCGCGGCGCTGCGACATGGTAGACTCTTTTTTTATGTCCACCGGTCCAGCCTGCGAGAGAGGTGCGAGGGAGGAGGCAGGAGAGGAGGACGAGGAGCAGCTTTGGGGGTGAGGGGAGGGGGGAGCGGGAGATGAGGGATGCAGAGGGAACCTACAATGGTACCGATCCATACCGCCGCTGCTCCCAGGGACCTCTCCTGGGTGTGCGTTCTGACCAGAACTGGTCAGAACGAATCCCCAGGAGGTGGCGACGACGATGGCCTCTGAAGCAAGGCACAAAAAAACTAAACCAAAACTCCTCCTACTAAGGCAACACACACAAAAAAACCTTCACAAAAAAAAAACCCCCAAAAAAAACTGGAAACCGAGGACTGGCGCGCCCCTGGGGGAAGGCCAAGCCAGCATCTGGCATTGTTCTGCTATGGCACCACACCAAGTTATGCGGCAACTCATGAGAGCCTCCCATGTCATCTTGCTGGCCCTTGCGAACCAACGCTAACCGACGATAATCGACACTCCTCGACGCTAGATTGATGAAAATCGACACTAAAGCGGCGCGTCCTCATAGATTGCAAGACGCAATCGCAGGCCACTGCACTCTAGGGATGGAAATCCGAGGGCACACAAGCTCCCATGAGCTGCTACCGAATTCCAAACATGTGGCCCATTCCACTTCTGACATGGGCACCGTTCTAAAAGCGGCGCCTGCATGTCTCATGGAAACAGAACATGTACCCCAACACATGGCAGGACAAGTGAAGGGGAGTGCTGGGCTCCCTCGAAGTGCTGGTGGGCCGTGCCGCGGGTCGGCAGGGCAGAGGGGCAGCGGCTCCCCATCGCACCCAGCGCGCCTGCTGCCACAGCCGACCCGACACAACTGTGCGGACCTCAAACACAATCACGTTCATGCCGCTTTGGGGTCCTCGCTTGACGGCGGTGACGACGACAGCGACGGCCACGACGGCCGAAGCGGCGACGGTGATGGCAACGACCACGACGGCCACGGCGGCGGCGGCAACGCTGGCAAGGGCGACAGCAACGGCCACGACGGTCACCGCGACATCGACGACGACGACGACGACGACGACGACGACGAAGACGGCGGCGGCGGCGGCGGCGACGGCGACGGCGACGACGGCGAAGGCGACGGCGACGACGGCGACGACGGCGATGACCTCGACGGCGGCGACGCCGACGCCACCCGCACCGCCGCCGAGGGCCGCCGTGGGCCACCGAAGGGCCGCCGTGGGCCACCGCAGCGCCGCCGAAGGGCCGCGGCAGCGAGGTTGTCGGCGGCGGCGGCAGCCGCGGGGTCAGAAATCCATCCCCCGACCCGTCCCGGAGTGCGTTCGGGCCAGAACAAAAACGACGCGGATGCAGCCAGGGCCACGAGGGGAGCCCTTGAGGAGACCCACGGAGGTGCGGACGGCGCCAGTTCTTCATCCTGAATGTGTTTGTTGATAGGAAGGGCCCCCAGACCCTGCAAACTGAGGAAAAAAACACCAAAAAAACGTCATGTCTGTTGGCGGCGACCACAACAGGGGGAGGGGGAGGGGGAAAGGCTTCCTAGAAATAGGCTGCTTCTTGGAAGGCGCTGGCCCTGCAGCTACACACAAGGCCCGCGCGTTCTCAGAAGCATGGGTGCTTCTGAGAAGCCTGCCCCCCTCCACCTACCCCCTTGTGCGCGCCGCCAACACCTGCATCCCTGTCCGTGCCGATGCGCTCTTCGAAGATTTGGAAGCCCGAAATGGGCACGGAAAGAATGGGCACAATGCCCAACAACAAATGTTGTCCCAAACCAACAGCGGCCGCTGTTGGGCAGGCGGCCTCCTGTCTCAAACGGACACAGGCCGCGGCGGCGCGGACAGCGAGTCCTGTTAAAAATGAACAAGAACTGCTGTCGGGCGTCCGCCGTGAGGAGAAGTGCTCGGCGAGCTCGGCCGGGCCCAAGGAACAAGAAGCGCGCGGCTGCCAGGACGACACCACCATCCAGTCAGCGGCCTGCCGGAGGGGATCATCAGGCCTGCGGCCCCCCCTCTGCGCGCAAGCTGAGCCTGGGAACCGCACCAGATGCGAGGCGGGGATTTGTCCATATCCACCGCCTGGGAACCGACGTCCTGGTGCCCCTGCGGGCGGTGGATATGGATATGGATATGGATATGGATATATATATCAATATTATAATATTAATGTATAATATAATATAATAATTGCTGTTTCCCGTCGGCTATACAAAGAGCTACGTAGTAGGTTCGCACCCCCCCGACCCCCCCCAATATCCCCATGTTGCTTCCTCCTCCTCTCCCTCCTCCTCCTCCTCCCTTCTCCTTTCAGCTTCCTCCTCCTTCCCTCGTTTTCCTCCTCTTCCGCAGGCGGAACGTTTTTTTCTTTTTTTTCCTCCTCCCGCCCTCGGAGGCAATGTTTTTTTCCTCTTCGTTTCTCCTAGTATTGTCAAAAATCGCTTTTCCCTGTGAAAAACAGGTTTTTCCTAAAATTTTCTTTTTTTTTTTTTTCCTCTTTTTTTTCCGGTCTTTCCCCGGGGCGGCGGAAAAATCTGGAGGGCCCGAAAGAGGCAGGGAAAAGAGGAAAAAAGGAATACAATATGAAAAAACCTGTTTTCACAGGGAAAGAAAAAGATGAAAAAAACTCCGCGCCCCAAGGCCGGATAGGAGAAAAAAGGAAAAAATCCCGTCTCTCCCTGTTCCTCCTCGTCGTCCTCCTCCTTCTCCTCCTCCTCCCCGTCGTCGTCGTCGTCCTCCTCCTCTCCTCCTCCTCCGTCCATCCCCCTTTTCCTCGCTCTCGGGCGAAGTTTTTTTTCCTTTTTTTCCTCCTCCCCGCCCTCGGACAGAGTTTGTTTCATTTTTTTCCTCTTTTCCCTGCCTCGTTCGGTCCTCCGAATTTCTCCGCCGTCCCAGGGGAAAGACCGAAAAAAGAGGAAAAAAGGAAACATCAAAACAACTATGTTTTCACATGGAAAAAAAGAAACAAAACTCTGCCTCCAGCGGAAGAGGAGGAACACAAGGGAGGGAGGAGGGGGAGGAGAAGGAGGAGGAAAAGCGGCAGAGCAGGGGAGCGTGGAGGAGAGGAGGGAAGTTTTTTTTGTCAATCGCTTCGGCGAGTTCGAGAACGAACAAAGCAGCTGCAGGCTGGGTCGGAACCCCCAACGTGCAACAAGGACGAACCATATCGAATGGCTGAAATACACCCCTCGTGGAATCTGCATGGCACCTCTTGGACATCTACGTAACATAGTCAGCAGCATGAACACGAACGGGCTCATATAATGTTGCGCGGCCTCCAGCCGCTAACGCCTTCCACTATTTACGCGTAAGTCCAAAGAGACAGTTATCCGAATAGAAGAATCTCAGCTTCGATCCCAACGGCCCTGGATTAATCCAGCGGGGGGAGGAGCTGTTCCAAACTATAACAACATCTATATTCCTTGATATGTTTTGCTGTTACTAGCTATTGCTACATCTTCCGAGCTCTTCTCAAGAGCTCCTTCCTATTTAGTTTTGCGCCTCCGGACCCCTTTTTCGTGACCACCGCGTTCGTTTCTAGGCAGAAGCAATCTCACTCGGAATCCGAGCTGTCTGCCCAATGCTGGGGCATGCGCTCGATATACATCTTGAGGTCCTCGTTCTCCTTGGTGAGGCGGCAGCACTCTGCCTCGTGCATCTTGAGCTCCTTGTTCTCCTTGGTGAGGCGGCAGCACTCTGCCTCGGCATCCGCGCACCTGGCGAACAGTTCCTCGAACTCGCCCATCGGGACCCCACCCTCCGCGTAGTTCTCGTGCTCCGAGCCGCCCTCGCCCTTTGAGCTGTCCTCCGAGCCCTTGCCCTCGCCCTCGGTGTCCTCCGAGCCCTTGTCCTCGGCCCCCTCGGTGTCCTCCGAGCCCTTGTCCTCGTCCTCCGAGGTGTTCTCAGAGTCGCTGTCCTTGTCCTTCGAGCTCTCCTCGCCCTCCTCCTCCTCGTCCTCGCCCTCGTCCTTCTTCGAGCCGTCGTTCTCGCCACCCTCATTGTCGCCCTTGCCGCCCATCGTCGTCGCCCTCGCCGCCCTCGTCGCCCACGACGCCGTCCATGAGTGCCAGGGCGGGGGGCGCCTCACGTGCAGGGGGGCCGTCAGGGACCTTTCCCTTTTGCCTGCGCTTGTTGAGCCAGGCGACGAGCTTGTTCTGGGCTGCTTCACTCCATTGGCCTTCCTGGCGGCGCTGCATTCCGCAAGACGCCTGTATGTAATTCATCTGGTTGTTCACCTCCTTCAGTAAGAGGTCGGTCTTCGACGGGTGCACGGTCAAGCGCCCTGTGTTCACGTCACCAATAACATCCGCAGCGCGCGGGCGGACGCGGTCCGCGATCGGCACGGGGGCAACGGGCGGCCCCGAAGGGGCAGCCGGCTCCAAGAGGCGGATGATGTCAGCAGCTGCCGAGCCCGAGGGTTCTGACGGATTGCCAACGCTCAAATCCAGGCGCGCCCGTTTACCATCACGGGTCAACACAACACGACCAGATACCGCAATCGAGGTGTTCATACCTACTGTAAGACTTCGACACAAATCTTCGGATCAGCCCGCGCGGGGGCAACTTGAGCCGATGATGGCTACGGACAGGGTGGGGCGAGTAGGAGGAGGGGGGGGGAGAAGTTGAAGGCGGAGGAGGAG
>CAUYUJ010012546.1:0-15708 GCA_963575745.1 Prorocentrum cordatum | reverse complement strand
TCCACCACACTGCTCCGCAAAGGTATTCGTGTCGATGTGCGTCCTTTGTCTTCGTCGGCTGCTCGCCGATGCCGTGTCTTTTCGTCGCCTCCGGCGTCGTCGTCGTCGTTGCCCATCCGGGGGGCCGTCTGCGGGCCCCGGGAGCGCCAGAAGCGGACCCGGGGCGCAGAGCAACCCCCAGCGAGGTGCCCTGGACCATTCTTCGACACGACTTGCAACCGTTGCATTTCTTCAGGGGGGGGTCTCGAAGGAGAAGAAGAAGAAGAAGAAAAGCAACAACAATAATAATAATGATAATAATAATAACAATCATAATAATAATAATAATAACAATAATAATAACACTCAGGGGCAACGTTAGGGGATGACAGGTTCGGAGGAGACTGCATCGACCGTCAACCGTCCATTGATCGCCATCAGGGGGGGCCCGACAGCCCACACCGCCCAGGACCGGGCGAGTTCGCCATCCAGTGCCCAGCGCCGATGCATCGCCGATTCCAGCTCGATGCTCTCCCCCTTGAGCCGTTCCCCCTCGAAAACGAACGGCATGAGCACAACTGTCGGAGGTCCGCGCGGGTGCCTCGGATCTGCGCTGGGCCCACCCGGGCGGCGCCTCCGGCGCGCCCCCGGCGCGCTCCGCGCGCCAGGGAGGGGTTTCCAGCGCCGATGGAAGAAGTCCACACGGAGCTCCGCCAGTTTGCGTGTTGCGCATACGTTTTTCTTCTTCGTCTTCTCCTTCTGATTCGTCGTCTTCTTCCTCTTCCTCGTCATCTTCTTCTCCGTCGTCTTCTCCCTCTTCTTCTTCCTCTTCCTCTTCTTCTTCTTCATCTTATCCGTCGTCTTCTTCTTCGTGATCTCGTTCCTCTTCTTCTTCTTCCTCTTCTTCCTCTTCTTGTTCCTCTTATTATCTTTTATTCATCTTCTTCTTCTTATTATTCCTCGTCTTCTTCCTCCTCTTCCTCCTCCTCTTCTTCTTCTTCTTCTTCTTCTTCTTCCATTTCCTCTTCTTCTTCCTCCTCTTCCTCTTCCTCTTCCTCTGCTTCTTCTTCTTCGTCGTCTTCTTGGACGGAGGCTGGGGCCTTCGGGGGCCGAGCTCGCGGCCGTCTCTGCCGCCCTCTCCCGGGCCTCCGGCAGGAGGCCTCCTCTTCGCCGCGGCGGGATCCGCCGCCCGGGCTTCTGGCCAGCACCTCTACCCTTCCCTTGAGTCGGGCCTGTCCCCCTACAGGGGGATTTTCGACGAAAAATAAAATCCCCGAAAACTAGTCGAAACAGAATCAAAAAAGTCGGGGGACTAGTTTTTCAGTGTTTTTGACCTTTGGGGGATCTTCCGGGTACTTATTAATTTTCGTCAAAAATGCCCCTGTAGGGGGACACGCCCGCCTTAACCCTTCCCTCGTTTTCCCCTCGTTCGGCCTCCTGGGCGGCCCTCGTCGCCACCGCTGGATTCGCCTCGAAGTCCTAGTCTGAACGCACCCCAGGAGAGGTCCGGGGAGTAGCCGTATCGGTACCTTTGGGTCTCCCCATGCCCGGGCTGCCCCCCCCAGGAGTCGGGGAACGACTGCAGAATTGGTTTACCCCAACAGTGATTTTCTCGTCGAAATTTCGGAGCATACGCATAATGCTCATGGACCTACGGGAGATTGCACTTCTTTTCCGTAGCTTCGACGAAGCCTTAATTTTTGGGGTAAATCAATTATGTAGTCGATCCCCTACTCGGACCTCAGGAGAGGTCGGGAGGTCGCCGTCGTCGCCGCCGCTGCTGCCGTCGTCGCTTGTCGATCGTCTTCTCGTCGATCGTCTCGTCGTCGTCGTCGTCGTCGTCGACGTCGGGCGCCGTTTGTCGCCGTCGGTCGCCGTCGGCCGTCGTCTCCGCCGCCAGAGGACCAGGATGACCACGAGGAGGCGGAGGAGGAGGAAGAGAAGGAGGAGAACCCAGACGCTCGTGCGGACGAGGGGCACGAGGAGAACGAGGATCACGAGGATGATAATGATGATGATGCTGATGATGATGCTGATGATGATGATGAGGATGATGAAGATGATGATGCTGATGATGCTGCTGATGATGATGATGATGGTGATGCTGATGATGATGATGGAGTTTGTGATGATGATGACAATGATGCTGCTGATGATGGTGATGATGCTGATGATGATGCAACTAATGATAATTAGTATACTGATGCTGCTGATGATGATGCTGCTGATGATGGTGAGTGGTGATGATGGTGAGGACGCTGAGGGTTATGATGATGCTGACGCTGACGATGCTGATGCTGACGCTGATGGTTATGCTGATGGTGATGATGATGCTGATGCTGCTGATGATGATGCTGCTAATCATGAGGATGCTGATGATGCTGCTGCTGGTGATGTTGCTGATGATGCTGCTGAGGATCATAATGATGCTGACGCTGATGTTGATGCTGATGATGCTGATGGTGATGCTGTTGATGATGATGATGCTGACGCTGATGATTCTTATGATGATGCTGCTGGGGATGTCGATGCTGATGATGATGATGTTGCTGCTGATGATGCTGATGATGAAGATGCTGATGCTGATGCTGCGGATGATGATGTTGATGATGATGTTGCTGCTGATGCAGATGATGCTTATGATAATGTTGATGAATATGCTGCTTATGGTGATGATGATGTTGCTGATGCTGATTATGATGATGATGATGATGCTGATGATGATGCTGATGATGCTGATGCTGATGCTGATGCTGATGATGATACTGATGATGATGATAATGATGCTGATGATGAAGATGATGATGATGATGATGATGATGCTGATGATGATTGATGCTTGCTGATGCTGATATGTTGATGATGATGATGATGACGATGATTATGATGATGATGTTGCTGATGATGATGATAATGATGATGATGACGATGATGATGCTGATGATGACGACGATGACGATGATGATGAGATGATGATGATGATGATGTTGATGACGATGATGATGTGCTGTTGCTGATGATGATGCTGATGGGTGATGTGATGATGGTGATGGTGATGGTGATGGTGCTGATGCTGATGATGATGATGATGATTTTTGATGATGATGATGATGATGATGATGATGATGATGATGATGATGATGATGATGATGATGATGATGATGATGATGATGATGATGATGGTGATGGTGATGCTGATGTTGATGTTGATGCTGATGCTGATGCTGATGCTGATGGTTTTGATGATGGGGGGGCGGATGAGGAGGAGTAGGAGGACGCAGAGGAGGAGGAGGGGGAACACGATGAGGAGAAGCTGTCGGATGAGGCACAGGTGGAGCCAGATGAGGATGAGGTTCAGGAGGGCGATGAGGAGGAGGAGGAGGAGGAGGAGGAGGAGGAGGAGGAGGAGAAGGAGGAATACAAGTACAACGACGAGGATAAGGATTAGGAGGAGCATTGTGATAGCGAGTAGGAGCACGGTGCGGACGAGGAGGCTGAGGAGGACCCACACGCCCTCGCCCAGTGCAGCCATCCCGTCAGTAATCCTGGCAGGCAGCTTCTCGGGGGCCCCTGCCAGGCCCAGGCCTGGGGCCTGCCACAGACGACTCGTGAGCTCCGCGCTGTGACAAACACTTGACGTCCGGGGGCTTGAGGACGAGGGGCAGGAGGAGTAGTAGGAGGAGGGATGGAGGAGGGATGCGGATGGGGTGCGGGGAGAGATTGGCGGGAGGCAAAGGAGGGGAGGGAGGAGGAGGTCGTCGTTGACGATCTCGGTCGCTAGAGGGAGCTTCTCCTCCTCTTCCGTTCCTGCTTTCTACTCGCCTGCTCGCGGCGCGCGGTGAGGAATGACAGGGGACGGCTGAGCGGGAGGGTCGCGGGGGCAGCATGGGTGTGGAACGGGTGGGCGGGGCACTGGAAGGGGTTAAAGAGGGGACGGGGGCAGGGGGGGGGAGATGATGGTGATGATGAGACTGCTGCTGCTGCTGATGATGCTGATGACGACGATGCTGATGATGCTGATGCTGATGATGATGTTGATGCTGCTGATGATGATAATGAGGCTGATGATGAGGATGCTGATGATGCTGATGCTGATGAAGATGACGATGCTGGTGACGATGAAGCTGCTGAGTTTGATGGCGGTTGTGATGGTGGTGGTGGTGGTTGTTGTGAAGACGGTGCCGCTGCTGATGCTGATGTTGGCCATGGTGGTGATGGTGACGATGGTGATAGTGACTGATGATGGTGGTTGTGATGGTTATCATACGTGGAGGAGGGGAGCAGGCGGAGGCGGTGAATGAGGGAATGGGTAGCTGGGACTTCGAGGATGATAATACTCATGATGCTGATGACGATGGCAATCATAAGTATGATGATGATGCTGCTAATGATGATGATGATGATGATATGATGATGATGATGATGATGATGATGATGATGATGATGATGATGATGATGATGATGATGATGATGATGATGATGATGCTGATGCTGATGCTGATGCTGATGATGATGATGGTAGTGTTAAAGCTGAGAACAAAGGAGGGGCTGATAGGGAGGGAGGGAATCGCCCTCGACCCATGCACCTAGTAACGACTTGAAATAACAGACTCGCAGTGCCAGGGTGGGAAAACGATTTTTGTAAATTTAGCGTCGTCCATCAATTTACGATTGGTTTTCATGCTTCGGGATCTCCAGTCGCCGAAACTAGAGCACAGTTTTGACAATTGAACACCCTACATCCTTGTAGCTGGCGGATTTGACAAGTTTCATGCTCCATGAGTGCAGGGAAGCGTCAGGCGAGAGCGAGATGTTAATCATGGAGCCACAGTTTGTTGCTAATCTGCTCTTGAGGCTCGGTAGTTCTGCGTGTGCTCTATCTTCTCAGTTTTTCTGATCGCACCATTTGTCTTTGTTGTGCCCTATCCGTCGGCTTTCGCTTCTCTCATTACCCCATGCGGGGTGGCGGAGTCTTCGAATACTGGGATTCGGCGACGACCTATTGACAACGAATCGTGCTGTGCCAAGCTCGCCAAACAAAACAACAACAGTTTGTTGTTTATCTGTTTGATACGCCATACTACGTGAGGATGTCGGGCGAGTTGAGAACGTAAGGCATCGTTGTAACTGTCGGGGATTCTCAGCTTCAGGGTCATTGCATATTCCGAGGTGCAGCGCGGGAGTTCGATTTCGAAAAGGAGCCGTCCTCCATTTCAGTACCTGCTGGGCACCTTCAGGACGAACGTGTGTAGCGCGATGGCGGGATCCAGAGTTTGAGTACGACTGCCCCACTTGATCCGTGTCGCTGCTGGAAGACTTGAAGGGCGAGAAAACAGTGGACCTACAACGCATTGAAGTGCACCTGCCTGGCGCGAGGCTCAGGTCTCGAAGCCCGCCCGGCCTGGACCTGTGCACTTGGTGGGAGCCTTGAGGGCGAACGTGCCTAGCGCCGAAGCGGAATTCAGATCCTGAAAGCTATCCGTCCTCCACCCGTGAAGCTGTTGCAAGTCTTCGCGACGCATGCGCATGGTGTCAGGGAGGATTTGCAGGACTTGCAGCCATCGCGTGGCCGCGTAGCCAGATGAAGTCCACCGCAGAGGCCGGAACTCGAGGCTCAGCAGCTGGGAACTGATCGCAGGCAATCCTCGTCTCTCGGCTCGGCTCGTGTGGGGCCCTGGTGCGCGCGCCGCTGTTGGTCTCCGCACCCGCGAACGCTCGCCCTTTTGTTTGCTCGGCTAGGCTATCTGCCGCGATGCCGGCAGTCTCGCCCCGTTTGTTCTCTGCCGTTGTTCTGCTCGTTTTGCCGCCTCGGCATTGCTTTTGCTCCCGTTCTCTTGTTTTCTCTTGGTTTCCTCGTTTCCCTGCTGAGTACTTCTTGTGTTCTCCGCTGCCTCCCGCTTGCCGTCCGCCGTTCTTCCTCGCTGCTGCTGACGCATCGCTCGATCAGCTGCGTTTCCGCCGCCCTCTTCTTGCACGCCGATGTGGTTTCAACGCAAGTGTCAGTTGGCGTCATCCCCCTTAGTACGCTCCACCCCCCTTGTCATTCGTCCCCTCCTCCTCCTCCTCCTCCTCCTCCTTCTCGTCATCCTCCTCCTCCTCCTCCGCCCAGGTCCATAGCCATTTTGGATCAAGCCACTGCGGTTCAAGACGGCATATTTTCACTTGCGGCTCAAGCGATCCTCGTCATGTTTTGATTATTCTTGCATTTCGCAAGTTGTACGCTTCATGGTGGTTGTTCCTCAGCATGGACGTTGGGAGTGGTCATCTTACGTATATCTCTGGCCGTGCGATATGTCTTCTTGCGGATTATGTAGAGATCGTCGTTTCATTGGATTGGCAGGTGGCTGCACGCGCCCATCGTCATGCTCCGTCTAGTTCTGCTCGATGCCGGTTGTCGCACATTGGCGTCGTTTTCCAGTTCGCCAGTCACCACACCATGCAGTGGGAGGCAGAACTTCCGAACTCTTCGGGAAGCGAATTTTGGAAGCAGCCTACCCCTCTCGCTGTACGGAGCAGCGCACACGGGCGCCTCGCTAACTGCCGTGTCCGTCGCCGCTCTGCACATCAGCTGGACCCTTGGGGGCCCAGGTTTTCTTTTTGTTCGTCCAGCGGCCGTTCCAGTGTCAGGGCCGCGCGTCTATTCTCGGTGCCGGAGGCTGTGGCTCGGTGGTTCAAAGATGGGGTCTTGAGGGATGGGGTCCTGAGGGGAGGGTCGGGGGTGGATAGACCTCCTACCCTGACACGTCGATTAGCGAATTGGCCGTTTTCGGTTCGCGAGACGGCGTCGCGGCCGTCATTTTTGCGGGTCTAGGTCCGTTGGGTTCCCCTGGGCCGTTTTCACTAGAGGGTGGTTTACTACAGGAAGGTTTGTCCAGCGCCGATAGGAAGGGTTCCAAGGGTGGCCTTACGTTGTTTGAGGCACCTCGTCCTGAGGACCCATCCATCAGGAACCCCATCTTCGAACCACCGGTTGGCAGCGGCCCAGGGCAAACGCGATAACCAGCTGACTGCTCACCAAGCTCCCGTCGGTGTTCAAAATGCGTCGGCTCCCAGCTGAAAGGTCTGCCGGAGAAAGCCCCGTCCGCTGGTTCCAAGGTTTTTTCGGCGTAGTCTTCGGTTTCGGCTCCCTTGTCATGCTTGGCTGATTAGTCAGAGCTTGAAGGGCCCACTCCACCGGCTGACGTTGTCGCTATCAGACCACGCGTGGGGCAGTCACCGACCTCATTGACAGCAGGGTTCAAAGCGAATTCCGGAAGTTTCTAATTGTGTTTTCTCAATCGATGGATGGCTTTACTGGTGAAACTGATTCTACGTTGTTGGCGATGTTTTCCATGATGCGCTGGAAAAGGTGGTGTTCCCGAAGGTTGAGGACACGTGCGAGCAAATATATCTGCAGTTGGGTTTGTCCGGGGGTCAGAGAACGGGGCCGTCTGTAGGCATGGCCCCAGACGGGGCAGGGAAAGCGATTAAAACGGAAATCCGTGTTCGTTTTGGTGTCAAGGTTTTTGGGGTCAAATTGTTGTTTTGAATTTTGTTTGGCTTAAGCTGTGGCTCCAGATTCGTAGCTGTTGGTGTGCACTTGAAGGTGTCGTTTGTTTTTCATTTCTGCATATACGTCGGTCTTCGGGGTGGGTTGTCCGATGCGTTCGGCGCGGTTGCTGGCTTCGACCAGTGCCCCAGGGCGTCGGTGTTCGGCCTTGGTTTTGCAGTTGTGTCTTGCGATGCAAGTTGGTCTTCGGCCTCGGTATTAGTCTTCGGCCTCGGTCTTGCGATACCGCCTGTCTGCGACCTCGGCCCACGTGGGAGAACAACGAAGATCGACTTCAGATTTGCGACGGGGGGGCGGTCATGATTTCCTGAGTTCTGCGTGCACCATCGCTCGCCGACAGCGCGGTTCCCCTTTGGGTCCCGTGACGCGTGGCTCGTTCTATGGCCCGCGGCGCCAACGGCCTCGTTGCCGCGGGGCACGCGAGCACGCGCTCGTCTGCGCGAGTATTGTGTCGCACCGCGCAGCGCGAAGCGCGCGAACGCACGAGCGCACATCTTCAACAGCGAGGCTTCGATATCACGCGCTGTTTGCGCGGGGACTCGCGTTGCACAGCCGAAGGAAGTGGGCGAGTCTTCTGAAATGAGCACCGCTGTTGCGCTTTCTATATCAACAAAAATCTCCCCTATCCCTCCTCCCTTCCCCACCCCCACCCCTCTCCCCTCCCCCACCCCCCTCCCCCAAAATTTTTTTTTTCATACACCCCCCCCACCCCCCCCCCCCCCCCCCCCACTCCCAACCTCCCTATCCCCACCCCCCCCCCCCCCCCCCCCCCCCCCCACCACACCCCACCACACCCAACACCAACCCCCCCCCCCCCCCCCCTTCCCTCCCCAAAACACCCCCCCATTACCTATCCCCCCCCCCTTTTGTCCCTCACCCCCCCCCCCTAGGGACCCCCCCCCCCCCCCCCCCCATACGAGCACCGACCCCTCCCTCTATCAACCCCCCGAAGGAGACAAACATTAGGCTGTCACGCGTGCGCACTCCCAATGGATTTCTTGAAGAGCCCTCATGGAGCTCAATTGGGCAGTATCAGGGCAGTCTTGGGTTCCTGTGGGGCCGTCTTGCGGGCCCCTTGCGGCTTTCCTGGGTTGCTCTGGGCTCCGCGTGAGCCGTCTTGGGTCTCTCTTGCGGCCTTCGTCGGGGCGTCGCGGGGGCGCCTGGGTCCGTCGGGGGTCGAGAGGCCCCCCCGGGCCGTCTTGGATCCCTCCGGCTGTCTTCGTGGGCTGTTTGGGGGCTCTCTTGGGGCCGTCCTGTGCCGCATTCTGGAGGTTTCTCGGTCATTGTCGCGGCGTCTTAGGCCGTCTCAGAGCAACGTGGGGGGCTTCGTTGGCCGTCTCGGGCTGATTGAAGCCGGAAGCGATTATGCCCCCAAATCAATGAACCGCCGTATCAAAATCAGCGAGTGTCGTACCTAGGGTCTTTCGAAGTCCTTTTGGAGCCCTCCTGGGCCGTCCTGGGACGTATTGGGGGCTTCTCTGAACCATCTTGGTTCCGTGCTGGGCCTCCGTGGTGCCGCGTTGATTTGTCTCGGAGCCATCCTTGTCCGCCCAAGAAAGAACCTGGGGCCATCTTGGCGGCCGATTGCCACCCGGGGCCGTCTTGGGAGACTTGGAGAGCCTCAGGGAGTCAACGCGGTCGCCCGGGAACCTTCGGGAGAAGGGGCGGCGCGCGGGAAAGCGCGCGGCGGGGCAGGCGAGCCCCCTCAGCGAATGGAGAAACCCTACCAGACAGCACTTGGCATTCGCACGCTCGACTATCGCGGCGGCGCGGCGCCTGGCGCGCGCGAGCGAGATTGAGGCGGCCTCTGCGCCGCCGCGCGCGACGGCTAGAAAGGCGCTCGCGTTGGATTTCCCGCGCGCGCGACGGCCGGGCACCTCCGCGCGCGGAAAACGCAGCGCGAGCGGCCTTCCATCGGACGCGCCTCTGAGGCCGCTGGTGTCTCCCAGCGCGTCGTGGCTGAGTCTCGCCCGCCATTCGCCTTCGCGGCCCCGTGCGGGGGAGGCGGTTGCGCGGTCAACCTGGGGCGGTTAACTGGCTTATGGGCGGCCGATCCAGGTCGGTCCGCGCGCGGTTAGGCGGGCAACTCGGGCGGTCAATTCGGGGGTCCAACGCGCGGCCGGGCGGTCAACGCGCGGCTGGGCGGTCAACCTGGGCGGTTAATTCGGTCGGTTGCGGCGCGGCGGGGCGGTCAACGCGCGTCTGGGCGGTCAACCCGGGCGGTCAACTCGGTTGGTCAACGCGCGGCGGGGCGGTCAACGCGCGGTTGGGCGGTCAATCTGGCCGATCAACTCATCAAAGCGCGCGTCGGCCGATCAACTCGGCCGATCAACTTGGCCGACCAACTGGGCCGATCAACTCGTCAACGCGCGCGCGCGGTCAACTCGGCCGATCAATTTGGCCGACCAGCTGGGCCGATCAATTCGGCCGATCCACTCGGCCCATCAACTCGGCCGATCAACTCGGCCGATCAACTCGGCCCATCAACTCGGCCGATCAATTTGGCCGATCAACTCGGCCGATCAACTTGGCCGTTCGACTCGGCCGATCACTTCGGCCGGTCAACTCGCCTGGCCCCTCTGGTCGGTACTTTCGGGCGGCCAACTCGGGGGGGTCAACTCGGGCCGTCAATTCGGGCGCGGGTGCCCGCGCGCGCCGCGGGTGCCCGGGCGCCTCCGCCCACGCACGCCGCCAGCGCTTGGGTGCGCTCACCCGCGCTCGCGGTGGGTGCCCGAACGGTTTCATTCAGAGCTTCCCAGGCCAATGGGTTCCGCGTGGCCTGGAGTTTTTTGGGCCCGTCTGGTTTCGGGCGATCCAGTATCGCCCAAGCTATCGAAGCCTCGGTCGACCCAGAGCCTCCCAGACCCTTGCGCTTCGAGCGATCCAGGGCCTACTAGACCCTTGCACTGGGGCCCTCTGGTGGGTGGATTTCACGCAAATCGCTCGGCTGGCGCCGAAACACAAGGCGCCCTTCGATAATCCTTCGCAAAGAACCGCTCGCGCACTGCGCGATATAGGAGTGCAGCGCAGCGCGCGCCGCCCAAATCGCATGGTTGACGCCAGGACAGGGGAAGCCCTGGCGATCGAAGTTCGCAACAACCGTTCGGCTGACGCCGAGGCAACCGCTCGGCCAACGCCTCCACGCCGCCGCGCGCGCGGAAGCGCTGAGCCGACGTGCGT
The DNA here is from genome assembly GCA_963575745.1 of Prorocentrum cordatum. Classification (NCBI taxonomy): domain Eukaryota; class Dinophyceae; order Prorocentrales; family Prorocentraceae; genus Prorocentrum; species Prorocentrum cordatum. The sequence continues at coordinate 5,000 of CAUYUJ010012546.1, read as the reverse complement.
GGAGGCATGCAACGGGAGCGGCCTCTGCGCCGGCGGTTTCTGCGACGCCGCGCGGTGTCTGCGACGCCGCGCGAGGGGGCGCCGTGCCGTCGTGCGCAGGGGAACGCAATGGAGGCGGCCCTTGCGCCGCCGCGCGCGCGGCGGCGCTGGGCCGTCGCGCGTGGACAAATTGTGACGAGGCCAGCTTCTGCGCCGTCGCTCGCGCGGCGTCGCTGGGCCGTCGATCGTTGTGACATGCGGCGGGGGGGGGGGGTCTCTGCGCCGCCCGCGCGCGCGGCGGCGCTGGGCCGTCGCGCGCGGAAGACGCGCCGCCGGCGGCCCCTGCGCTGCCGCCCGCGCGGCGACGCTGGGCCGTCGTGCGCGGAGAAGCGCATCGCGAGCGGCCATTGCGCCGCCGCGCGCGCGGCGGCCGCCTGCGCGCGCGAGGGAACGCAATGGAGGCGGCCCCTGCTCCGCCGCGCGCGCGGCGGCGCTGGGCCGCCGCGCTTAGAAAAATGCGACGAGACCAGCTTCGGCGCTTCCGCGCGCGCGGCGGCGCTGTGCCGTCGTGCATGGAGAGGCGAGGTGGAGGCGGCATCTGCGCCGCCGCGAGCGCGGCGGGCTGGGGCCATCGCGAGCAGAAAATGCAAAGCGAGCCGTTCCCGCGCCGACGTGCGCGCGGCGGCGCTCGGCCGTCGTGCGCGGAGAATTTTGGCGGTGGCGACCTTTGCGCCGCCGCGCGCGCGGCGGCGCTGAGCTGCTTGCGTAAGAATGCGATGGGGGCAGCCCCTGCGCCGCCGCGACGAGGGGGGGGGGCGGAGGCGCCGGGTAGCCCCCGCGGGAGACGAGGGCGTTGGGCCGTTTTTTGACCCGGGGTGCGTGGGAGAAATGCAACGGGGGCAGAACTCTGCGCCCGGCACCGGCCTACGCGCGGCAGGATTATGACGATTTTTGCGCTGGTGACAGTCGCCCGGTCAGGCTGTCTTCTACAGTTTGCGCGCTACGCGCCGCGGGTTTGCACCTGCGGGACGCCAGACATAGCCACGTTTCGCGGAAACGAGCGGCCTGTTGTACTGTTGTAGGCTGCTTCGTCCGGTCGTAAACGCGGCTGTGCTCGACGGGCGCTGGTTTGCCCAATGATTTGCCAGTGTGTTAGCGCAGGTCCGTTTGAGTGCACCATATCGTTCGATGCGGCGTTTTTGCTATTCGCGTGTCCTCTAAGCTAGTTTACTCATCGGCCTTTTGCCCAGACGTGTTAGGCCGCCGTTTGCAATGGAGCCCTGGGAGACGACCTCAGAATTTGAAGTTCTAGATGGAAGCCATGGCCTTCGGTGCAACGGAAATCTGGACCAGACATTTCGCGCGCCAAGAGCACGTTGACGCGAAAATGTGCGAACCAAGAGCCACGGCAACGGGCGTCTAAGACGGCCCTGCCGACGCCCCTGCGGGCTCTCCTACAGACCAGACCCCCCAGACATTCCCAAATCTGCTGGTCTCTTCGCTGTCGTAACGTCCCGCTTCACGCGACAGCTCCTCAGAAGCCGAGCACTCGGTCATGGAGCTCGACATTCGCTCAAGGCCGTCGAAGCGAACGTGGTGATTCGCAGCGACAGAAGTGTCAAGGTCCAGGGAGGAGCTGCTCGCACACGCTCTGTTTCCTCGTCTTCGGACACTACGTCTCCACCAGGTTAAGGAGAATGCAAGTTTGACCAGGCGTGCTATCGGAGGGGGTGCATCGGCACCACCCTGATGAAAGGAACATGGACGGATATCGTCCCATTTAGATTCGTCACGAGGCTTCGCCAATCAACGATTCAAGTTTCCATGATATCAACATGGGTCTTGATGCAAAAGAACTCCCCGACACAGCTGGCAAGCGTTCCGCATTCTTTCAGAAGTGCTGTACATACCCCCCCTGAGCCAGACGTGGATTACGCTGTTAGCACCATTGTCTTATTATTACGTGCGTCATTGTCTTTGTCGACGTCTCATCGGCTACGCTGCTCTACTCTCGCTCTCTCTGCCTCGTCCTGTTATTCCTGGCCGTTGAAGCTTTTCTGTATGGGGATTCCGCCTTCGCTGACTCGTCGTTCTCGAGGTGTGGATTCGACGTGTTAGCAATGTCACAGACTCTTTGGGCACGCTCCACCTCCTCCTTCGCCCAGGACCCCCGACGTCTCGATTGCCCCACAACGTGGACACCCGGAGTTCTCCACCCCTCTCCCAGGACTTCTCTTTCACCCCGGGTCGGTTTACGACGGTCCCGTGGCCGGGCCAGGGCCCTTGGAGACCAAAGCACCTCCAGACCTCTCGACCTCTTCCCCAGGGCCGGCTTTCCACCTGGAGCTGTTCTTCACATGGCATGGCACGGGGCACCGCACTGGACATCGGAGGGGCCCGAGCTGGCGGGTGACACTGGCCGTGTTGTCGATTGTTAAGCCGAGCAGGAATTTGTGGAAACCTCGATCATCTCTAGCGTGCCTCATCTCACTAAGCCATCATCCCCCCTCTTTCCTCCTCCTCCTCCTCCTCCTCCCTCTTCCCTCCTCCTCCCTCCTCCTCCTCCTCCTCCTCCTCCTCCTCCTCCTCCTCTTTCTCCTCCTCCTCCTCCCGCTCCTGCCTTGCGCCCTCCCCTCCCCCCCTCCCCGCGAGGCGAGAGCCACATGTTCGACAACCTGTGGAAGGCGCCCCCTGTGCCCGCCGCGTGGGGGGCCCCCGTGTTCAGGCAGTGGCGAAGCGTCCTGGCTCGACTGCAGCCCTACCAAACAACTTGGCATCGCTCGGACGTGTGCATTTTTTCTTGGCGAGAACCATCGAGGACCATCCTGGACCATCGAGGAACACACACGCACGAAACCGACAAGTGCACGGGAAATGGACGTCCGAGCGACGGCAAGACAATGCTCTAATAACCTTTTGTGGCTTCCAAGCAATGGTCTCAGAGCAGTTCTGGCGGAGTCTGTCCTGTTTTATAGCACATCGGGTTTCTGTTCTACGAACCGTGCTTTTGTCCTTAGAACTTTTTTGTTCGTTCCCCGAGTTTTTATGTTTATGCCACTTTTGTTCCCCTAAAGAACCTTTTGTGGTTTCCACGAAATGTTCTTAGAACATTTCTGGCGGAGTCTGCCCTGTTTTTTTAGCACTTCGGGTTCATGTTCCAAGGACCGTGTTTTTGTTCCGAGAGCTTTTTAGAGCTCCTTTTTTTCTTGGCTCTGAGAACAAGTCGTGGCAGGACTCGTCAATTCTAAGTATTTTGGATCTAAGAACACTTCGTGGATGCCGGGCTGGCCGGCCCCCGCCCCGCGTGTGGCCCGCAGGGCGGGCGCGGCGCGCCAGCTCGGGGGGCGGGGGAGGCGCGCTCTCGGGCCTCCGAGGCGCCGGGTGTGCTCTCGCCGCCCTCTCGCGGGGCCCGCGGGGTGCCGAGCGCCCCTGCCTTTGGCCGTCGGGCGTCGAGCTCCTGCGGCGGCGCGCCCTCCCCGAGTGTCGGGGGCGGAAAAGAGGGGGGGGACGACTAGGGGGGGGGGGGGGAATATCATGGCGGGGGCCATGATATTTCACCAGATTTCAAGGCGCCTCTTCTTATTTCATTACGTCCCTGGCCCCCCCGCTGGGCCGCGCACGTGCCGCCGGTCATGATTTGCACCCCCCCCTCTTGGACCCCCCCTCTTTGCCGCTCCCGAGAGTGCACGAAGAGCTCTGCTCCTGCACGCCCCTGCTCGAGGAGACGTAAGAGTGGCCTTTCTCGCCGGAGTGACCTCTGGTGCGGGCACAAAGATGGGTCCCCAGGTGGCTGAGAACGAGGCAGCAGCAGCTCCTTGCGCGCCCAGGTTTGGTCCCCCCGCGGCCCCCCAAAAAGTCGCGCACCAGAGGTCCCTCTGACCCAGGGCCACTCCTGCGTGCAGCCGATCTGCGAGTGGCTTCACGACAGGCTGGTTTTCCTGGTGTGAGAAGACATGACGATGGCGTTTTTTTTTTTTTTTTTTTTTTTTTTTTTTTTTTTTTTTTTTTTTTTTTTTTTTTTTTTTTTTTTTTGTTTTTTTTTTTGTTTTTTTTTGTTTTTTTGTTTTTTTGTTTTTTTCGTTTTGTTTTGTGTCTGTGATTTTTGGTGTCCGACTGCTGGTGGGCCCGGATTTCTCGTCCCCCGGGGGCCTCCCAAGCAGCGGCCGGGGGCGCGACGCGGCGACGCCAGCCCCCCGGGAAGGGGTCGAGTCTGTTCCCAGCCCTCCTGTGGTGGGTCCTCTATTTGAGTAGAGCGCTGCGGTTTTCACTCCTGCCTCCTCCTCCTTCTGCTCCTCCTCCCCATCCCGTCTCCTGCCTGCCACTTCCTGCCTCCTGTCTCCTCTTCCTGCTCTTCCTCCTTCCTTCTCTCCCTCGTGCTGCTTGCCTCGCGGCCCCTCGCGGCTCCCCGAGGGGCTGCGGAGTGTGCAGCTGTCGCCACTTTCGTGGGCTCCTGGGCGGAGTGGAGTTGCACGGGGATCCAGTTGGGACCTCGCGGCTCCCTGGGGGGCTGCGAAGTGTGCAACTGTCACCGCTTTCGTGGGCTCCTGGGAGGTCCTGCGGCGTGGAGTTACACGGGGAGCCAGTTGGGACCTCGTGGCTCACTGGGGGGGCTGCGGAGTGTGCAGCTGTCGCCACTTTCGTGGGCTCGTAGGGGCTCGCGCGGAGTGCAGTTACACAGGGAGCCAGTTGGGACCTCCCGGCTCCCTGGTGGGCTGCGGAGTGTGCAGCTGTCGCCACTTTCGTGGGCTCTTAGGGGGTCGCGCGGAGTGCAGTTACACGGGGATCCAGTTGAGACCTCGCGACTCCTCGGGAGGCTGCGAAGTGCGCAATGGTCGCCATTTTTGTGGGCTCCTGGGAGGTCCAGTGGAGTGGGGGGTACGGGGATCCAGTTGGGACCTCGCGGCTCCTTGGAGGGGCTGCAAAGCGCGCAATTGTCGCCGCTTTCGTGGGCTCCTGGGAGGTCCCGCGGCGTGGAGTCACTGGGGGGCTGCGAAGTGCGTAATTGTCGTCACTTTCGTGGG
>CAUYUJ010012545.1:7500-15731 GCA_963575745.1 Prorocentrum cordatum | reverse complement strand
CTCCTCCTCCTCCCCCCGCTCCTCCCCCTGGAGTGAGCGGGTGGGGCAAGGGAGGAAGAGGAGCAGCAGGGCGGCGAGAAGGAGAGGACCAGGCCAGGGCAGGGAAGGAAGCGAGAGGTGGGCGAGGCAGGTGGAGTAGCTGGGCTCGGGCTCGGGCTTGGGCTCGGGCTCGGAGGATCGATGAGGATGCGGAGCCCCATCGTCGCCCTGCGCCCGGTCGCGGCCAGGCAGCCCCGAGGGGCCGCCTTGAACGTCGCCTCCGCGGCGCGGCTCTGCGCGCGGAAGGCCGACAGCGGGTACAGCACCATCGAGACGCCTACCGCCGCCAGCTCGTCCAGGTGCCTCCGGAGGGAGGAGAGAGGAGGAAGAGAGAGGAGGAGGAGGAGGAGGAGGAGGAGGAGGAGGAGGAGGAGGCGGAGGCAGAGAAGGAGGAGGAGGAGGAGGAGGAGGAGGAGGAGGGAGGACGAGGAGGACCAGCGTAAGCCCAAGACTCATCAACGATGTTGGAACACACCCGCCCTCCAAGCACCCTCTTCATAGGCCCCTCCAAGGATCACTTCCACTGAGGGAAGTGCCCGTTGAGAGACAGCCGTTTGAAGATTGAGAAACGCGCCAACACACCGTTATCGTGACTTCAACGCCACGAGTCAACCTGAATGTTGCGTCTTGACAATCCTGAATCGTGCCAGAATACCATTTCTGGGACTTCAACACCGCGAATAAACGAAACTGTTGCGCCATGAAAACCCTGAATCGTTCCCACACACCATATCTAGCACGTTAACCATGAGAACCAACGAAACGTCTGCAATGGTTTCAAACGAACATGCGCGGCGCTAAGGCGAGAGCCACATGTCGAAACGAAACCGCCGTCAATCCGTGGAACCCTTGCAAATTGTTAGAATGTGCGCGACGTTACGGCGAGAGCCACATTTTGAAAACGAACCACCCTCAATCCGTGGAACTCTTTGCACAGTTTAAAAAGAATGCGCGCGGCGCTAAAGCGAGAGCAACAAATATGCGCGGCGCGACGGCGAGAGCCACATGTTGAAAACCACCTGTCCTCAATCCGCGAAACCCTTGCAACTTCTTGACACGAATGTGCGCACCGCTAAGGCAAGAGAGCTACAGTTTGGAAGCGACCCGCCCTCCATCGTACACGGTGATCTCCTTGTAAGTTCATGGGCCTGCGACGGGCTGGGCGTCTCCATCTGCCTGCACACCGCACAGTGCGACACAGCGCCCAAGTGCCAGCAAAGGCCTGCGCAGGGCCGAAGATCAACCAAGAACGGCCTGCACAAGGCTGATCCGCCACCGTGCCTCTGGGCACGGAGTGGGCGTGTCCCGAGGTCCTTTGCCGAATTCCCTAAGCCTCAACCCACAACCGTGATGGGCCTGAAGGGGCCCGGCTCCAAAAATACCAAACCTCCTTGGGCTTGCCGCGTGCCCCCGGTGCTGTGGCGCGGCTCCTCGCGTGACTATCTCGCCGACACAGAAGAAAGGCCCCTGGAAGGGCCAAGAGCGCCCCAAGAGGCCTTCCAGCCAGTCCAAGAGGGCCCCAGTTCGCTGAACGATCGCTCTAAGACGCCCAAGACGGCTTCAAGACGGTCCAAGGAGGCCTTCAAGACGGCCCAAGAGAGCCCGAAGAGGCCTCCCAAGAGGGCCCCAAGAGGCCAACATGATTGATTTGCCTTTGATTTTTGAAGGTGTTTGAACTTCTCGCCTGTTCGGCTTCGCGACGCTCCCAGGCGGCCCAGAGGCCCGCAAGATTGCTCCGAAACGGCCCAAGAGGCCTCCAACAAGGCCCCAAAACGGCCCAAGAGAGCCCCAAGAAGACCCAAGATGCGCCCAAGACGGCCCAAGAGAGCCCCAAAGACGGCCCCAAGAAGTGGCCCAGATGGAGGACCCGAACGGACATTTCGAGCACTCGGCCCCGAGGAGAGGCCCCCAAGAAGCCTCCAAGAGGCCCCAAAAGGCCCCCCAGAGGCCCCCCAGAGGCCCTCAAAAGGCCCCAAGACTGCCCCCAAGAGGCCCCCCCAGTCCGACGAGACCCAAAGCAGCGTTCCTGAGAACTCTGACCCACAACCCAAGCACGGTGGCGGAATGGGCCGACGGCCATTGAATCCGCCGCCCCCTGCTTGCAGGGGTGCACGGCGTGCTGGATGATTCAGTTTTGGTTTTGGTTCTTTTTCTGAAAGAACTCCCCAGTGGGCTTCGGCCCGTCCCGCCGGCCACCCGCGCATTTCCCAAAATGCGTCTGTCAATGCCTTTGTTGCCCCAACTTGGCCCAAGATGGCCTCCAAGACGGCCAAGATGGCCCAAGATGGCCTCCAAGATGCTTCCAAGACGGCCACGATGGCCTCCAAGACGGGTAAGATGGCTCCAAGATGCCTCCAAGACGGCCCAAGATGCCCTCCAAGACGGCCAAGATGGCCCCAAGATGCCTCCAAGATGGCCCAAGAGGCCCCCAAGATCGCCCAAGAGGCCTCCAAGAAGGCCCTATGACGGCCCAAGGGCCCCCCAAGACGGCCCCAAGAGCGCCCCAAGACGGCCCAAGAGGCCTCCAAGACGCCCAACATGGCCTCCAAGACGGCCCTGAAGCGCCCCAAGAGGGCCCCAAGACGGCCCAGAGAGGCCCCCAAGACGGCTCCAGACGGCGTCAGACGGACCAGGAACGCCCTAAGACGGCCAAAGAGACCCCCAGGAAGCCCCCAAAGGCCCCCAAGAGGCCCAAGGAGGCCCCCAAGATGCCTCCAAGAGGCCTCGAAGAGGCCCCCAAGAAGCTCCCAACAGACCCCAAGGGTGCCCCAAGAGACTCCTAACAACCCTCATCCTCCTACTCTATTTCTTCCTCTTCCTCTTCCTGTTCATAATCATTCTCTCCCATGTGTTCCCCGAAAGCTTTCCAAACCGACTCGGGGAACTCATGGTCCGATAGCTTGGCCAAGCTCTAGTCCAACTTTCGGCCACATCGGCGTTTCCAAAAAGGCAGGGGGCGGCGGTGATTCGCCGTAGGCGTCTTCGATATCCGCCGCCCCCTGTCGATTCATCGCAGGGGTGCCTGGCGTGCTAGACCCTCTCGATTTTGGTTTTGGCTCTTTTTCCAAAAGAACTCCCCCTGGGCCTTCGGCGCGTCCCGCCAGGGTCCCGGGAGGCTCTTCCAGCCTCTTCCGGAGGTGGTTGCCATGGGTTCTCCTGCCCCAGACGGCTCCAAGATGGCCCAAGATAACCTCCAAAATGCTTCCAAGACGGCCAAGATGGCTTCCAAGACGGCCAAGATGGCCCCAAGATGCCTCCAAGACGGCCCAAGATGCACCCAAGACGGCCTAAGATGGCCTCAAGCTGGCCCAAGACGGCCCAAGAGGCCCCGAAGAGGCCTCCAAGACGGCCCAAGAGGCCTCCAAGAGGTCCTCCAGGAAGGACCGAAGAGGTCAAAATCATTGATATTCCTTAGATTTTTCAAAGATTTTGGCATTTCCGCCTTTTCGGCTTTCCGACGGCCCAACACGGCCCAAAAGGTCCCAAGGTCCCCCCAAGATCGCCCAAGAGGCCTCCAAGATGGCCCCATGACGGCCCAAGAGGCCCCCAAGACGGCCCCAAGAGGGCCCCAAGACGGCCCAGGAGGCCTCCAAGACGCCCAAGATGGCCTCTAAGACGGCCTCGAAGCGCCCCAAGAGGGCCCCAAGTCGGCCCAGAGAGGCCCCCAAGACGGCTCCCGACGGCGTCAGACGTGCCAGGAACCCACCAAGATGGCCGAAGTTGGCTCGAAGGCCAGAAAAAAAAACAAAAACAGTTATGTTCCTTCTTGCTTCGTTTCGGCCTTCCGACGGCCCGAGACGGCCCACGAGCCCCCGAAGATTGCCCAAAGATCGCTCTGAGGCCTCCAAGATGGCCCCATGACGGCCCAAGAGGCCCCCAAAATGGCCCCAAAAGGCCCCCAAGACGGCCCAGGAGGCCTTTAAGACGTCCAAGATGGCCTCCAAGACGGCCCGGGAGCATTCCAAGAGGGCCCCAAGTCGGCCCAGAGAGACCCCCCAAACTGCTTCCGACGGCTTCAGACGGGCCAGAAGCCCACCAAGACGGCCGAAGATGGTCTTAAGATGGCCCAAGACGGCCCAAGAGGCCTCCAAGAGGGCCTCCAGGAGGGCCCGAAAAAGCCAAAATCATTGATTACCCAAGAGTTGTTGAAGGATTGTGGCATTTGCTTTTTTTTCGGCCTTCCGACGGCCCGAGACGGCCCAAGTGCCCCCAAAGATCGCCCAAGACGGCCCCAAGAGGCCCCCAAGACGGCCCGAGAGGCCTCCAAAACGCTCAAGATGGCCTCCCAGACGGCCCAAGAGCCCTCCAAGACGTCCTCCAAGGAGGCCCGAAAGGGTCAAAATGGCCTCCAGACGGCCCAGATGACCTTCAAGATGCCCACGTGTTCCCCGAAGGCTTTCCAAACCGATTCGGGGAACACATGGTCCGATAGCTTGGCAGGTCTGGCCTCAACGTTCGGCCACGTAGGCGCTTTCAAAAAGGCAGGGGGCGGCGGTGATTTGCCGTAGGCGTCTTCGATACCAAGAAGGCCTGCACAAAGCCGACAAGGAACCAAGAAAGCCTGCACCTAGCCGAGACACCAGGCATCCAACAGAACCCTCAATGGCATCTGCGCTGTCCGTGTGGGGGCCCTGGGTGGGGCCAGCCAGTGCGAGGTTGACTGGCTGGCCCTGGATGTGGGAAACGTGAAAGCCGCAGCTTGTGGTGCCGACCAGCACTCGCACAATGGTGCAACCCATTCCCGGCCCCACAGGCACTCCATGGCACCCCCAAATAGCCGCCCAAGGGCATGGTAACGTCAACGGAGGCTGGCCACATGCCTAGGCTTGCGGCCAGCCCCACTAGGTGTCTAAGGGTTCGTTTGTTCCGGGTGCCTGGACACCATGAGACGCCTGAGCCCGCCTCATATATTGGGAAGGTAAGAGCAGACATGCCCTCAGCCGAGGTGGTCCAGCACAACACGTCGCCAGCGCTGCCGACGGACCCGTGCTGCTCCAAACGACGTACCCACCACAGGAGATCGCAGCACTAGAGGCCTCCTGGATGGGGTCGGAGTAGATGGGGTCGGAAGATCACGCTAAATCGCCATTACATCGGCGATGTATCGGCGATGCACCGGCGATACACCGTCGACGTCGGCGATGTATCGCCGACGTCGACGTGAAGCACATCGGGCCCTACATCGAGCCGCATCGGCGATGCATCGGCGATGCGGCGCGATCCTCCGACCCCATCTACTCGGTCCCCATCTACGAGGCCTAGAAGCACCCGCTCGCCAGAGTCGGCGACCATGGTACTCCAATACCTCTACTTCCTAGCACGACGACACAACCCCACGCCACGTCACGCCGCGCCGTGCGCATTCACGGCTGTGTGCGGCCAGCGGGCCGGAAGGTGGCCTGGACTATGTCCAACCTGGGGAGACGCACGGCAGGACGCGGAAAGCAAGCCTGGCAGGCGCCTTGCTCGGCTTCGACAGGCCCCCCCGGCGGGGGGGGGAAGCGGGGGGGGACAAAGACCGAATCAGGCCTGACAGGAGGAGAGCCGTAGCCACGTCGCTGACATCACTCTGCAACACCAACGCGAAGGCACCCAATCGCCAGCAAAGTGGCCGCAAGGAGGCCGCACCAGCGGTGACGCAAGGCGCCGACTTGGTGCATTTCGACATACAGTCGGGGCGTTGACCTAAGGAACCCTAAATAAGGAACGAGGCCCCTTTTTCCCATAAGTTAAAGTTCGATCTCCCATCGAAAACCGAAGGAAAACCTAAGGGAAACTGTGAAACCATCAAGGAACACGGAGCCCCTCCCCAACGAAAAGGGTTCCTTCTTCAGGGCCCCGACTGTACCGACCTCCTTGGTGCCGCCCAAGAAGAGAAAAATCCGGCCCGGCGACAACTTCCGGCGTCGCATGGTGATTCAAGCGACAGCGCGCCCTCTGCGCCACACCCCGCGTGGGACAAGACGCGCAAGAGCGTGGACCCTCACCAGACAAGCACTGCCGCGGCTGCGAGGGGGGGCCGCGGCCTCGGGGGAGAGCCCGGTGGCCCATCAGAGATGGAGGGCCGAGCGCGCCAAGAGGCCGCCCCTGGACGGTCGGGGGAGCACGCCGCCGGCAGGCTGCGGTGTGGAGACATCCAGAGCTGACAGCACAGCCCAAGCCATGTGCTTGCTTGAACAGGAAAGCCGATATTCTTCATTCCGCGTGCTTCCCTTGCCGTACCTCATCCCTCTCACACACACACACCAATTCAGTGCAGTGCAATGGCTTGCTCTGATACATCACCTTCCGGTACCGATGGGTCATTCCAGGGGGGCCCACCCCACCCGACCATGGCCGAAACTACCGCCGAGCGACACGGGCACCCAGGGAACGCACACCCCGCCCGACCAGGCCGAGACCACCGCCGGACGACATGCGCACTCCCAGAAAGCGGCGCGCCCAGACCAGGGGTGTCGCCGTCCTGCCTCCCCGTCCCTCCCCAGGGGAAAGGCCCGAAGACCCAACCGCCCCTGCCCCTGAGCGCATGTTGAACGAGGAGGCCATTCAGAACCCGAAAACAAAGACCCAACACCACAGACACACCCACCAAAAGCCCGAGAGGAGGCCCCCCCCTGGTGTGGGACATGGGTTAGCCGTGTCCTCTGCCGTCACCACCCTTCTACATCCACACAAGCCGATGAAGCCCAGACGACACAGAACCAAATCCCAGCGGGGAGGGCGAGCCGCGTCAGGACTGTGATCCCCAGTCGCGGAGAGAAGAGGCGGGGCGGAGGGGGAGGGGAGCAAGGAGAACAGATGGGAGGGGCCCAGTCTAAACACAGCCCACCCCCCACCAGCGGGAAAACATGGGATGGACTCGGGTGAAGGGGAAGTCGGGACACGGTGTCCCAGGTGCGGCCGCGTTCAAGTCGAACAGGAGGCCTGTGTGCCCTGCACCTGACGACACAAACACTTACAATGTGAAGCTAGCATCGTCCCAGTTGATTAGCAGCTTTAAGTGCAGCCGCCATGGCAGAACAAGGAAGCATAGGGCGGGCCCCACCCTTGCAGATGGTAGGTTCTGCCCAAGCATGTTAACGAGGTGCGGGGAGCACGCGGAGCGAACAACTTGGGCAGAAGTAGGGCTATCACTCTGCTTGGTGGATCGACAAAATGTCCTGCAAAGATGACTGCCGTCATATCGAAGCCTGACCAGCACGTGCTCATGCACCGTCAATGCCAATGTAGGTTTGCCTTGGGCCGGTGGTGCCACATATGGGACCGTCGGTTCCAGGCCACCAGCCCGCATCATTTGCCTGGCGTGAGCTTCGACGCTGTTCTGCACGCGGACGACACCATTTGCATATCGCAAAGCACAAGGGCCGTGAACAAGTTGTTGCAAACTATCGAGAAAGAAAGTGCAAGGTATGCCCTGCGACTAAACAAAACCACATGCGAAGTGATCCATACTAGGCAAACCAATCCAAATATGCACTTTGCGTACGGCGCTTGAGCACGCGTTGACATGACCGACGCCATGTGCTTCGCCAACTGCTGGTGTCCGTACTCCGTCTTGCGGAAGTGATCGTAGACCTGGCCGACCTGATGTGCCCTCGCCCCTGCTCGAGCGAACCAGTCAGCCCGCGTGCTGCAGATACACCATGTGTGTTCGGGATGCCGCGTCGCCGTAGTCGGACAACTCCTTGTGGGCGGGGACCCTGAAGAACCCGGGACGACGTTCCCCGCAGCAGCAGGTGTCTCAGTATGTGCCTCCACACCGGGGCATGTGTAGCCTTGGCCGCCTCAAGATCAGGTGTCCATGCATTGCCTTGCCCAGCGAAACCCAGCAGATCCGCGCAAACAAGGTCGAACGCCTCGAGCAATCGAGAAGCCATCAAGACAGCATACCGTTCCGCCCTGTCGACCGAGTGGAGTGACCCTGACAGTGGCCCGTAAGCAGCCCTCCGCGGGGGGCCGTTGGGCCCCATCATGACAAGAGCCCATACACATCGCATGAGCTCGGGGACCGATGCAGAACGATGACGAGGACGAGGAGGACGAGGAGGACCAGGACTGGGAGGAGGACGAGGAGAGGCAAGAGGAGGAGGACGCTGCTGGTGCCCGAGAGAGGGCGCGGGGAGCCTCGCTCCCACCCCACCCCTCCGGTCGGGTTAGACGGACGTCGAAGGACAGACAATAGACAAGCGCGT
>CAUYUJ010012545.1:0-5000 GCA_963575745.1 Prorocentrum cordatum | reverse complement strand
AACGATAAAAGGCTGAGCTCAGCACTTGGGAATCAGGTCGCTATCTAGCTTGTCAGAGTATTCGCGCCTGGCCTTGGTGATTGAGTGGGGGCGACAAGAACTACCTGAGCCCGTGAGCTGGGCCTCACCGATCACCAGCACGACCCACAACACCAAATTCCAATGTCTTGCTGATACCGATGGGCGTATGAGGGACGCGGCCAGCCACCAGCCAATCATCGTCTCTTACTTGCACTTTTTGAACGAAAGCGGTGTGCTGGCCATCGCCAACATGCCTCGGTATGCAATGAAGAACTTTCTATGGCTGCACAATATACCTCAAAGATGCAGCCCCTTTTTGTCGATGCAGTCCAGATCGCGCGCGATCTATTCCAAGTAGATCGGGACTCGGGATGACTTAGAATTCATAAGGAACTGGGGGGGCGCAAAACCCCTTCCGAGGTGGAGCTGAGACGCACCGAGCTCGCTCTGCCACCCCCGGTCAGGGCGCGGGCAGGCGCGAAGCGCACCGAGGCCCATGGAGGACGAGGAGCGGGAGGGCCACAGGGGGGGGGCCCAGGGCCCCCGCGCCCCGCGTCGAGGCCCCGAGGGGCCCGAATCGAAGCCAGACCTGCGCTGAGCAGCCTCCTCCTAACAGGCCTGCCTTGACGTTCGGCTCGGAGAACTCTGACTCCGGCTGCTTCAGGAACTCCCGGCACTGTCGGCCGCGGCCGCCGCTGGAACGCCCACGCAAGCATGGCCCCGGACAAGCCAACTGCCTCGCTCCAGGGACGCGACCTCTCGCGCCGCGAGGCGCGAAGGGGTTCTGCGCCAATGCGACTTCTGACTCGCTCCGACTCTGGTCCGACAAGGGTGAACCAATACTGCGCCACAGGTCAGCCAACGGGCCGCCCAGGGCCCTCCCGCGCGCCACCTTCGAGCTACTTCGGCAAAATCGGCGACGGAAACTAAGGAGCCGAGCGAGAACCGAATAACCCATTCAACAGCCTGCAACTCTCCTCTGGGGTCAACATGGGCAGGCCCAACCAAAGGCACAAACAAACGTAGGCCCACGACACAAGGAAGAAAGCCCCCACCAATTGCAATCGAATTTCCCATACGCCTCAGCCTGCCATTGCGACTACGCATGCCTCCCGAGGAATCCCCGCAAATGATCTCACGCCGGTACTGGAGCCCCTGGCTAAGGCGCCCAAGACTGAGGCACCCTTGGACCAGGTTCCCCCGAAGAGAAAACACACACACACACACACACACACGCGCACAAAAAAAAAATGGCTGGCGGGGCAACGCGGCCCCACTCAGACAAGATCACTCCTCCCATCCAGAGGCTCGGGGAACTGTCGTGTTCGGCGATAGCCTCAGTAACCAAACTGTCCGACTGGCCGTCGGCAGGCGACCCCTGGATGCTACTGCAAAACCACTTGCGACTGACCGGCGTGCCTGGCCCTTCACCGCGCCGCCCACGCACGTCCGCGTCCGTCAGCTTGGCACCCTTTGTCCCGTCGCTGAGACCAATGCCCACCTGTGGCCATGGTGAACATCAGCTTTGGCCGCTGCCTCCCCCGTCTTGCATGAAGTAGAGACAGCGCGCAGATGCGGCAGCTCGCCCCGCCCGCCCCGCTGCTCGAGGCCGCCTCCACAGGAGAGCTCAGCCGCGCCCCGCCAGAACTGCAACCCCAGGGCGTTCTCGAACTGGTCAAGCAGCGGCTGCGCCTGGCCCGGGCCCACGAGAGCCTCCGCCGAGGACCCCCACGCACGCCCCCCGTTTCTCCCCTCACTCGGCACCCGCCACTCCGTCGCTGACTCTGGAACCCACTCCGTCGCTCGAAGCAAGAGCAGCACAGCCGAAAAAAATTGACCACGCCCGCGTCGAACACGATGTCCAGCAGGAACACCCCGAAGAGCCGCCACCGCCCTACTCCACGCCGATGCCACCGAAGCTCGCCGACGAAGTCCGCACAGCCATGAGTCGAGCCATTGACTGAGGCACAACCCGGGTAGCACCACACCTGGGTCCGCGCCTGGAAAAGGAAGTGCTTGCACTGACGTCAAGCACCCCCCCCCTCTTTGCAGATCCCGCAGCAGCTCCGAACCTCCGCCTGTGGCCGAGCACCGCTGGACCAAAACGCCCGAGAACCTGCTGTCAGCGTGATGCCGATGCTCGCGGCCCCACCCTTTGCAACTTACTTACCAATCGAAGACCACCTCTTCGCCGCCATTGCGAAACGTCGGAGCAGCTGATGTGCGACCCCTGACCCCCCCACCCTCTGGCGGGCCATACCCCAACCGCGACGACGCCCTCCAGCCAGGACAATGCTTGAAGATGATGACTGCACGGAAGGCTTGATACGAATGCCATTCCGCTTCAGCCGACGGACATCGTCGAGCGCGCCCTGATGGCACAAGCACGCCGCCACACTCTGCGCTGCGGTGCCGAGCTCGAGCTCGCGGAACTCCTCGACCGCGGTCAGGCGCGCTCGAACAAGTCACCCACGCATTCCCCGCCCCGGACATCGACGAGCGCCGCGACAACGCCGGCGAACCTGGCGCCGCCCCCCGACCCTCGCATGGCCGACCTGGCTGCTGCGACGGCGCTTTCGGCGCCGCGCACAGCTGCGCCTCCGCGGTCATCACCACGGGAGGACGCCCCTTCCCGATCGCACACCCCGCGACGAGATGCCACTCCATCGCGTCGCAGAGGCCCCCCGCGCCGGGCGCGGGGCCCCCCCTCGAGGCCGGAGGAGGCAGGTCTGAGCCTCGCCCCCAGGCGCCCGCACTAACGCCACCCGCAGGGCGCCGCCCCAACGCGGAGGCCACGTCCCGATAGCCGTTCTGCCGGTCAGCCCATCCGCGCACGAGATGTTCGCGCGCGAGCGACCATGCCCCACGCAGCACGCCAGCAGGCCCGCGCATCGATCTCCACCTGATTTCTTTCCGAGAGGCCGCCCGAGCGCGCCCGACAACTGCAGCGACCAACTGAAACCCTCTTCAACCAATGACGACAAGTTGCCCAACTTCCGGGTCACCCAGTTTGGTATTCTGGCGAAGTCCAGACGAAGGAGCCCCTCAACTCCTTGACCCGTACAAAGCATGCCTTGTTCCCTCGATGGACTGATTTTCTAACTGCCCCACTGCGGCGCGCCCCCTATCATATCGCGCGCCATCATGATATCACAAAACCCTGTCACCGCAGAAGACCACAAAGGATACAATCTCCACTGGATGTGCCAGCTACCGACCAACTATAGAAACTCGTCTCGCTGCGGTGCCCAGGCCTTAATAGATATGCGAATAGCGGCAAGACCTGCAACCGACCCTGCCACGGTCTGGAGCTCCAGCCGCGAGGAGGAGGCCGCTCTATTCTGAGCTCGACGCGGACTTGAAAGCCACCCACTCGAGCGCCGTGAACTCATCTACGCTCAGATCGCGAAACCGACGCATAGAGCTCATGAAATACTGCGAAGCGAATGCGTTCTCATGCGGCGTTTCAATCATGAACTCATGGGGGGAGGGGGGGGGGGCGGGTTCCGGACCTCTGCTTAGAGCGACTGCGTGGAACAGTGCCCCCATGGGGGGCCCACTGGGGAGGCGGGCCCCCCGCGCCCACTCCACCCGCGCCAAGATCCACTCCGCGGGGGGGGAGGCGGGGGGGGCGAGGGCCCGCGCCGATCGGCAAAACAATGTGCAGGAAAACGACCACCAAGAGAATCCCAAACCATCAGCGAAGTTTACCCCAGCACCGTCGCGAGGCTGATCAGCGAAGCATTGGGCCGCCAACGCTACACGCGCCATCTGCATGGTGCCGTTGCGACGCCACCTGCGTCGATTATCCAGCTTGATCACTGTGCGCCCTCGGCTCCACCGCGACGCGATGCCGTCGCGCAGCGGCTGGGGTCGCACATGGTCAGCCACCGTGACTGCACCTGGACAAGGCCGAATTCTACTGCACGCCTTTGGATCGGGACCGCAGTGGCGGATCCAAGCCGCGATGGTTGGCGATCGCCCTCTCGGCTGCGTTCACGCATCGCCCGAAACGCCCGCTGATTGGTAGGATGTGTCCGACACCTGCCATGTGTGAAAGAGACTACCTGGAGGGTATCCAGACATCGCGATGGGAATACGCATGCCAAGAAGCCAGGGCCGAACGCAATGCCCACGTGGACGCAGGGATGGAGAAACAAGACAAGGCAAGGAGGGAGCACCAGCATCAGCAGGGAAGGGCAAATGATACTGCACTCCAGCCATGCCGGGGCCGACAGGGGCGACCGCCAAAACATCCCTCGAAAGCTCGCTAAGCAACTCGGCCTGGACCTCTTCCCCAAAGACGCGAGCGAGATAATCACCGCCGGCCTGAGATCCTGAAATGCCTGCTGAGACGCCTGCACTGCCTACGCTTGAATCCCACCAGTCCTCTGGGCGTCGGTGGTTTAGGGAGTTTCCTCTCCCACCCCCCTTCTTTCCCTTCGGGAAGGGGTTGACTGCCCCCCTATCCACCCCCTCCCCTGGACCTGGACGGGGGGGCCCGCCCAAAACAGCCTCGACGAGGAAGCCAAAATCATTGGTTTCACCACGGCTCTGGCCCTATAATAAAAACAAAAAACTCTTTTTCGATCGACGTCCTCCAAGATGGCCCCAAGAAGCGCCCAGGAGGCCCCAAGAAACCGCAAGATGGCCCCAAGATGGCCCCAAGAGGCCCCCAGGAGGCCCCCCTGAGGCCCCCAGGAGGACCCCAAGCGGCCACAAGAGGCCCCCCCCAGGCACCCACGACGCCCACGAGCCCCCCAGGACCGCCAAGAGACCCCCAAGACGCCCCGAGAGGCAACCAAAAAGAGCCCAACAGGTATCCCAAAAAGGCTCCGAGAGGCATCCAAGAGACCTCTGGCCCTTTTGCTTGCCCTCCTCCTCCTCTTGCTCCTCCTTCCTCCTCAGATTCCTTCTTCTCCTCCTCCTCCTCCTCCTCCTCCTCCTCTTCCTCCTCCTCCTCCTCCTCCTCCTCCTCC
>CAUYUJ010012544.1:0-15740 GCA_963575745.1 Prorocentrum cordatum | reverse complement strand
TCTCTCTTCTCTCTCTCTCTCTCTCTCTCTCTCTTCCTCCCCCAAGTGTTCTGCAACGGCTGGGGGTGAACGCATAGTCCAATGGCTTGGCCAGGCTTTGGACAAACGTTTGCCCGCGTAGGCGTTTCCAGAGAGACCGGGGGCGGCCCTGGTTCGCCGCATGCGTCTTCGCTACAACCCTCACAGACAAGATGTTTCGGGAACTGGTCGCTGATCCGTGCAGGTTATAGGATCCCCAAGACCTGCCCACGGCGGCCCCAATACGCCTCAAAGCTGCCTATGAGGTCTCGAGGCGACCGGTGGGAGCCCCGAGGCAGTCCCGAGTGGCCCCGAGAGGGCCCCAAGACGGCCCGAAGAGATGCCCCCGAGGACGACCTCTGAGATCGCCGGACGGCCCTATGAGCACCCAGGGACGGCCCCAGAGAGCCCCCAAGAGGGCCCAAGAGGGCCCCGGGAGGCCCCGAGGAGGACCCAAAGGCAACAAAGAGAGAGCTCCACGGCAGCCCCAAAAACGGCCACGGAGGGGTCCCGCACCAGTTCCCCCTCCCCCCCCCCCCTGTTTGCGATTTCCCCAACAGCTGGGAGAAAATACAGTCCATTCGCGCTGCTGCACTTTCGCTCGGCGTTTCAGGACACAAGCGTGTCCAAAAATTGACAATACCCTATGCGATGTCCCATGTCTCTGCCTTTTGGCAGTCAGCGACAGCCACGCGGAACGCTTGTTCCGAAATGCAGGGATTGGGCCTGACCGCAAGATCAAACGTCTGAGTACTGTGCATGTCTCTGCCCTTGGGCAGTCAGCGACTGATGCACGGAACGCATGGAGCCTGACCGAAGGATCAGCCGCCAGAATATGTTGATAAAGTTAGCGACTCGAATCATAAAAAAGTCTGACTCGAATGTAGCAGAGCCGAGAGTTCACTTCACCTGCGCGGCCTTTGAAAAATCAGTAGCAGCTAGCTTGTATTCGCTCGAGCTAGCTTCGCAGGCGATCCCAGAATCCAAGAATCGATTCGGTAAATCGGATCGGCGATCGAAATGAATCGGATCGGCGGAAATCTGCAGCCCAGGAGAAGTCGAATCGGCGGAAATCGGCAGGCTAGTAAGGCACTGAGAACCAAGAATCCAAATAGGAATCCGAAATCGAGTCGAATCGAAATCAGAATCGATCAAAATCGAACCGAATCGGGTTGGAGATCCACAGATCGCCAGCATGGCTGGTAATATCACATGGATGGGAAATCAGGAGGTCACCGACCGACATCAACGAAACGATGCAAAGGTTGGCAGAACGTGAAAAGAGGGAGAAGTCAGCGTTCGACAACGAGCACTGGTTCGAGTCAGATCCGGGCCGCAATGTCACGTTCCATGGTCGAATGTTCGACTGATTGATCGATCGATCGATCGACTGACCGCCGCGGCGGCCGCGCAGGCGCTGAGGTTGGAGACAAATTGCTGTCAGCCACGCGTGGTTGAAGACCGAAGCAGTCAGGGTGTCGCAATCAGGACAGGAGCGAGAGCTCGACAGCCCTGCGACGTTGAAACAAAAGTGACGCGGCGCGAACGCAACCTGGCCGCAGTGACAGGAGGCCAGCGATATCTCACTGCTGCGGGGCTACGCTCAGTTCCGGGCCTGCTGGGGCCGCCTCACCCAGCGCTGCTGGGAGCAGGAGGAAAAGAATCTGGAGGAGCTAGCCGGACTCAAGCGTCCTCCTGGACCTCCTCCCCGAGGTCGACGAGAAAGCCCGCCTCGCGCACCTCCAGCATCAGCGCGTCCAGCAAGACCTTCTCGCGCGAGTTCTGCGCCCCTACCTTCTTCTGCAGCACCACCAGCAGCGACCGCATGGACAGGGCCCCAAAAGCCTTCCCCAAAGTTCGCAGCTCCCGAGGCTTGGCCCGGCTGCCAGCGTCGACGGGGGCCGCACAAGGCCCGGCGCACTGCTGGTCAGCCAGCAACTGGAGAGTGCCTGTGGACAAGCGCAGCGCCAGCATTTTCCTCTCGAGGACGGGCAGCAGGATGCCGAAGCACTCGGCCATTGTCGTCGCCTCCATGGCTCTCCTGTGCGACCTCCCGAGGTGCACGGGTCGAGCCGGGTGCGGGCAGTGGCAGAATCTGCACCCGTCGCCGCTCGTGCACTGGCCCCGCGCGAAGTACAGGCACGGCCGGACGCACATCTCGGGGTGTCCCAGGCTCCCAGGATTGGAATGGTGGGTGCACTCGGCGTGGGGGGCGAGGCTGGCCTGAACCTGACTGTGGTGGTTCGTCGAAGCGCCGTCGGCGCCGCCGTCTTTCACGCAGTAGCATGCTGCTGGCGGAGTACTGGCTGGGCTGATCAAGGACGCGCCGTCCGTCTGCGGCAGGGTACTCATCTTCGCCCTCAGAAGCACGTCAGCGACCAAGTGGTTCGTGACAGGCACTTGCTTGAGGTCGTCCATGCAAGCAACAGCGTGCCTGACGTTCGCGTTAGTCGTGCTCCTCAAGGCCCGCATCGTCTGCGAGTACATCTCGGGCACCGACTCCACGATCTGAGACTTGGCTTCTTTCAGCGCCCGGCGGCTGAACCCCGCGTCCTCTGGCAAGCTCCGCAAGACGTGGTCGCAACAACTGGCCGCCTTCCGCTTGGACTCCTGCACGGCCTGATCAACCGCCTCCCCGGTGATCTGCTCGAGCTCTTCTGGAATGCTCCACAGCTGCACTTCTTGACTCTCAGGGGAAAGGCTCTTTAACGTCTGCATGATGGCGCTCAGCTTCATCCGTATCGCCACGTTCGCTTCCAATATCTTCGAGTCGAAGGAGCTCCTGATGATCTCCGGGATCTTGTCCAGCTGATCCACGGCCACATCGACAACGTCGCCGTCCCCGCCGCTGCGGCGAATGGCCTTCTGCACCAACGACAGGTCGAGCTTCACACTGTCGGCGAGGCTCTCGGCCTTGATCTGCACCACGCTGCTCAGCTGCTCAGGCAGGAGGTGGATGGTATCCGCGGCTGCAGACATGCGACGCTTTTCCAGGCTGTTCCTCATCGTCTCCCGGCTGTTCGAGGCCCAGGCCTCTTCCATGCGCCTCGACAGCGCGGCAGCGCGCATGCGGTCGGCGTCGAAGAACGCGACGCGGTAGGAAGACGACTCGCTGCAGGGCTCGCTGGAGGGCCGAGGACTGAGCGATCCCTTAGGCTCGTCGTCGCCCACCTCGATGAACGTGGCCTTCCACATGACCTTCTCGTGGCCCTCCCTGCCCGCCTCGCCCCCACGACGCTGTCTCGCGGGAACCGTGGCGAGGTCGTAACGTGGCGTCGCCGTGGACCTGGTCTCGCAAGCAGAAGCCGAGTCAGAACTGCCGCTATCCGAAAGACTGCTCAAGCCGACCGCAGTCGAGCCACTGCATGCTTCGCTGACGTACTGGACAGCTTCGCACGTACTGGACGTACTGCACTGACGTACTGGACTGTCTTCTTCTTCTCCCTGGGTCTCGCCCACGGAATCGATACTCGGGTCGGCGGACAGGAGCTTCCGCATCGTTTCCCGGCTGTTCGAGGCCCAGGCCTCGCCCATGCGCCTCGAGAGCGCGGCAGCGCGCATGCGGTCGGCGTCGAAGAACGCGACGCGGTAGGACGACGACTCGCTGCAGGGCTCGCTGGAGGGCCGGGGACTGAGCGATCCCTTAGGCTCGGCGTCGCCCACCTCGATGAACGTGGCCTTCCACATGACCGTCTCGTGGCCCTCCCTGCCCGCCTCGCCCCCACGACGCGGCCTGGCTCCGCCTGTGGCGCCACCGCGGCTTGCCATCCCAGACACAGAAGGCCCGCGCGGCCCCCACAACAGAACTGAGTCGGGCCCCTGCGCTGTAGAAAGCTGCGGAGGCGGGAGCGGGGAGGATAGGGGCGAGAGGCGAAGAAGACTCGGTGGCACCTCCCATACCATCTTGTCGGCTCTTGCGAATCGACGCTTGTCGACGCTAATCGACGCTAAATCGACGCTAAATCGACGCGAAATCGACGCTAAGCGACGCTGAAGACGGAATCAAGAGGGTACACCAGGCTCCCATCATCTGCCACCGAAAGAAGAGGAGGACGGGGGGGGGGCATAGGAAGGTGAGCGAGGAGGCGGCCCAGGCGGGACAAAGGGGGGGCACCCCTGTGAGCGCAGAACCGACTGGGCGAGCTGATGACTCTCGCGGATGCCAAGGGCAACCAGGCTCAGCTGCAGAGCAACGTCGACACGGCCACCACCTTCCAGCTGGTGGCCCCGCAGGCCGACAAGAATGAAGGGGCCCCAGGACACACAAATAAATGCACACAAATAAAAAGATTCCCCATATTTTCCCCTATCTTCTGGGTTTCTGTCTTCCCCCCCACTTCCCACATTTCCCCCATATTGTCCCATATGTTCCTGGGAATCGACGATTAATTGTGTCTGTGTGTGTTTTCCCCTCCTGAATCACATCGTGGACGACGTTGCTCACGAGGTGGATGGGCTGGGCTGGTCCGCCCCTAGGCGAGCATCGCAGACCTTGGGAGGTGGAGTGCATGGGCACCGAGCTCATCGCCACCGCCGCCCTGAGCCCCACGCATAGGCGGCCACATGCGAACCCTACCCCTACCCCCCACGATTCCTGAGGGGGAGGGTGGGGTTCACTCTATTCGGGAGCTCCCGAGCGAAGTGAACCCAACCCTCCCCCTCAGAAATCGTGGGGGGTAGGGGTAGGGTTCGCATGTGGCCCCCTAACGCAGAACAGCATCTGCGAGCGGCACGGCGGCGAATGGAAGTACATCGCGAAGGCCATCGTCGACGAGTACCAGATCGATTTTGACCCTCCCAAGCGCCGTGGGGTGGCTCTACACCGTGGTCAACTGGGCGAAGAACAGCAAGGGGGGCCGTCTGGGTACAGCCCGGCGCAGTGGGTGCTCGGCCTCGGCTACCGCCTGCCCTACAGCATACTCTCTAACCACGCGAGGCTCTCGCTCCACCAGCGCGCCCGGGACGATCAGACGTTCAAGCAGCGCGTGGGCATGCTTGCTGCCGCTCAGCGTGCAGCCCAGGCAGTCGAGTACGATCGATGTCTCTCCGCAGCCTTCCTGGCCAAGAGTCGCGGGCAGGCTGCGCGGCCATCGAGCCTCAGCTTCAGCATTGGCGACCAGGTCTTCTACTGGCGCGGCCTGAACAAGGCCAAGAAGATGTGGAACTTCAAGTGGCATGGCCCTGGAACTGTCATCGGCTACGAGAGGAACAACGTGTGGGTTTCGCGACGGAACGCTACCCTCAAGTGCTCCCCGAAGCATCTGCGGCCTGCGCTTCCAAAAGAGTGCGTGCCCTGTAATGAGGTCTTCGACGCTCTGGCCCACAGCGACGAGCCTGACTTCGAGGAGGACACGCCCTACATGGAGGACCCCCTGGGGACCGACACCGATTACTACGACATGACCGTCGACGACGAGCAGATCCCCGGTCCTACCAACACTCACCCCACTAATTACAGGACGGCGTCAGACTGGGAAGCGCAGTGGACGGTTTGGCTATCGTCCCGATGGCTCGGCCGAGGAGGAGACCCCAAGGCCCCTACCCGATTTTGACGCTTGGGGCCCTGATGAGTCGGCCGATCCAGAGGCGAAGCGACCGCGATTTGCTTCAGAGCCTGAGCTTGAGATTCCAGTGGAGACGCAGCCAGCACAGCCACAGCAGCAAGAGCCCGACCCAGTCATGGTGGAACCCGAGACGCCTTTCGAGCAGCCGATGTTCGACCAGGAGCAGTTTTAGCAGGCGCATTCCAGTCAGGTTCCGGACGCCTTCGACCCTGATCTGTACGAGCAGGAACCCGAGACCACGTGGGTTCACCAGGGCGTTCCCGATCTTGACGAGGACCTCGACGCAGACGAGGAGCAGGAGACGCCATACCCGCAACAGCATCAGGCGCCCGCACCGGAGCCCGAGACTCCAGTCGTGGAGGAGCGTCGTCAGCTGCGGCGACCTCGCTACGACCCACTCGACGATGTACTTACCAGCATTCGGCAGAACCTCCAGGCAAGGAGGAGCGCCACGACCTACGACCCACTCGACGACGTGCCGCACAGTATCCGACGTTCGCCTCAAGACCGACAGATCACCCAGAGGCCCAGGGTTAACGAGCACCTGATCATGGAGCTTTCCCTGAAGGAGTCGGTTGACGTTGACTACTCGACCCTTACCCGACCAGGTTCAGGCGTGTGGACCTCGTGGGCAAGTCGAGGAGCAAGGAGCTGACCTTCAGGAACCTGACGGGCGGCAACCAGGTCAAGATGCGTAAGGCTATGGCTTCAGAGTGGGACAAGTGGCTGGCGTTCCATGCAGTACGGTACTGTTCCAAGGAGGAGCTCGCCCAGCTCAAGCGCAAGCGGCCAGAGCTCCAGGTTGTTGGCACCAGGTGGGCTTTGACTGAGAAGGATGCGGATACCTTCAAGGCGAGGCTGGTGGTGCAAGGGCGTTGGGAGAACGATTTGGGCATTCGTACCGACTCTCCGACGCATTTTGGCTTACGGCGGGGTTTGCAGCTCAGCATGGCTGGGATGGCGCTTTCTTCGATGCCAAGAGCGCCTGCTTGCAGGCAGAGGGCATCAAGCCGTGTTCTGATGATCAAGACGGCGCTGGAGAATCCTCCTCTGGGCACCGTTGCAGGACAGATATTCTTCGCGACAGGCAGCGTCTACGGCACAAAGGATGCTGGCAGAGCCTGGCATGTGTATGTAAAGTCAGTTCTCAGTCAGTACCATATCCATGAAAGCAAGCTGGAGCGAGGCTGGTACTGCTTGGCTCACCAGGGTGAGATCTCACTGGTCATCCACTCTCATGTGGACGACACGTTCTTCGCCTGGAAGCAGTCCGGTACCTACGTCCACAAGATCATGCCAGAGCTCGGGAAGCGTCTGCACCTTGCCAAGAAGGTCGGTGACGTCGACTACCTGGGCACGAGGGTGCAGATGACGCTGGGGTTCATCAACGTGACCCTGGAGAAGGCGATCAAGGCGATCAAGTGCATCCCCATCGACGCGAACCGCGTGAAGATTCCCGAGTCAGAGGCGACACCTGAGGAGGTCAGTAGCTTCAGGACGACCAACGGTCAGGTGCAGTGGGTTGCTACGAGGTCTCGTCCAGATGCGGCTTGCAAGCAGAACTTGGCGGCCCAGCGTATCAGCAAGCTGAAGGTCCAGGACCTCATCAACCTCAACCAGTTGGTCACCGAGCTCAAGCAGAGCCCGACGCTGGGAGCTCGGCTTGTACGTGGTCGAGTTCGTGTTCTGCTGGCGCAGCTGGTGTTCTACGGGGACTCCGCCTTCGCCAATGCCGAGGGCGAGCGGTCTCAGTGTCTCAGTGTGGGCTCGTCGGGGGCTTGACTTACAAGCCCGAGGAGGTCTCCCAGGGGAGATTCAGCGAGCTGATTCCGCTTACCTGGTGTTCAGGACGTGTCCAGAGGGTGGTGCGAAGCACCCTCAGCGCAGAGGCCTATGCTATCAGCGAGGCTTCTGAGTACGCAGAGTGGTATCGCCAGGTGCTGACAAAGCTGAAGATGGCGGCGAAGCTCGGAAGTCCATCAAAGTTGAAGGACGTGGAGCGGCAGGCGGATAGCATCAAGATGACGACCTTCACGGACAGTAAGAATCTAGAGGAGTCGGTGGGGAAGGACGCCGGGGTCATACGGGACAAACGCCTGAGGATCGTGGTCACTATGCTGAGGAAGACCTTCGCCCCTACAGCTTCGATTCTGCGGTTGATTCCGACTCATACGATGGTCGCGGACGCTCTCACCAAGATGATGCACGCGGGTATGCTGATGGCGTTCATGTCCAGGCGCAACGTAAAGTTCACAACCCAAATCCCCAAGTCGAAGAAGCTCGTCCAGGTACTGACGATGGCAGCGTGCGTCGGCCGTACCAGGAGTCAGCTTTGAACTCTGGCCGATCGAGAAGACGAGCAGCAGTCGGTCCAGCCAGGACCTGCCCGTCATGCAGTCATGCAGTCGTGAAGGCTATGCAGAGAGTTGGTTATATTACTTGCAGGGTGTGGCTCTTGGAGTCATGTTGACTCTCTTTTGTCTACTGGTGTATGTTGTGATTCAGAAGGTAACGTCCATGCAGTCCAGGACGCAGGAGGTCGACCAGCAGATCAAGATCAGGATCAAGCCGACCATGCAGCCCAAGACGCAGCAGGTTGACCAGCAGATGGAGATCGGGAGCAAGCCAAAGCACGAGAAGGATACGGGTTATGGGCTACGGCAAGCTCCAGGTCAGGGACGTGATGACGATGAACCAGACTATGTATGTACGGGGCTTTGCTCCAGAACCGAGGCGTCACAACCCCGTTCACAACTTCGAGGTGACGTATTTTGTGGACAGCCCTACGATCGTGTGAGCACTCCGTGATTGTGCTGTGCTCCACCGACGATACCCACGGCTGTGTGAGCGCTCATCGTGCTGTGCTCCACCGACCACGGGCACCTCTGTGAGCTCCACTTTTTCCGTATGAGGCCCCCTTTTAGGCCATGAGCCCCGCTGGGCTTTTGTACGACGGCTGCCACTCTGGGCAGCGTGCAAGACCATCCCGACCTCTTCCTCGTCCTACCTCCCCGAATTCACGACTGAGTCTTACGCTAGCGAGTTTGTTTGTTGTGTACTGCCTTGAACTGTGAGCTAATCTAGCAAGCCAGCCAAACCTGTAGGAGCCCTGGGCCCAAGTTTGTAGCAGACGAGCCGTCAGCGACCGGCCGATTATCCGATGGTTTAAGCAGCGTTGAAATCAGGGAAATGTACAGCGTACATTTCGGAGGAGTTCGAGTGATCAACTGTTTATGCAGCATGTTTTGTGGCAAGCACGTTTCTGCTATCGTTTAGGCTCATGCGCTTTGACCAGTTTTAGCTACGCATGCAGCAAAAGGCTTCCATCCATATCCAAATATTAGCGGTATCCCTTCGAGAAAGGTCTCCCATGAAATCCAAACGAACATCCCAAAGCCCTCTGACCCAGAACCCAGGCACGATGGATTTCGATTCGGTTTTGCATTCTTCCTGCGCCATCGATTCTCACACTTGGCATACTTTCTGTGTCATCGGTTTCCCGAGGCTTCCCCACGAGGCTCCTAAACCTGTTGTCGGTTCATCTTGCCCATACCGTTCCCGCGAGGGCGGGATTTCATGCCTCTCATCAGCAAAGACGGTCGCAAGAATGAACCAGTGCCAGATGCGGTGAAATCCTTCCCCATGGAGAAGAAGGAGATGCGCACCATGTGCCACACCATAGAAAGAAAAAACGCTTGCCAAGAAGAAGACGCAAGTCACGCGCGGCACGAAGCGAGACCAAAACCGATGTCCCAGCTGGAGGACCTCCGTTTCACTTCGGTTCATCACCCCCACCCAACCTCCGATGGTGACAGACAGAGGCGTACGGACAGCGGACAGCCTTTACGAAGCACTCCATCCTCACCACTGCACTTGACTGTAGTTTTAGGTCGGGCCTGTCCCCCCACAGGGGGATTTTGGACGAAAAATAAAACATACCCCAAAAGATACCCCACACAAAGGTGCCAAAATGGTCCAAAAATCGTCCCTATACTAGTTTTTGACTATTTTCGAACATCCCTCCTGTAGAGGGACGGGCCCGACTTGACTGTAGCCCTCCCGCTGCTCCCAGCAGAGCGCCGATCTCGGCAGGACCGACCCTGGACTCGCAGCCAGGGGGGCCCAAAAAGCAGCCCCGCGATGGCCCCGAGAGGCCTCCAAGAAGGCCTCCACCTCGTGACGGCATACTGCTGCACATCCGTGGCAAAAAAAACACGCAAAACAACAAAAAAACAAGACACTAAATTATCCTGGCCAAGGACCCAACCATATGCAGTTGTGAATACCGCAATTGTGAATACCATTTTCGCCCGCGCTCCCTATGTGGCCACGGCTTCCCGCCGGAGCCCGACATACTCAGGGACACGTTCGTGGCCGTCTTCGCGGGCGCCGACGACGACAAGGACGGCGTCCCTCTCACCGAGGAGCAGAAGCAGGAAAGGGCCTTGAGAGCCATGAGGGAGGAGGTGGCGTTGCACGTCGACAAGGCGGAGTACGACGCCCAGGCGCGGTTGTTGAAGCAGCACAACTATGGGGCCACGATCCTCGTGAGGGGTGTGCCGAAATGGCCCGGGGCCGCCATGCGAACCCTGCCACTGGCGCCTTCGGTGGAGCTCCAGTGGGGCCACGGTCCTGGTGAGGGGTGTGCCGAAATGGCCCGAGGCCGCCATGCGAACCCTGCCACTGGGGCCTTCGGTGGAGCTCCCTATGGGGCCACGATCCTCGTGAGGGGTGTGCCGAAATGGCCCGAGGCCGCCATGCGAACCCTGCCACTGGCGCCTTCGGTGGAGCTCCCTATGGGGCCACGATCCTCGTGAGGGGTGTGCCGAAATGGCCCGAGGCCGCCATGCGAACCCTGCCACTGGGGGCCTTCGGTGGAGCTCCCTATGGGGCCACGATCCTCGAGAGGGGTGTGCCGAAATGGCCCGAGGCCGCCATGCGAACCCTGCCACTGGGCGCTTCGGTGGAGCTCCCTATGGGGCCACGATCCTCGTGAGGGGTGTGCCGAAATGGCCCGAGGCCGCCATGCGAACCTGCCACTAGGGCCTTCGGTGGAGCTCCCTATGGGGCCACGATCCTCGTGAGGGGTGTGCCGAAATGGCCCGAGGCCGCCATGCGAACCCTGCCACTGGCGCCTTCGGTGGAGCTCCCTTTATGGGTCCACGATCGTCGTGAGGGGTGTGCCGAAATGGCCCGAGGCCGCCATGCGAACCCTGCCACTGGCGCCTTCGGTGGAGCTCCCTATGGGGCCACGATCCTCGTGAGGGGTGTGCCGAAATGGCCCGAGGCCGCCATGCGAACCCTGCCACTGGCGCCTTCGGTGGAGCTCCCTATGGGGCCACGATCCTCGTGAGGGGTGCGCCGAAATGGCCCGAGGCCGCCATGCGAACCCTGCCACTGGCGCCTTCGGTGGAGCTCCCTATGGGGCCACGATCCTCGTGAGGGGTGTGCCGAAATGGCCCGAGGCCGCCATGCGAACCCTGCCACTGGGCCTTCGGTGGAGCTCCCTATGGGGGCCGCCGAAATGCCCGAACCCTGCCACTGGGGCCTTCGGTGTAGCTCTCCTATGGGCCACGATCCTCGAGAGGGGTGTGCCGAAATGGCCGAGGCCGCCATGCGAACCCTGCCACTGGAGCCTTCGGTGGAGCTCCTATGGGGCCACGATCCTCGTGAGGGGTGTGCCGAAATGGCCCGAGGCCGCCATGCGAACCCTGCCACTGGAGCCTTCGGTGGAGCTCCCTATGGGGCCACGATCCTCGTGAGGGGTGTGCCGAAATGGCCCGAGGCCGCCATGCGAACCCTGCCACTGGGGCCTTCGGTGGAGCTCCCTATGGGGCTACGAAACGCTGTGTTGGGTGGGTGAAACGCAATGAGGAGGGGGAGGAGGAGAGGAGGAGAGGAGACGCGGGCCACCGTCTCTTCAAAACGGTGACCCAACACCACAGGATGGTTGGGAAAAAAGACACAACAAGACACACACACACACACACACACACACACACACACACACAACAACAACAACAACAACAACAACAACAACAACAACAACAACAACAACAACAACAATCATTTTACCCGAACGCTCAGTGTTCTCCCCAGTGCCAGGGTTTTCATACGACACCAGGCAATACCCCCACTCGTGGGGGGGCATTACAAGCTCTACCAAATATCCAAACGACTCTTCGCGACCACCCAAACCCAGCTTCCCGCCCTATGACGTTGGGACACTTCACTTCGTGGCGTGCGGACGACCGTGGCTACTACACTGGCGTGGGGTACACACCCACAGAACTTGGTCACTTATTCGGGGCGCGCGTGTGCCCAGCATCCTGCAATTGTGACATACAATACATGACACAGACAGACAGAGAGAGAGACAGAGAGCAGACAGAGAGAGAGACAGAGAGAGCGGAGTTGGTCACATTTTTGGGGCAAGTTCCTGAGATCGTCGTGTTTTTTGTTGGTCTTGCGCGCGCGAATGTCCACTTTACTTTTTTTTGCAAGGGAGTATTGAAATTTGATTATGTTAGAACAAGAAAAAGTAGCTCGCGCGAGCTCATGTAACAGAAATGTTGAAAAACCATTGGTTTTGTGGGAGTCGGACAGCGCGCGCGGGATGAAATTTGGACATTTTTTTTTGAAAAACCATTGGGTTTTTGATGTTTTTATGTTGAAATCGTTACGAAACCTAAGGTTCTGGAAGGATTTCGTCTTGCGCGCGCGAATGTCCACTTTACCTTATTTTTTGCAAGGGATTATTGAAATTTGATTATGTTAGAACAAGAAAAAGTAGCTCGCGCGAGCTCATGTAACATAAATGTTGAAAAACCATTGGTTTTGTGGGATTCGGACAGCGCGCGCGGAAGGACATTTTGACAATTTTTTCTTAAAAAACCATTGGGTTTTTGATGTTTTTATGTTAAAATCGTTACGAAACCTAAGGTTTTGGAAGGATTTCGTCTTGCGCGCACGAATGTCCACTTTACCTTATTTTTTGCAAGGGATTCTTGCAATTTGATCAAGTAAAACAAGAATTTTCATTTTCTATTGTTTTTTGCAAGGGAAAACGAGCGTCAACAAAAAACCGGATCCGGAGCTCATCCACTTTTCTGAAGCTTTCGCGAAAAAATGATGAAAATGTAGCTGCGGCCTAGGCGCGGCGCAGAGGTCGCGCACCAGGGGTCCCAACAATAATTATTCTTAAGAAGAAATAATGTTCAACAACAACAACAACAAAAAAAACCGGACGAAAGACCCAACCATACGTAGTTGTGAATACCGCAATTGTGGATAGATTCCTCGGTGGCGCCCCCGGGCCACGAAACGAGTGAGGGGTGTGCCGAAACGGGGGGGTGGAACCGCATGCCAACGCAGCCACTGGGGCGTTCGGTGGGGCTCCCTATGGGGCCACGAAACGTGTGAGGGGTGTGCCAGAATGGGGGGTGGAACCGCATGCGCGCGCAGCCACTGGGGCGCTCGGTGGAGCTCCCTATGGAGCCACGAAGCGTGTGAGGGGTGTGCCAGAATGGGGGGTGGAACCGCATGCGCGCGCACCCATTGGGGCCTTCGGTGGAGCTCCCTATGGGGCCACGAAACGTGTCAGGGGTGTGCCAGAATGGGGGGTGGAACCGTATGCGGGCGCGGGAATGGGGGGTGGAACCGCATGCGGGCGCAGCCACTGGGCCTTCGGTGGAGCTCCCTATGGGGCCACGAAACGTGTGAGGGTGTGCCAGAATGGGGGGTGGAACCGCATGCGGGCGCAGCCACTGGGGCCTTCGGTGGAGCTCCCTATGGGGCCACGAAGCGTGTGAGGGGTGTGCCAGAATGGGGGTGGAACCGCATGCGGGCGCAGCCACTGGGGCCTTCGGTGGAGTTCCCTATGGGGCAACGAAATGTGTAGGGGGGGGGGAGGGGGGGCAGAATGGGGGGTGGAACCGCATGCGGGCGCAGCCACTGGGGCCTTCGGTGGAGCTCCCTATGGGGCCACGAAACGTGTGAGGGTTGTGCCAGAATGGGGGGTGGAACCGCATGCGGGCGCAGCCACTGGGGCCTTCGGTGGAGCTCCCTATGGGGCCACGAAACGTGTGAGGGGTGTGCCAGAATGGTGGGTGGAACCGCATGCGGCGGGCGCAGCCACTGGGGCCTTCGGTGGAAGCTCCTATGGGCCACGAAACGTGTAAGGGCGTGCCAAGCGTGCCAGAATGGGGGGTGGAACCGCATGCGGGCGCAGCCACTGGGGCCTTCGGTGGAGCTCCCTATGGGGCCACGAAACGTGTGAGGGTTGTGCCAGAATGGGGGGTGGAACCGCATGCGGGCGCAGCCACTGGGGCCTTCGGTGGAGCTCCCTATGGGGCCACGAAACGTGTGAGGGGTGTGCCAGAATGGTGGGTGGAACCGCATGCGGGCGCATCCACTGGGGCCTTCGGTGGAGCTCCCTATGGGGCCACGAAACGTGTGAGGGGTGTGCCAGAACGGGGGGTGGAACCGCATGCGGGCGCAGCCACTGGGGCCTTCGGTGGAGTTCCCTATGGGGCCACGAAACGTGCGAGGGGTGTGCCAGAATGGGGGGTGGAACCGCATGCGGGCGCAGCCACTGGGGCCTTCGGTGGAGCTCCCTATGGAGCCAGGAAACGTGTGAGGTGTGTGCCAGAATGGGTGTGGGAGGGGGAGGAGGGGGGGAGGAAGGGGAGGAGGAGGAGGAAGGAGGAGGAAGGAGGAACGCGGGGCGACGTCTCTTCAAAACGAGGACCCAACACAACAGGATGGTTGGGAAATTATCCGGGCGAAGGACCCAACCATATGCAATTGTGAATACTGCAATTGTGAATATATTCTCGGTGGAGCCCCCTACGGGGCCACGAAACGTACGAGGGGTCTGCCGAAATGGGTGTGCGGGACGCATGCGGGCACACCCACTGGGGCCTTCGGTGGAGCTCCCTACGGGGCCACGAAAAGTGTGACGGGTGTGCCGAAATGGGCGTGCGGGACGCATGCGGGCACACCCACTGGGACCTTCGGCGCAGCTCCCTATGGGGCCACGGAACGCGTGAGGGGCGTGCCGAAATGGGTGTGGCTGACGCATGCGGGCGCGGGGCACTGGGGCCTTCGGTGGAGCTCCCTATGGGGCCACGAAACGTGTGAGGGGTGTGCCGAATTGGGTGTGGCTGACGCATTCGGGCGGCGGCACTGGGGCCTTCGGTGGAGCTTCCTATGGGGCCACGAAACGTGTGAGGGGTGTGCAGAATTGGGTGTGGCTGACGCATGCGGGCGGCAGCACTGGGGCCTTCGGTGGAGCTCCCTATGGGGCCACGAAACGCGGGCACTGGGGCCTTCGGTGGAGCTCCATATGGAGCCACGAAACGTGTGAGGGGTGTGCCGCATTGGGTGTGGTTGACGCATGCGGGCGCGGGCACTGGGGCCTTCGGTGGAGCTCCCTATGGGGCCACGAAACGTGTGAGGGGTGTGCCGAAATGGGTGTGGGTGACGCACGTGGGCGCGGGCACTGGGGCCTTCGGTGGAGCTCCCTATGGAGCCACGAAGCGTGTGAGGGGTGTGCCGAAATGGGTGTGGGTGACGCATGCGGGCGCGGGCACTGGGGCCTTCGGTGGAGCTCCCTATGGAGCCACGAAAAAAACGTGTGAGGAGTGTGCTGAAATGGGTGGTGCGGTGACGAATGCGGGCGCGGGGCACTGGGGCCTTCGGTGGGCTCCTTTATGGGGGCCACGAAACGTGTGAGGGGTGTGCCGAATTGGATGTGGCTGACGCATGCGGGCGGCGGCACTGCGGCCTTCGGTGGAGCTCCCTATGGGGCCACGAAAGCGTGTGAGGGGTGTGCCGACTTGGGTGTGGCTGACGCATGCGGGCGGCGGCACTGGTGCCTTCGGTGGAGCTCCCTATGGGGCCACGAAACGTGTGAGGGGTGTACCGAATTGGGTGTGGCTGACGCATGCGGGCGGCAGCACTGGGGCCTTCGGTGGAGCTCCCTATGGGGCCACGAAACGTGTGAGGGGTGTGCCGAAATGGGTGGTGGGGGGCCACTGGGGCCTTCGGTGGAGCTCCCTATGGGGCCACGAAGCGTATGAGGGGTGTGCCGAAATGGGTGGGGACGCATGCGAACGCAACCACTGGGGCCCCTTCGGTGGAGCCCCCTATGGGGCC
>CAUYUJ010012543.1:10000-15743 GCA_963575745.1 Prorocentrum cordatum | reverse complement strand
ACTGCTACCACTACTACTACTACTACTACTACTACTACTACTACTACTACTACTACTACTACTACACTACTGCTACTACTACGACTACTACTACTACTACTACTACTACTACTACTACTACTACTACTACTACTACTACTACTACTACTACTACTATTACTACTACTACGACTACTTATCCTGCTTCTCCTGCGACTCCTGCTACTCCTGCTACTCCTGCTACTACTCCTACTCCTACTCCTACTGCTCCTGCTCCTGCTCCTACTCTACTCCTACCCCTACTCCTACTCCTACTCCTACTTTTACTCCTACTCCTATTCCTACTCCTACTCCCATTCCTACTCCTACTCCTCCTCCTTCTTCTCCTCCTCCTCCGCCTCCTCCTCATACTCCTCCTCCTCCTCCTGGTCCTCCTGGTTCTCCTGGTCCTCCTGGTCCTCCTCCTCCTCCTCCTCATTCGCCTGTTCCACCTCCTCACTCCTCCCTCCTCCCCTCCCCCTCCCCCTCCTCCTGCTCCTCATCCGGTTCCTCGTCCGTCCTTCCCCTCTTGGGGGGTACGGCGGCTTCCCCGACCTTTGATTGCACTGCATGCTCCTCCACATCCCCGATCAGGACAACTCGCCTGGGCATCATTTCCGGATGGGCTGGTTGGGTTACACAAAGCGTCTATGATTACGATCGGGCCGTCCTCTTCTGACCCCCACCGATTGCTCTCAACTCGCCCAGCCTGCCCTAGCTGTGCTGCATTCTTTTTTCCCCAGGCGCTGCGATGATTACACGGCGTCAGACAAGAGGCCTCAAGCTGGCACAATAGCTGCCAGACCATGTGACATTGTCATGATGCGGAGACGGCTAGGCACAGGGAGCGAATGCAGATAGAATGCTAGGAAACTGCTGCACTGCGCAAGGCAACCGCAACACTCGAAGAAAGAGGCGGCGTCTGGCGCCAGAAGCCATGGACCCCGTAAGCATCCTCGACGCCTGACCGATCATCTGGCCATTCACTTCCCCCGATGAGTGATCTGATCCAGCGCATGTCACACCCGCAGACCAGCCAGGACCAGGCCGACCCCACGACCAGGCTGAGCCACTCGCAAGATCGCCGAGCGCATCGCCGGCGGAGGTCGCAGCCGCCATCGGCGGTCGCGCGGTCCAGCCCTCCTCCTCCTCTTCCTCTTTCTCCTCCTCTTTCTCCTCTTTCTCCTCCTCCTTCTTCTCCTCCTCCTCCTGCTCCTCCTGCTCCTCCTCCTCCTCCTCCTTTTCCTCCTCCTCCATTCCTTTTCCTTATAAATAACTTTTCCCTGTCGCACCCCGAAGCCACTTTTCAGGGCGGACCGGGCGTTTCGCCTAAGACCTCCTCACCATTTATGACGCTGAAGCTTAAAAAATGGCAGCAGTTTCACCGATGGACGGCGGGTGGTTTTCAAAATGTGGCTCTCCCCTCAGCGCCGCGCACATCCGCATCAAAATCCGCAACAGAAGTTTCACGGGTTGAGGGCAGGTCGTTTTCAAAATGTGGTTATCGCCTAGACGACGCGCGCGCTCGTGTTAAACATTTGCGGGGGTTTCACGGATTAAGGGCGGGTGGTTTTCAGAATGTGGCGCTCGCCGTTGCGCCGCGCACATTCGTTTTAAGCATTTACAAGAGCTTCACGGATTGAGGGCGGGTCGTTTTGAAAATGTGGCTCTTGCCTTAGCGCGGCGCACCGTCGTTCCAAACAATTGCAGGAGCTTCACGGATTGAGGGAGGGCAGTTCCTTTTTCAAAATGTGATGTTCGCCTTAACGCCGCGCGGGTTCGTTTTAAAAAATTAGGAGAGCTTCAAGGATTAAGAGCGGGTCATTTTCGAGATGTGGCCCTCGCCTTAGCGCGGCGCAAATTCGTCTTCAAAAACATGCAAAAGCTTTACTAATTGAGGGCGTATTTTTTATTTTTTAATTAAAAAATGAAACTCGCTTTGGCGACACGCGCATTCGTTACAAAAATCTGCCAGCGTGTCACGGGTTCCCATCATCAACGTACCAGACATGGTGTTTTGAAGGGCTTCAGGATTGCGCGGGCGCAACAATTACGTTGATTCGCTGCGTTGAAGGAAGTCCCAAACTGGCGTTCTGGCACGGTTCACGATCGTCAACACGCAACAAACAGGTTGAGCCGTGGCGTTGGAACCCCGAGAATAAAGCGGTGGTATGCTTATGGTCTCCAGACGGTCATACTCCAACGAAGCAGTTCCCTCAATGGAAATGAACCGTTGTAAGGAGCCTATCAGGAGGGAGCTTGGAGGGAGGGTTGAATCCAACATCACTGCTCCTCCTCATCATCCCCATCCTCATATTCCTCCCCATCCCCCTCCCCCTCCCCCTCCTCCTCCTCCTCCCCCTAATCCTCCTCCTCCCCCTCCTCCTCCTCCTCCTCCTCCTCCTCCTCCTCCTCCTCCTCCTCCTCCTCCAACGATTATTGTTTCGTCCCCCTCGCACACCCACGGCGAACAGGAACTCCGAACAGAGAACCTAAGTGAAACCCACAGGCTAAACATAGGCGCGCGCGCCCAAGGAGACCTGAAAGGAGGATAGAAGGAGGAAGAGAGAGAGAGAGAGAGGGGGGGGAGAGAGAGAAAGAGAGAGAGAGAGAGAAAGGAGGGAGGGAGGGAGGGAGGAAGGAGAGAGAAGAGAGACAGAGAGATGAATGAGAGAGGGAGGGAGGGGAGGGAGAGAGAGAGAGAGAGGGAGGGAGACAAGAGGGAGAGAGAGAGAGAGAGGAGAGAGAGAGGGAGAGAGAGAGAGGGAGAGGGGGGGGGAGAGAGAGAGAGAGAGAGGAGAGCAGAGAGAGAGAGAGAGAAAAAAAAAAGAGAGAGAGAGAGAGAGAAAGAGAGAGAGAGAGAACAAAAAAACAAAAAGAGAGAAAGAGAGAAAGAGAGAAAGAGAGAAAGAGAGAAAGAGAGAAAGAGAGAAAGAGAGAAAGAGAAAGAGAAAGAGAAAGCGAAAGCGAAAAAGAAAGGGAAATTGGAAAATAAAGAGAAAGAGAAAGAGAAAAAGAGAGAACCAGAGAAAGAGAAAGAGAAAGAGAAAGAGAAAAAACAAGAGAAAGAGAAAGAGAATGATAAAGAGAAAGAGAAAGAGAAAGAGAGAGAGAGAGAGAGACAGACAGAGAGACAGAGAGACAGAGAGAGAGAGGTACGAGATAAGAAAGAAGGACAGAGAAGAGACAGGATGTGCCCAACCCAAGTTCACACGCGCTTCGCTGGCGCGGCACGGAGGGGAAGGGAGGGAGCGCCCATACCAGATGCCACCTTGCAATACCCCACAATCCAACTGAAGCTCCCCTGGGCGCCCCCTTAATGGCGCGAAGCTGGACCTCTCGTCGGCGCCTTCCCGCTCGCAAGTCCCCCGCCAGTGGCGGGCCAGTGCTCGGGCCCTCGCCTCGGGGCGCTCTCCTTCGACCCCCCCCAAAACTCCTCGCCCCGCTCCTCCTTCGGAGAGCCCCCGCCCGCACCGCATCTCCAAAACAGAAAATGCACGCTGCGAGTGGCACGCTAGATTCGGCCGCGAGCGGCACGCTGCGTTCTGCTGTAGGCGGGGGGGGGGGGGCAGAGGAAACCATCCGGGAATTGCGCGGGGATGAGAGGGAGAACGTATACGGATATGGAAATGGATATGGACGTGGGCATTGGCATTTGCTCGAACAAAACGGGCGCTTTCAATGCGCCTCGAGCGCGCCTCGGCCCACAAGGTATTTTCGGACAGTGGCCTCTGCGCGCTCTCCGCGGTTACTCTGCCGGCCCCTCGCCCCCACCCTTACAGCCCCCCCCCCACCCACCCCCACCCCGCCCACCCCCACCCACCCACCCCCCACACCCTATCCCACAACAGGCAGAAAATGCGAATTTAGCTGGGAGAGGCACGCTGCATTCTGCTGAGGATGGGGGGGCAGAAGGGACCATGAAAACGACATAGCAATGGAGGTAACAGGGAAGAGGTCCACAGAGAGAGGCGCACGACTCACTCACTGCTCTTCCCCTTCTACAGTCGAGGCGTTGACCTAAGGAACCCGAAGTAAGGAACGAGGCCCCTATTTTCCATAAGTTGAACTTCGATTTCGCATCGAAAACCTGAGGAAGATCCAAGGCAAGCTGCGAAACAATTAAAGAACGCGGAGCCCCTCCCCAACGAGAAGGGTTCCTTCTTCAGGGCCCCGACCGTAATCCTGTACTTTCAGAGCTTACAGTGGAGGAGTCTGAAACCTGCATGCCCTGGCGAGCTTTCTGGACACCACTCCCATCTGCGCGTCCAGCTCAAGCACTCTTCGAGAGATTTCTGCGGCACTGCTGCTACTGCTGCTAGTTGAAGTTATGGTGACGAGCTTCTTGTGGTGGGCCTCGCTGCCGACTACGAGATTGTCCACCTCAGGCTGCGTCTTCGACTCCCCCGCCGCCAAGGGGCCCGCGTCGAAGCTGTCATCCGAGCCCTTGGTGGACTCGCTCTTCTGGGATGCGCCAGCCATACAGATTACCGAATTCTCGACCTGATCCATGCTGCTTGCCACATCCTCGTTATGACCCTGGTTGCGCGTGACCTCCATGTCCTCCAATGGATTATCACTGTGGTGCTCGACATTCGCGCCGACGCACTTTGTCAGAACAGGGGAAGGTAACTCTGACTGGTGCATATACTGAGCGGCATTCTGCTTCTGCACGGCATAGTCCACACCGCCGTGCGTCCCCACGCGGGACAGATTGAAGACATCTGCTCTCAGCTCCAGTAAGATACTCTTGTGGTCGCCCAGCCTTTCCGTGACTGCAACTGGCCGAATGTCGTTCTCTAAACCATTTGACGCTGTCCCGTCGTCCTGCGGGCCCCCACTCTCCGACGACATGTCAAATAGCAGGGTATGGTTCGCGACATCTGGTCATCAGCGCTGCTCAAGAATAGCGGGCCCACACGGGCCTTCTCCCAAGGAGCTGGCGACGAGCTCGAGGAACTGGTTTGCCCCAGGGCTGGTGATGTGGCGCATGACGTTGTAGGCAACATCTAACTTGCTTATTTTCTTCGTCAAAATGTTGTTCAAACGGCCCTCCCCGATGCCAACGAGCTGCCTGCTGAAGCCCGAGGAAGTGCATGCCTGCTTGACTGGACAACATGCGCAGGAGCTCATTGTGGAGCTGGCAAACAAGAAATTGATTCATTTGCACGAGATCCAAAGGATACCTGCGGAGAGACGGGGGGCTCAAAAATGTGGCCTCGACAAAGCCAAGCCGCTTGCGCAAAAAATGGCTACGGATTCCTCCTCCTCCTCCTTCTCCTCCTCCTCCTCCTCCTCCTCCTCCTCCTCCTCCTCCCCCTCCTCCCACTCCTCCTCCTCCTCCCTCCACCTCCTCTCCTCCTCCCTCTCCTCCTCCTCCTCCTCCTCTTCCTCCTCCTCCTCCTCCGCCTTCCTCCCCTCCCCCTCCTCCTCCCCTCTCCTCTCTCCGCCTCCTCCTCCTCCTCCTCCTCCTCTCCTCCTCCTCCTTCCGCCTCCTGCCTCTCCTCCTCCTCCTCGCTCATCCTCCTCCTCCCTCCTCTTCCTCTTCCCTCCTCCTCTCCTCCTCCTCCTTTCTCCTCCTCCTCATCCTCCTCCTCCCTCCTCTCCTTCCTTATCCTCCTCCAACGGATTCCTCCTCCTCCCTCCCTCCTCCTTCCTCTCTCCTCCCGCCTCCTCTCCTCCTCCTCCTCCTCCTACTCCTCCTCCTACTCCTCCTCCTCCTCCT
>CAUYUJ010012543.1:0-5000 GCA_963575745.1 Prorocentrum cordatum | reverse complement strand
CTCCGGGCCAGAGCTCCAGCAGGTGCAAGCCCAGACTGATCCCCGCGGGCGGGGGGGAGAGCGGTCCCACGAGCTACCGGGCCCCCCGCCGGGCACACCCCCCCCCGCCCTCAGTCCCGAGGCCCACCAGCAGCCGGGGTAGAGCGAGGAGCCCGACAGGCCATGGGACACCCCTCCTGGCAGCCTGCAACCCAGACCCCCTCGAGTTATGAAAAGATCACGACGCGAGGTTTTTCATGATTTTCGGCTTCTGGGGGCCCTTACCGGCCCTCGGGACCGTCAAAAAACGACTCAGGACAAAAACCGGTCCCGGGGAATGGGTCCGGACCTCTGGGGGTAGAGCGAGGAGCCCGACAACCCATGGGACACCCCTCCTTTAACGGGCGAGTAACGGTATCTAATAAACTTTTTCGCCGTCGGGGACACCTGCCCCTGGGCGGCTGGAAAGTTCATACCCTTACGGTGGCACCGTAGGGGTATAAACTTTCCAGCCGCCCAGGGGCAGATGTCCCCGACGGCGGAAAGTTTGTTTTATACCGTTCTTCGCTCGCTGACTCCTGGCAACCTGCAAGGGGAGACGAAGGGGGCCCACTCGGCCTGTGAGTGGCCCCCCACAACGACGAGGGCGGCCCTCCCCCCCCCACACACCAGGCGGCCACGAGCCCGATGGGCCACGACGCGGACGACGGCTGCCCACCCCCACGCCCAAGCAGGCATACGACGGCAAAGACCCACGAGGCGGAGCTCCACCGGGGCCCCACCGCAGAGAATCCACTGCGTCCTGTGCAGCGCAGCACTGACAGCGACCACGCGGGGAGGCCGTGCGGACCCGAGCGTCCCCCCCCCAACGCAGGCGGCCACACCCCACGCCACATCCGCGCCGGCAGCGCCATCCACCAGGGAGAAAACCTGCGTTTGGAAGGCGAGGTGTCGCGGACTGCGCCCAGTCGGGAGGGTGCTGCGGCGCACCCGGCCCCCCACGCAGAGCTTCCTGCCACCAGGCATACCGTCGGGGCGTTGACCCAAGGAACCCTAAATAAGGAACGGGGCCCCATTTTCCCACAAGTCAAACTTTGACTTCCCACCGAAAACCTGAGGAAAACCTCAGGCAAGCTGTAAAACAGTGAAGGAACACGGAGCCCCTCCCCAACGAGAAGGGTTCCTTCTTCGGCGCCCCGACTCTACCCCCCGACCCGCCAGGGAACGGGGGCCAGTGGCCCGCGCAACAGCCTCCAGGGTGGAAGCGCCCGTCGGACCCCGGTGCAGCGCGCCGACCGGAAGAGCGGCTCAACACAGCGCCTGTTTGGACACCCGAAATGGGTACCGAAAGAATGGGTACAATGCCCAACAACAAATGTTGTCCCAAACCAACAGCAGCCGCTGTTGGGCGGGCGGCATTCTGTCTCGAATGGACACAGGCCACGGCGGCGCGGACAGCGAATCCTGTTCAGAATGAACAGAAACTGCTGTTGGGCATCGTACCCGTTCTTTCCGTGCCCATCTCGGGCGTCCAGAGCCTGGCTTCGCCCAGGTCACAGCTACGAAGCCGCGCGCACCGCCAGTATCACGGCGTTTCAACAACGTGTCTCCAGCCTCGCACTTGCGACTCACGCCGAGTAGCATTCAGGAACAGTCAAGACGATTTCTCGACAGGCTCCGAGAAGTACAGTCCGCACGGGGCGATCTACAACAGACCCTCCGCACGCATGCCTTCCCTGGGGCCACTCTCCAGGAACGCCTCCAGACGCAACTTCCTGCTTACCGCTAGCACTCCAGTGCTGGCTACATTTTTCCGTTCACACTTCGTGCCCTGCAAGAGTTCCTGGCGACCAGCACCGTTGTCCCACCAGTGGGCCGTTGAGGAGGGGGTCACCCAACGCAGCGCCTTCATTTCACGGGGCTCAGAGGCGCGCATGCCAAAGCGTGATGCGTGCCGGGGTCTCCTTGCAGTTTCGGGAATGCAAACGGGGTGTGCCACACCCTGATCACCACAACCCATCAGTTTTTCCAGTCGGGGTCCCCTTCTCGACCGCGCCAAGGAGGAGGTTTTCGCCACCACTGCCATCTACAAGCGGCACCTCCAGCCAACGAAGTGCGGTGCGGGAAGGAGGCGGTTGTACCCTCCTCCTACTCCACCTCCTCCTCCTCCACCTCGTCCTCCTCCTCCTGCTCCTCCTCCTCCTCCTGCTCCTCCTGCTCCTCCTCCTCCTCCTCCTCCTCCTCCTCCTCCTCATCATCATCATCATCATCATCAACATCATCATCATCATCATCATCATCATCATCATCATCATCATCATCAGCAGCAGCAGCAGCAGCAGAACAGCAGGCATGCATAATCATCATCACACACCACCACCATCATCATCATCATATCATCATCATACATCATATCAGCAGCAGGGCATCATCATCATCATCATCCTTTCTTCTTCCTTTCTTATGGTTCGTATTATTATTCCTCCTCCTCCCCCCTCCTCATCCACCTCCTGCTCCTCCTCTCTTCTCCTCCCTCCTCTCATCCTTCCTCCTCATCCTGCTTCCTCCTCCTCAGTGCCATCATCATCCTCCTGACCTCCTGCTCCGCCCACTCCTCCTCCCTCCTCCTCCTCTCTACCTCCTCCTCGCATCCTCCTCCTCCTCCTCCTCTCATCCTCCCTCCTCCTCCTCCTCCTCCTCCTCCTCCTCCTCCTCCTCCTCGGTGCCCACGCGCGTCCCGCGCGCCCCAGGCCGCGCTCAGAACGGCGAGGGCGCAGCGGGGGGGGGCGCGGGCGCGGCCCGGGCAGCAGGGCGCGCGGCGGCCGCCTGGCGCTGCTGCCTGCGGGAGGGGGGAGGCCCCTGCAGGCGCTGCCCCGCGGGAGGTTCGGCCCGCGGATCGGCCGGGATGGGGCCCAGAGATCTGTGGGGGGGGGGGGGGGGGGAAAACTGTGGGGAAAAAACACACTGTGGGAAAGCACACACACACACACAAGTGGGGAACAAAACACACACCACAAAAAACACACAACACGTGGGGAAAAAAACACACACACACACACACACCCACATTGTAGGGAAACACACACACACACTGTGGGGAAAACACACTACACACCTCTCCTGTGTTTTTGCACACACACACCACTTTGTGGTCGTCTCCCCACGAGCGCGAAATGGAGGGGCACACGACCCTGCGAGGAAAGGGGCAGTCGAGAGGTGGGCCCGTGGACTCCGGTACACCTCCCTCCGGAGATGGCCTCGCATAAAGAGTTCCCCACATAAAGAGATTAACGGTTTCGTGGGACCCATTTTCTTGATGCCCTCCTCGCTTTGGCGGGGCCCCGCTGGAAGGGGGGAGGGTTACGAAACCATGTAAATAGTATGGTTGTCGGATACCCTCCTCGCTCAGGCGGGGCCTCCCTGCAGGGGTGGGAGGGGCACGAAACCATGTAAATAGTATGGTTTTCCGATACCCTCCTCGCTCAGGCGGGGCCTCCCTGGAGGGGTGGTAGGGGCACGAAACCATGTAAATAGTATGGTATTCCGATACCCTCCTCGCTCAGGCGGGGCCTCACTGGAGGGGTGGGAGGGGCACGAAACAATGTAAATAGTATGGTATTCCGATACCCTCCTCGCTCAGGCGGGGCCTCCCTGGAGGGGTGGGAGGGGCACGAAACCATGTT
Source organism: Prorocentrum cordatum (assembly GCA_963575745.1). Taxonomy (NCBI): domain Eukaryota; class Dinophyceae; order Prorocentrales; family Prorocentraceae; genus Prorocentrum; species Prorocentrum cordatum. The sequence goes on along the minus strand of CAUYUJ010012543.1, from coordinate 1,338 downwards.
AATAGTATGGTATTCCGATGCCCTCCTCGCTCAGGCGGGGCCTCCCTGGAGGGGTGGGAGGGGCACGAAACCATGTAAATAGTATGGTATTCCGATACCCTCCTCGCTCAGGCGGGGCCTCCCTGGAGGGGTGGGAGGGGCACGAACCCATGTAAATAGTATGGTTTTCGGATACCCTCCTCGCTCAGGCGGGGCCTCCCTGGAGGGGTGGGAGGGGCACGAAACCATGTAAATAGTATGGTATTCCGATACCCTCCTCGCTCAGGCGGGGCCTCCCTGAGGGGTGGGAGGGGCACGAAACCATGTAAATAGTATGGTATTCCGATACCCTCCTCGCTCAGGCGGGGCCTCCCTGGAGGGGTGGGAGGGGCACGAAACCATGTAAAGAGTATGGTATTCCGATACCCTCCTCGCTCAGGCGGGGCCTCCCTGGAGGGGTGGGAGGGGCACGAAACCATGTAAATAGTATGGTGTTCCGATACCCTCCTCGCTCAGGCGGGGCCTCCCTGGAGGGGTGGGAGGGGCACGAAACCATGTAAATAGTAGGGTATTCCGATACCCTCCTCGCTCAGGCGGGGCCTCCCTGGAGGGGTGGGAGGAGCACGAAACCATGTAAATAGTATGGTATTCCGATACACTGCTCGCTCAGGCGGAGCCTCCCTGGAGGGGTGGAAGGGGCACGAAACCATGTAAATAGTATGGTATTCCGATACCCTCCTCGCTCAGGCGGGGCCTCCCTGGAGGGGTGGGAGGGGCACGAAACCATGTAAATAGTATGGTATTCCGATACCCTCCTCGCTCAGGCGGGGCCTCACTGGAGGGGTGGGAGGGGCACGAAACCATGTAAATAGTATGGTATTCCGATACCCTCCTCGCTCAAGACGGGGCCTCCCTGGAGGTGTGGGAGGGGCACGAAACCATGTAAATAGTATGTATTCCGATACCCTCCTCGCTCAGGCGGGGCCTCCCTGGAAGGGTGGGAGGGGCACGAAACCATGTAAATAGTATGGTTTTCCGATACCCTCCTCGCTCAAGCGGGGCCTCCCTGGAGGGGTGGGAGGGGCACGAAACCATGTAAATTAGTATGGTTTTCGGATACCCTCCTCGCTCAGGCGGGGCCTCCCTGGAGGGGTGGGAGGGGCACGAAACAATGTAAATAGTATGGTTTTCCGATACCCTCCTCGCTCAGGCGGGGCCCCCCTGGAGGTGTGGGAGGGGCACGAAACATGTAACAGTATGGTATCGACCATCCATCGCTCAGGCGGGGCCTTCCCTGGAGGGGGTGGGAGGGGACGCAAACCATGTAAATAGTATGGTATTCCGATACCCTCCTCGCTC
>CAUYUJ010012542.1:12500-15769 GCA_963575745.1 Prorocentrum cordatum | reverse complement strand
GAGGAGGAGAGGCGAGGCCGAGGAGGAGGAACGCCGAGGAGGAGCGCCGAGGAGGAGCGGCGGAAGTGGAGGAGGGGGAGGCCAAAGAGGAGCGCCGAGGAGGAGCGCCAAAGAGGAGCGGCGAGAGCGGGCGGCGGTGGCGGCGGCCAGAAGCGGCGGCGGGGCGGCTCCAGCGGCGGCGGCGGACGGACCGGGGGCGAAGGGAGGAGCGGCGCCCGGCCCCGCGGCGGCGGGCGCGGGCGCGGGCGCGGGCGCGGGCGCGTGCGGGCGCGCGCGGCGCGGCCCGTGGCGAGCGCGGTCCGCCCCTGGGCCCTCCTCGGACCCGAGGGCCCTGGGGCACAGAGGGGGAGGAGGAGGAGGAGGAGGAGGAGGAGGAGGAGGAGGAGGAGGAGGAGGAGGAGGGAGGAGGAGGAGGAGGGGAGGAGGAGGAGGAGGAGGAGGAGGAGAGAGAGGCGGAGGAGGAGGAGGAGGAGGAGGAGGAGGAGGGAGGAGGAGGAGGAGGAGGAGGGGGAGGAGGAGGATGGCGGAGGAGGAGGAGGAGGAGGAGGAGGAGGAGGAGGAGGAGGAGGAGGAGGAGGGAAGGAGGAGGAGGAGGAGCAGGAAAGGGGAGGAGGAGGAAGGGAGGGACTGGGAACATTTTCTTCCTCTTCCTCCTTCTCCTCCTCGTCCTTCTCCTCTTCCCCCTCCTCTTCCTCCTCCTTGTCCTCCTGCTTCCCCCTGCCTCACCTCCTCCTCCTCCTCCTCCTCCTCCTCCTCCTCCTCCTCTTCCTCCTCCTCCTCCTCCTCCCCCGGCTGAAAAGAAGAGGAAAGCGGGCAAGACGCGAGCAAGGGACAAGAAAGGGCGGACAAGAAGCGAAGGGGAGAGGAAGACGACAGTCCGTCAGCAACATCAGTGGCTCCTGGGACAGCATCGTCTTGACGCCGTCCCAGAGCCGCACAGCTGGTCACCGAGCTGGAGGACGCGGCAGGAGGGGAGGAGGGAGCCGGAAGGAACCGGGGGGCGGAGGAGACGCGGGCGCGGCCGTGGGGTGTGAGCCACCTGACCCCACCGTTAGGCGCCGCGCGCGCGCCGGAGGCAGGGAGCGGGGAGGAAGAAGGAGAGGGAGAGGGAGAAGAGGCGCTGGAGGCGGGCAGCTGAGGCGAGCGCGCGGCGAGCGTGCAGCGCGCGCGCGGGCGCAGCCAAAACGACTACGGAGGATGAGGAGGAGGGAAAGGGAGAAGGACGCGGCGGAGGAGGAGGAGGAGGAGGAGGAGGGAACAGGAGGAGAGGTTAGCTAAATAGGTAGAAAACTGCAGTGGACATGAGCCAATCAGCCGGCCGAGAGGACGTTCTCGGCGTTGCCCATCTGTACTAATACAGACAGGCTCTGCCGGGCAGCCCCCAGCACCCGCGACCTCTCGGCGGGGTCCGCCGGGGCCAGAGAACACAAGAGCCCGTCGGCGCTCTCACCTACCCGGCCGAGACCCGGCCTCCTCCTCCTCCCCCTCCCCCTCCTCTCCTCCTCCTCCTCCTCCTCCTCCTCCTCCGTTTCCTCCTCCTTCCTCCTCCTCCTCCTCCTCCTCCTCCTCTCCTCCCCCTCCTCCCCCTCCCTCCCCCCTCCTCCCCCTCCTCCCCTCCTCCTCCTCCTCCTCCTCCTCCTCCCTCGGCTCTTTCTCTTTCGCCTCCCTTCCCGAGTCTCCACCCGAACGCGCGCACTTGTAACGCAACAGAAACACGACGTCCGGCTTTTTTGGTCTTTGACCGCCTTGGGCTGTCTCTTGGGCCCAGGGACACCAAGGGCCGACTCGGAATGAAAAGCCCCTGGGACAAGATCGAGATGCCCAGGGGCCCACGTCGCGAACAAAATGTGTTGTCGGAGGTGATGGGCTTGTGACGTCGCGCACACGGGGATGGCGCGAGGGGGCGGCCTGAGGCGGTGGGGGAGTTTCTGAGGAGGCAGGGGGCTCCTCAGCAGTCTTCCCAGCCTCTGAGAAACCTCCTTAGAGACCACCGTGCCCTTCTGAGGAGTCTCCTGCCTTCTATGCAGCCACGAGCCTTCTCAGAGGGTCGCCCCTCTTCGCGCCCACCCAACTGTGCGTGCCGCCAATTCCCGGCGACCGCGGGCAGGCGCCGCCCCACGCACCGTGAGCAGAAGCCCAGCGACGCAGACGAAGGTTTTGGCCCTCTTCGAGCTTCGCCCCCCCCCCCCACCCCCTTCGTGGCCACGGCTGGACGCGGCCCGAAAGACCGGTCGGGATGGTGTCCTGGATGGGGTCTTTGAAGCGATGTTCGGCGAGAGCGGGCCTCGGCAGGTTCGTGCCGCGGCAGCAGGGGAAGGGAGGGAGGATGATCATCCATCCCTTCGCCTGGATCGATCCTCGATCCTCGATCGAGGATCGAGGATCGAGGAGCGAGGGTGATCCTCCCTCCCTCCCCCTGGATCGATCCTTGTTCCAAAATCCTCGATCGTCGATCTTGGATCGAGGACCGAGGTTTTTGGAAGCTCTTGGGCCTTCGCTGGGCCTCCGGGGGGGCTCCTCGTGGCCACAGCTGGGCTGCTGCCGTAGCCGCTGGACATGTTCTATGCATGTCATGTTTCGTGCTCTCATCGTCGCTGTCCTCGTCGTCGTCGTCGTCGTCGCCGTTGTCGTCGTCCTCCTCCTCTTCCTCCTCCTCCTCTTCCTCCTCCTCCTCCGCTGTGAATGACCCCCCTGCCTATCTTATCCTTTACTGCACCCGCTGCCTCTTCATCATAGTCCTTCACATTATCGTTACCGCCTTTACCGACGGATGCTCGTGAGGGATCGGCCCTTCGGTCATTCCATTCTTATCCTTTCCATCATGCTCAGCCTCCGCGCCAGGAGGGTTGTCCAGGATCGTGGCGCAAAGTCCCGCAACCAGTTTGCCTCTCTGTGCACCGGCGTCTGTGCCTCTCGCCCCTTACGTCTTCCTTCCCAGCCCCTCCGTGACGTGACACCGCGGCCATGGCTCGGCTCGAGGCCACTGTCGTGGCCCATAGGAAGTGTATTTCTAATTTGACCTCGCGCCCCTTCCGCCGCACTCCTCGGCGTCAGCATGTCCGTTCGGCCCAGATGCCAGTTCGGCGAGAGCTGCTACCGCAAGAATCCGGACCACCTTGCCCAGTTCTGCCATCCGTGCGACCCCGACTGGAGCTCGGGGGCCGTGGTTGCCACAGGAGTCGAGGCAGTCTACCAGCCTGAGGCGCCATTTGGAGGAGGCGGAGGAGGAGGAGCAGGAGGAGGAGGAGGAGGAGGAGGAGGAGGAGGAA
>CAUYUJ010012542.1:2500-10000 GCA_963575745.1 Prorocentrum cordatum | reverse complement strand
CCCCGGCCAAATAATAAACCATCGCTTGCTTTAACAGGGGGGACCTCGACGCCTGGATGGGCGACCGGCTAATTTTTGTGATATCCTTGGTGCCTGCGGACACCGCGTTCGCCCGATTCGCTTGCACGCTTGCGCGCGTGAGTGGGAAAGGAAGGATATGTTTTCACTCGCGAAGGTCCTGTGAAGAAGGAAGGAACGTTCCCATGACATGCCGAAGAAGTCGCAGTAGCTCCGAACAACTCGATTTGTGGTCGCTTCCTGAATGCCAGGAGGGCTCCGGGCACTCAGGAAACTTTCGATCGTCGAACTTCGAATCTAGATCCATTGTCTGTCTCCTTCGATCGAGGAACTTAAACCCCGAACCTCAAGCGTGGAACCAAGATCGTCGGGTCAGCGCGACGTGCTTCGTAGGAGAACGCCGTCTGGACGTTTCTGGAGCTCTTGTGGGCCGTCCTGGGGCCCTCTTGGGCCGTCCTTGTGGGCCTTCTTGGGTTGTCTTGGGGAGCTGGGGCCCTCCAGAGGTCTTCTGAAACCATCCAGGAACCTCTCGGGGGTCTCCAATGGCCATTAGGGGGTCTCCCATGGCTGTCATGGGTTTCTCTTGGGAGCCTTCTGGGGGCATCTTGGGCTTCTTGGGGGCAGTCTCGGGGCTCTCTGGGGCAGTCTTGGGGCCCTCTTGGGCTGTTTTCACATCCTCTGGGGGGCCTCTTGGGCAGTCTTGGGGCGATATCGGGGGCCTCTCGGGCCGTCTTGGACGCTGCGAAGATCCAAACAACTGATATGGCTGAAAATTTATATTTTCCGGAGGGGATGGGACGAGTTTTTGTTTCTTCTAGGCTCTCTTAACGGCCTCTTGGGGCGTCCGGGGGGCCTCGTGGGCCGTCTTCAAACCGTCGAGGTTCCTCTTGGAGCGCTCTTGTGCTGTCTTGGGTCTCTGTTGCGCCTCACCAGTGTCCCCTCCGATCGCCTTGAGTCTGCTCGCAAGGCCTGGCGAGGCGCCCTGGGAGGCCCGGAAAAGCCAGCGGATCTTTTCCAAGGGCGTCCAGGGGGCCGCCAAGACGTCCGAAAAGGCGTCCAGGGCGTCCCTGGTTGGGGGTCCGGTTTACGGTGGGTTGGTGTGGGGTGGGGGAGGGGGTCCGGTAGAATGTGCACACATTTACACTGCCGATTTCCTTATTCTTAGGAAACTGTTCTGGCACACGCCGAGTTGCGGTCGGAGGGGCTGCGTCCAGAGCGCTCTGGGAGGGCCTTAAAATTCCTTAAGACAGCCCAAGAAGGCCCCAAGAGGTTCCGTAGAGACCCCTGGGACAACCAGGACGTGCCGAAGACGGCCAGAGATGGTCGCAAGACCAGGCAACGTGCTCCGTCGACGGCCCCACCGGGCCCGATAAGGACTTCCAAGAGGCGCCGAAGAGATACAAATGATTGTTTTCCCGCTGTTATGGGTTTAATTTGACACACTGGCCTTTTCGTCTGCAGAGCCTCCACGACGGCCCAAGATGCCCCCAAGCTCGCTCCAACACGGCCCACAAGGCGCCAAAGACCCCAAGAGGGACCCAGGTGGGGCCGACGGCTCAAGAGGGGACCAAGATGGCCCAAGAGGGCTCCAAGACGCCCCAAGAAGGCCTCCAGAACCAAGCTTCGCCCCCAAGGCGGGCGCCAGCGCAACCATGCGATCGGCCAGCTCCTCGCACCCGAAGATGATGACGAGGCCGCTTCGGGCCGCGTCAAAATCAGCCTGCATACGCGCAAGGTCGCCGTAGAGCTTGACGACGGCTCGGGCTGCAGACTACCTGGCCCACAGCTTCCCCGCCTTGCGATGAGTTGCACTGCGGCGCAATCGGTGTGCAACTCAACACATTCCCGTTTCCATGATCCGAAGCTTCGCGAACGAGACTTGATGCTCTAGATCAGGGGGGCATCATGCTGACCTGACTTGAGCAACACACATAGGGGGGGAACAGACATAGCTCCATCTCGGACGGCCCGAGCAGGGCGAACTGGGAAGCACAACCACCAGGGCTTTGCTTAATCGGAGGGGTACAGAACCCAGGGGCACCAGGAGCGGGCCCTTACAAAGAAATACTGAAAACCAGTCCGGAGGAAGAACGAGCACACAAATCCCTTCCTCCCCCTCGTCCGTATCGTGGGCCCAGAAGCCGAGGCACAGCTCTGGGAGGGGAGGAGAGGAAGACCACCCGCCCCCTTCATGTTTACCACCAGGGGGAATGGTGGTAGGAATGGCTAAGCAAGGACGAGCGAGACGACGCTATCCTGGTCAATCGAACTATTCGCCCCCACCTTGATACGCTTCAATAGAACGAGCTACGATGATATCGTACGAATATTACACGACGTCCACACAACATTAAGACGATGTTTCACGCTTCGCGTATCCCCACGAACCCGGCTGCTACCCCCCATTTCCTCGTCGCCACAGCTATATACACATCCAGCGGCTATCGGCTGCTACCCCCCCTTTTCCTCGTCGCGTCCTGCGGCTATCGGCTGCTACCCCCCTTTTCCTCGTCGCCACAACTGCATACAAGTCCAGCGGCTATCGGCTGCTACCCCCCTTGTCCTCGTCGCCACAACACTGGTGCCTGAGAGGCGCGGCTATCATGGGTCCCGCCTCACGCAGGCAGTGTCAGTCGGGGCCGCCTGGGTCGAAGGACTCCCACTGGGCGGCTACGTTCCTGACGGCCCACCCTGGGATGGGGATCGTTTCACCGCAGTGGCAGGCCGCGGCCTTGGTTCCCGTGCTACCTCCTGGGAGTGAGGTACACCCCCCACTCTGCGCTAGACCCCCACGGCCCTTGTGGGCTCCTAGCCCGTGCGGTCGGCTGAAATAACCCCACCCACGGTTTTGGCCGCGTCGCGGCCCGTGGAGGACCGGGTCGACTGGCTGAAGGCGTCGCCCCATTTGTCCCCGCCTGCAGTGGATGGCTCTGGCCACGGATTTGTGCCACCTCTGGTTCGAGGGGCACTACACTTCGCATAGACACCCGCGGCGTCCCGTGGGTTCCTGCTCCTGCGGTCGGCTGAAATAACCCCACCCAGGTTTTTGCCCGCGTTGAGTGCGGGCCGTGGTGCAGAGGGTACTGGTTGAAGGCCCCCCTTGTGCTTCACCCTTTGAAGTCCAGCTGTATGCTAAGTGGCTTCCCCCCAACGTCGGCGACGAACGTGACCATCCCTCAGGAGGTCGAGTACGCACAGGGTGCCATGTGATTGAGTCCACCGCGTTCCTAGGCCTTCTGTGCTCTGTTCCGCTTCGTTTCCGTCCTCTCCTGTTCTTTCCCGCTCTCTCTCTCCCCCCCTGTCGCCCCGCCCTTCGCCGCCCGGTGTGGGGCTGGCGCCACTGTGCGACGCTCCGCTGACTGTTGTCTGCCGCGGTGCTAATGTGCGGGTCCAGCCTATGCTCTGTCTGCCCATCCGTGGCCGACTCTCTTCTGCTGCACTCCGGCAGGGTTTCGGTCCGGCCCCACCTGCGGGTCCGGCCTGTGGTTGCCCACCTGCGGCCGCCTCTCTACCTAATTTGTCTTGCATGTGCATTCCGCGCGTTCTCGCGCTAATTATCTTGCGCTGTGCCCCAGCCTCGTTCACACCGCCTTCTGGACTTTTCCTTGCGGGCCGCAAATCAAAAAATATCCCCACGAACCGATTACCACCTGGTGCTGCAGCTCGCCCGGATGGACTTCCTGGCTTTCGCGCTCTGAGCGGCAGCGAGGCTCGCCTCCTGTTTGCCTCTTCTTCTGCTTGGTCTTGTTTTCTTTCGCCCTTCCTCTTCCTTTTGCGCTAATTTAGGCCGTTGCTAGTCTGCATCGCCCTTCACGCCGCCCGTCCTTTTCCTCGCCGCGGTCGCGATCAAAAAGTATCCTCACGAACCCATGCAGAAACTATGCCCATGAGAGCTGGCGGGAAAAGGGCCAAGAGATACGTGTGGTGAAACAAAGCGGGCAGCTAGGGTGAACGGAGCGATCAACAGAGGTTTCTGGGAGCAAGGGGTGCCATTGGAGGGCCTCTTCGTGCCATCCCTGGGGCCCGCGAAGGGTCGAGGGAAGGAGGAGGAGGAAGAGGAGGAGGAGGAGGAGGAGGAGGAGGAGGAGGAGGAGGAGGAGGAAGAGGACGACGACGACGAACACGACGACGACCACGACGACGAGGAAGAGGAAGAGGAACAGAAGGAAAAGGAAGATGACGATGAAGGCAAGGACGAAAACGAGGAGGAAAAGGAGGACAACGAGGACGAGGACAGGGCCTTCAAAATCGCCTCTCGGCGCCCTCTTGGGACTCTGTCGGCGGATCTTGGGGTCCTCTTTGGACCCTTCCCTCTTGGAACTCTCTTGGGGCCCAGGCCCTGGAGGGCGTCTTGGGGCCATTTTGGAGGCTACCGACCAGAGAAGGGGGGGTCCTCGATGTTGGTCCTCCCCTGGGGCCATCACAATCGCCTCTTGGGGCGGTCTTGCTGCGCTCTTGGATTGATCTTAGGCGCCCTTGGGGGGCCTTTGGGGCCCCTCTTGGGCCTCTCTTGGGCCATCTGGAGGCCTCGAAAGCGCATCGGAAACGAAACGGCGAGAAGGCACACATCATTGTTTTACATCAGGTGGCGTTCTGGCTCGAGCCATTTGGCCTCACGCCACGCTGGCTTAGTGTGGTGGCTCGAAGCCACCGTGTCAGTCGACGGAGTCCCCGCATCGACATAAGCAACATCACAAGTGGCGATCGGTCTTCATGGTGGCTGCACCCGCGGAGGGGCGCAGGAGGGCAGCGTGCTGCGGCAGGCCGTGCCGGCACCGCAGGCGGGCGCGGCTCAAGAACGGCATCGGCCGCCTGACGCTGAAATTCGCGGACCCGAGGAAGGAGGAGGGCTTCGCGAGCCTCCACAAGGAGCGGCTGGCCCACAGCATGTCGTATGGGGCTGTGATACTTGCGGTTGAGGGCGTGATGAGCCTGATAGCCCACAGGTTCTGGGACGACTCCCAGTACCCTACAAAGGAGGCTCGAGAGCTCAGGACGTGGCAGATGCTCATCCTTGTAGGCATCCACGTGGCCGGGATCTTCGTCCTCGGAGCTGGGAGATTCATTGCCAAGCAAAAATTTGCCAGTACCTCGGCGTTGGAGATCTTCGTTGTTTCTGCAGCAAGCTGCTTCATGATACTTACAGGGGTCATTCCGAAGCACTACATTGCGCGATTGTTCGGCCACCGCGACGCGGAGGCCATTTGGGGCGTGGACTTGGGCCCCACGGACGGCACCCTGATATTGTACATCGATATGGTTGTCACCGTCGTGCACTGGCTGATGCCCATCCGCTGGTTCGTGCTCGCCCCCTTGGAGGTGATTGCGATCCTGGCCTACGCCGTACCCGCGGTGCTGCTCGGCAGCCCGGCCACAAACATGGTCCCGTTCAACGGCCTCGCGATCCTCCTGCTCACGCTCGTCGCGGCCTTCGGGAAGCGGGCCTTCGAGTGGCAGGAGCGCCAGCTCTTTGCAGGGCTCCTGTCGGAGAAGCAGATGCGGTTCCAGGCCGAGTTCCAGCTGTCCAGGGTGGGCAGCGGCGAGGCGGCGGCGAGGGCAGAGGACGCCGGCTCCGAGCGGTCTGCCAGGCTGTCGCGCCCGGGGACGACGATGAGCGCAGCGGCGTTCGACGGCAGCGTGGAGGACGCGCCGCTGGACCAGATCCGCGCGATCGGCCTGCGGGAGCAGTGGCTCATTGCCAACGAGGAGGTGCAGATCCTGCCCGACAGAGTTCTCGGCGAGGGCGGCTTCGGCATTGTCGCGCTGGGCCTGTACCACAACACGATCGTGGCGGTGAAGACGCCGAGGCGGGACATCGCGCGGAAAGGCGCCATCTCCTCGACATTGTCCGAGCTCTGCAACGAGCTGAGGATCCTTCGCCGCATCCGCCACCCCAACATCGCAGTCTTCTATGGAGCGTGCATGGACGAGGCCCTGAGCAGGCTGTGCCTGGTGCTCGAGTTCGTGGACGGTGTGTCCCTGAGCGCGTTCCTCCGTGGCCCATCATCGAGCAGTGGCGAAGCGTCCTGGCTTGCCGAAAGGCCTACCAAATAATTTTCTAAGAACCTTTCGCCGACTGCACGAACTTTTCTTAAAACATCTCTGGCTGGGACTGTCTTGTTTGAACACATCTGGTTATGTTATAAGAACATTGTTTTTGGGTTCTAAGACAATTTCGTGGTAGGCCTATCGGAATGTCTCTGCTCAACATCACGCGGCCGCAAGGGGCCCGGGAAGCCGCGCGGTGGAGCCTCGGAGGCCAGGGCAGTGGCGAACAGTATCTCCGTGAGGTCCGTGCTCATTTTTGACATCCTGAACGCGCTGTGCTACCTCCATTCGAGGGAGCCCGTCGTCGTCCACGCCGACCTGAAGGACTCCAACGTCTTCGTCGAGGAGCGGCGCAGCAGGATCGGGGGGATCTCGCACCGCGCCAAGCTGCTCGACTTTGGCCTGTCGCGGATCCTCACCCGGAGTGCCAGGCCTCTCGGCGGCACGCCCCGGTGGATGGCTCCAGAGTTGTTCTCGCGCGTCCCCCCCGACACGGCTGCCGACTGCTACTCCTTCGGGTTGCTGACGCACTTCATCGCGACAGGGCTCCTGCCCTTCGAGGGCAAGCGGGCCGCGCAGGTGGCCAAGCGGCTGCGGGGCGGGCAGCCGCTCAAGCTGACGTGGCCCATGCCCGCCAACGAGATCTCGGACGCCTGCCGGCCGCTGGTGGAGCAGTGCACCCAGGCGAAGCCAGCGCTGCGCCCTTCGGTGCGGCAGGCCAGCCGCAAGCTGTCCCTGGTGCTGGGCCACGTCGTCAGCGGGGCCATGGACGCGGTGATCGAGCAGCTGGACGTCAGGGGGCCTGACGGCGGGGGCAGGAGGTCACAGGGCCAGGGCGCAGCCATGCCCGATTCCGCGGACGCCGCGGCCAACAACGACGGGCTCGAGGAGTTCCTCCGCGTGGTGGAGGTGAGGCAGACCAGCAGCGCCAGCGTTGGTTCGTTCGTGTCCTGCACGGGCTCCAGGGATCTGCCCCCAGTGCAGGAGCACGAGGTACTGCAGACTGGAGAGGCCCCGAACGGCGCCGCGGCGCCGCCGCTCGGGAGCCACAGCGCGTGCGCGCAGGCGCAGCTGACGTACCCTGAGTACAAGCCGACGCCGCTGCGCACGCAGACACTCACGCTGCTAGAGTTGTTGCTGCAGTGGAACGTTTCGACGTCGGGCAGCGCCTGCTGCTGGCTGCACGATGCTCTGCGTTCCCTGAACACGGTGCGGAAGCAGCTTAACCAGAGGGTATGCGAGGTGAAGCACGAGAGCATGGTCTGCGGCCAATGCGACAATTGTGGGCTGCTGATGCTGCATGACCAGGCCTGCTGCGATTTCTGTGATAGCTCGCAGGACCAGTGCATCGGGGACGACCATGCGCACCCCGAAAAAGTTTGGATTCTTGACGCTTCGCGTATTCCCCCCAGCCCTTACTCGCCGCTGGCTCTC
>CAUYUJ010012541.1:0-15769 GCA_963575745.1 Prorocentrum cordatum | reverse complement strand
ATGGGGCCACGAGACGTGTGAAGGGTGTGCCGAATTGGGTGTGCGTGACGCGTGCGGGCGGCAGCACTGGGGCCTTCGGCGGAGCTTCTACTATGGGGCCACGAAAAGTGTGAGGGGTGTGCAGAATTGGGTGTGCGTGACGCATGCGGGCGGCAACACTGGGGCCTTCGGCGGAGCCCCCTATGGGGCCACGAAACGTGTGAGGGGTGTGCCGAATTGGGTGTGCGTGACGCATTCGGGCGGCAGCACAGGGGCCTTCGGCGGAACTTCCTATGGGGCCACGAAACGTGTGCGGGGTGTGCCGAATTGGGTGTGCGTGACGCATTCGGGCGGCAGCACAGGGGCCTTCGGCGGAGCTCCCTATGGGGCCACGAAACGTGTGAGGGGTGTGCCGGATTGGGTGTGCGTGACGCATGCGGGCGGCGCGGGCAGCGGGAGGAAAGAGAACGCGGGGCACCGTCTCTTCAAAACGAGGACCCAACACCACAGGATGGTTGGGAAAAAGACCAGAGGGGTGAGGTGGTGGGGAGCCAAGCCAAACACATGATTAGCCTGGCGAAGGACCCAACCAACTGCAGTTGTGAGCACCGTCGTTGTATTCACCGCATTCGGAGGAGCTCCCTATAGGGCCACGAAACGTGTGAGGGGTGTGCGAAATGTTGTCTAGTCGGCGCGTGCGAGAGTAGCCACTGGGGCTGTCGGTGGAATTCCCTATGGGGCCACGGAACACGTGAGAGGTGTGCCGAAATGGGTGCGGTGGGCGCATACGAGCGCAGCCATTGGGGCTGTCTGTAGAGTTCGCTATGGTGCCGCGACGCGTGTGATGGGTGAGCCGAAATGGGTGCGGTGGGCGCATGCGAACGCAGCCACTGGCGCTTTCGGTGGAGCTCCCTATAGGGCCACGAAACGTGTGAGGGGTTTGCCGAATTGGGTGTGCGTGACGCATGCAGGCGGTGGCACTGGAGCTTTCGGTGGAACTCCCTATGGAGCCACGAAGCGTGTGAGGAGTGTGCCGAAATGGGTGTGCGCGACGCATGCGGGCTGTGGCACTGGGGCCTTCGGTGGAGCTCTTTATGGGGCCACGAAACGTGTGAGGGGTGTGCCGAACTTGGTGTGCGTGGCGCATGCGGGCAGTGGCACTGGGGCCTTCGGTGGAGCTCCCTATGGGGCCACGAAGCGTGTGAGGGATGTGCCGAATTGGGTGTGCGTGACGCATGCGGGCGGTGCAGGGAGGAGGGGAGGAGGAAGGAGGGAAGGAGGGATGGAAAGGAGCGAGGGAACGCGGGGACCGTCTCCTCCAAACGAGGACCCAACACCACAGGACGGTTCGGAAGTCAGTGGCAGAAATGGGGCGAAGAGAGAACCGATGGAAGCGACATGAGGGACAACCCGCCACCGTGTGTGGGTCGTTAACCACAGGCCACTGCGCCTGGATCGTGGACCAGAAGCGTCTTGAACCGGAGTGCTGGTGAGACGTGTGGTGCGAACACCGTCCCATTGGAGGATCCGAGGGCGTTCATGATCGAAGACGCCTACGGTGGATCACCGCCGTCTCCTGCCTTTTGGAATCGCCCATGTGGCCGAACGTTCTGGCCAGAGCTCTGTGAAGCTATCCCACCATGCGTTTCCCCAGCCGTTGTTGAATCCTTCGGGGACCACGCGTGGGAGAAAGAAGAAGCGGAGGAGAGGGATGACAAAGGGAGAGGAAAACGACGATGCTGCTGATGATGATGCTGCTGCTGATGATGATGCTGATGCTGCTGATGATGATGATTCTTATGATGATGGTGATGATGATGATGATGATGATGATGATGATGATGATGGTGCTGCTGATGATGATGATGATGATGCTGATGCTGATGACTGATGCTGTTGATGATGATTGATGATGCTGATGCTACTGATGACTGATGGTGCGCTGATGATGCTGACGATGCTGATGAAGAGGAGGAGGAGGAGGAGGAGGAGGAGGAGGAGGAGGAGGAGGAGGAGAGGAGGCGGAGGAGGCTGAGGAGAAGGATGAGGACTCTTGGGGCCTTCTAGTTGCTTCTTGTGGGCCTTTTCCCCCCCCTGACTTTTGTAATCGCCAATGTAGCCGAACGTTGTGGCCAGAGCTCTGCCAATCTATCCGACCATGCGTTCCCCCAGTCGTTGTGGAAATCCTTCGGGGAACACGTGGGGGAGAAGGAAGCAGCGGATGAGAGGGAGGACAAAGGAACAGGATGATGATGATGATGATGATGATGATGATGATGATGATGCTGACGATGCTGCTGCTGATGATGATGACGATGATGATGAGGATGGTTAGGACAAGGATGATGATGCTTATGATGATGATGATGATGATGATGATGATGATGATGATGATGATGATGATGATGATGATGATGATGATGATGATGATGCTCATGTTGCTGATGCTTGTGCTGCTGATTATGCTGATGCTGATGACGATGCTGCTGATGCTGCTGATGATGATGATGCTGCCGACGTTGAGGCTGCTGCTGCTGAGGATGATTCTGATGCTGAAACTGATGCTGATGGTGATTAGATTGGTGATGACGCTGCTGATGATGATAATGGTGATGATATTGATGATGCTGATGATGATGACGATGATGGTGCTGCTGCTGCTGATGAGAATGATGTGATGATGGCGATGCTGCGGATGACGATGATGATGCTGATGCTGCTGATGATGATGCCGAAGGTGGTGGTGGTGATGATGATTATGCTGATGCTGATGCTGACGATGCTTATGACGCTGCTGATGCTTGTGTTGACGATGATGATGCTGATGATGCTGATGATGCTGATGATGCTGCTGACCATGCTGATGATGATGCTGACCCTTGCACTGGCGATGCTGATGGTGTTGATGATGCTGATGCTGATGTCGATTATACTGATGATGCTGATGATGATGCTGCTGGCGATGATTATGATGCTGATTCTGGTGATGAGGATGCTGCTGATGATGATGCTGATGATGCTGATGCTGATGCTGATACTGATGATGATGATGGTGTTGATGATGATGCTGCTGATGCTGCTGCTGATGATGATGATGCTGGTGACGATGATGCTTATGAGGATGGCGATTCTGATGATGTTGATGATGATGCTGTTGATGATGATGCTGATGCTGATGCTGCTGTTGATGATGATACTGCTTATGATGATGATGATGCTGATGCTGATGCTGCCGATGATGATGATGGTGGTGGTGGTGGTGATGATGATGCTGCTGCTGCTGATGATAATGCTGATGCTGATGCTGATGATGATGATGATGCTGCTGACGATGCTGATGATGATGCTGACGCTGGCACTGGCGATGCTCATGGTGTTGATGATGCTGATGCTGATGTCGATTATACTGATGACGCTGATGCTGATACCGATGCTGACGATGATGATGATGATGATGATGATGCTGATGATGATGAGGATGATGATGATGGTCATGTTGCTGACGATGATGATGCTGATGATGATGCAGCTGACGATGTTTATGATGCTGATGCTGGTGATGAGGATGCTGCTGACGATGATGCTGATCATGCTAATGCTGATACTGATGATGATGATGATGGTGTTGATGATGATGCTGCTGATGATGCTGCTGATGATGATGATGCTGCTGATGCTGATGCTGCCGATGATGATGACGATGATGATGATGATGCTGCTGATGATGATGCTGATGCTGATGCTGCTGTTGATGATGATACTGCTGATGATGATGCTGATGCTGATGCTGGAGCTGATGCTGCTGATAATGATAGTGGTGGTGGTGGTGATGATGATGATGCTGCTGCTGATGATGATGCGGATGATGACGATGCTGATGATGATTCTGATGCTTCTGATGATGACGATGATGATGATGATGATGTGTAGCAGGAGGAGGAGGAGGAGGAGGAAGAGGAGGAGGAGGAGGAGGAGGAGGAGAAGGAGGGGGACGAGGAGGAGAATGAGGAGGAGGAGGAGGAGGAGGAGGAGGAGGAGGAGGAGGAGTAGAAGGAAGCGGAGGAAGCTGCAGAGGAGGATGGGGGATGAGGAGGAGGAGGAGGAGGAGGAGGCGGAGGGGGAGGACGATTTTCGGGACCTGCTAGTTTCTTCTTGTGGGCCTCTCGGCACCCTGCCTTTTGGAATCGCCCATGTGACCGAACGTTGTGGCCACAGCCGTGCCAAGCTATCCGACCATGCGTCCCCCCAGTCGTTGTGGAAATCCTTGGGGAAGTACGCGGGGGAGAAAGACGAAGAGAAGGAGAGGGAATACACATGGAGAGGATGATGATGATAATGATGTTGGTGCTGATGATGATGCTGATGGTGGTGGTGGTGGTGATGATGACGCTGACGATGCTGACGATGATGGTGGTGGTGATGATGATGCTGATGCTGATGACGATGATGATGAGTAGGAGGACGAGGAGGCGCAGGAGGCTGAGGAAGAGGAGGAAGAGGAGGAGGAGAAGGACTCTTGGGGCCTTTTGGGAGCTTTTTGTGGGCCTCTCGGCCCCCTGCCTTTTTGACTCGCCCATGTGGCCGAACGTTGTGGCTAGAGCTCTGCCAAGCTATCCAACCATGTGTTCCCCCAGCCGTATGGAAACCCTTCAAGTAACACGCGGGTGAGAAAGAAGAAACGGAGGAGAGGAAGGACAAATGGAGAGGATGATGCTGATGCTGATGCTGATGCTGATGATGATGACGATGACGACGACGATGACGATGATGATGATGGTGACGATGCTGATGCTTTTGATGCTGCTGATGGTGATGCTGATGATGATGCTGCTGATGATGATGACAATGACGATGATGATGACGATGATGATGATGCTGATGATGATGCTGATGATGATGCCGATGCTGATGCTGCTGCTGCTGATGATGATGATGACGACGATGATGTTGATGATGATGATGACGATGATGCTGATGATGATGATGATGATGATGATGATGATGATGATGACGATGATGATGCTGATGCTGATGCTGATGCTGATGCTGATGCTGATGCTGATGCTGATGATGATGATGATGATGATGATGATGATGATGATGATGATGATGAGGAGGAGGAGGAGGAGGAGGAGGAGGAGGAGGAGGAGGAGGAGGACTCTTGGGGCGTTCCGGGAGCTTCTTGTGGGCCTCTCGGAGGCCTCTCGGAGGCCTCCTTGAGCCTCTCGGGGGCCTTTGCGGCTTCCTGGGGGCATCTATGGCCGTCTTAGGGCGTTCGTGGCCCGTCAGACGCCGTCGGAAGCCGTTTTGGGGGCCTGCTTGGACCGACTTGGGGCCCTCTTGGGGCGCTTCAGGGCCGTCTTGGAGGCCACCATGGACGTCTTGGAGGCCTCTTGGGCCGTCTTTGGGCCCTCTTGGGGCCGTCTTGGAGGCTTCTTGAGCCCATCTTGGGGCGATCGTGGGGCCCTCTTGGGCCGTCGAAAGGCCGAAAAGAAGCACATGGCAAAATCCTTCAAACACTTAAGTCAACTCAATGACTTTGGCCACTTCGGGCCCTTCCCGAGGACCTCTTGGAGGCCTCTTGAGCCGTTTTGAGGCCATCTTGGTCCGTCTTGGGTGCATCTGGGGGCCATCTTGGGCTCTCTTGGCGCCATCTTGGCCGCCTTGGAGGCATCTCGGAGACCATCTTGGGCCATCTCGGCCGTCAGGGGGCCATCTTCGAGTCCATCTTGGACCGCCTTGGGCGAGACTCCGTCCTGGGAGGGTCTTGGTGCCTCTTGGAAGGATCTTGGAGGCCCTCTCCGGAAACCGTCTCGGGGCACCGTGGGCCGCCCTGGGGGCCGCCTCGAGCTGCCGGCGCCCTCTTGGAGCCGGCCCGTGCCGTCTTGGGCGCTCTGGCCACTCGCCGACGCCTCGGGGTCCGCGCCCAGGGGCTGCCTATCGGGCCACGCCTGGGGGCGTCCAGGCCCGACTGGGGAGGAGGGCAGGGGGCAGGGGGCACCCTCCCCGACGGGGGAAGGCGGGCGCTGGAGGAGGCCGCGCTCGGCACCGCCTCGGCCCCAGAGGGCTTTAGTGGGGCTTCGCCGGGCCAGGCCACCCGGATAGACCACCTCGGCCCCCAGAGCAGGCCGCTGTCGATGACCTCGGCATGTCGCCCATTTGGGTTCGTGGTCGCGCTCGGTGCTGCTTGTTGCTCGAGTGTTTGCTCCAACCGGACCAGTTCTGCCACTCTCGCTTCTTTACGCCAGATCGCTCGCCATGGTCGTGAAAGTGGTGCTCGCGTGCTTCGTGCTGGCGTCTGCCGTGTCTGCCTTGGTTCGGCAGGGCGGGCACAAGCTCGACAGTAACATCGACGCGATCGCCAACGAAAGTCATCTTGGCAATAACTGGCTCCCCATGAGTTGTCTCAGGGTTGCTGGTATCGGGTCTTACTATGGCGAGCCCTTGCACAGGTATGAGAATGGAGCGTGCAACAACAATTATGTCTTCCACCCCGAGAACATGATCTACAATTGCCCTCATGCCTCATACGGCAATGGCTGGGTAGGGCCCGATTGCAAATTGAACAACCATGTCACAACGAATTCGTTGGGAAATTCTGGCGGATGCGGTGGCACTGACAAGACCGACGCGGAATGGCTCGCTTTTGATCTCGGTTACACCAGATACATTGAGTCTGTGAAACTCAAGCCATCTCTAACGACGATTGGGTCTTACTATGCTTGTCCGACTTACAAAATTCTTACGTCGAATTCGGCCCCAGCTTCCGGGATATTTGTAGCGCAGGCCAGCGTTGGTTACACCACCGTAGTTGACCAATCTACCGCTGTTGATACCTCACAAGAGCAGACTCATAGCATCGGTGTGAGCGCGCGATACATCATGTTCGATTGCGTAACAAGTACGTACCACTCAGGCGGACTAGATAATTTCGATGTGAAGGCTGATGGGGACGCAACTCCTTGTGATACGAGCGCGCCAATCCCGACGCCGCCTCCGACGCCGCCACCGACGACCAGCCCAACTCCGAGCCCGACCATCTTGCAGGAAGTCGATTAAAAA
Organism: Prorocentrum cordatum; assembly: GCA_963575745.1. Classification (NCBI taxonomy): domain Eukaryota; class Dinophyceae; order Prorocentrales; family Prorocentraceae; genus Prorocentrum; species Prorocentrum cordatum. Next base: position 8,728 of record CAUYUJ010012541.1, on the reverse strand, counting down.
GAGGGCCCCCCAATCATCCTCGCCCTTTCGGAATCCGAAAAATTCCCTCTTCGGCCCTTTTGGGGCTCGTTCTGGGGCGCTCTTGGGCGCTTTCTTGGGGCCGTCTTGGCGGCTCCCACTTCGGGCTCTCTTTGGCGATCTTTGATCCGTCTCGAGGCCTCTGAACACATTGGAAGCGAACGTGCGAGAAGGCTACGACCGTAGGACACTTGTCAGCTTTTGGCGACTTTGGCCTCTTGGGGGTGCTCTGTGAGGCTCCGAGGCCGCTTGGGGCCGTCTTGGGGCGGTCTTGGGGCCTCGTGGAGGCATGCCGGAGGCACGCTGGAGGCAATCTTGAGCAGCCATCTTGCAGCGCCATCTTGGAGGCCCCTCTCTCCCTCCCTCTCACCTCCCTCTCCTCTCGCCCCCCTCTCCTCTGCCCTCCTTCCTCTCGCCGATCCCCCTTCCCGCCTCCTCTCCAGGCGGCTGCCGTCTATGGTTACGAAGTCACGTACAAATCTACGCACCAGATTGATGACATTTACTTTGTAAAGAATGGTGCGCGGACGATCCCTTTCATGGAATCTTTCCCGACCTACGGCGGCTGCACGCTCACTCAGGGCGGCCCTTGCAACGGAGGCCATCAGAGCCCGTGGGACTCGTCAGGCAAGGCTGACAACTCCAGGTGTTGGTCGTTCACGACTCACAGTATCTTGTGCGACCATGACATAACCTCCGACGAAGTGCATATAGAGTTCTGGTCGGGTGGCTATTCTTCCACGAGCGGCTTCACGGTGAAGTCATTGGACGCGGGTGGATCAGTAATTGCAACTGTGGCTGATGTTGGGTCCCGGACAGGACTTACTGCTTGCAATGCGCTCGACGGCGCTGGGACGCCAACAACTTGTCCGGTCTCTCCTCCGACGACGTACACGCAACCTACTGCTGCGACGCCCAGCCCGACCGCTGCGACACCCAGCCCGCCAGCTTCTGGGGCTTCTGCCGTTGGCGATCCTCACCTGCAAAACGTTCGTGGTGAGCGGTTCGATCTGATGACGGAGGGCAAGCACGTTCTCATCAGCATTCCTCGTGGACGCAACGCCGAAAACGCCTTGCTTCGCGTGCAGGCCGATGCGCGCCGATTGGGTGGCCAATGCGCGGATCTATACTTCCAAACGCTGAACGTTACAGGGTCTTGGGCAGAGGCCAAGCAAGCTGGAGGGTATCTGGCGGCCTTCGGCCCCTCCCGTCACCGTGTCTGCGTTCTCGGTTAAAGGCCCTTGGCATGCCCGTGAGGAGCTATCAGGAGACACCTGGGAAGCCTCTTGGAGGCGGTTTTGGTGGTATTTTGGGGCGTCTCGGGGGCCTCTTGGGGACCTCGTGGGTGCCTGATTTGGGCCTCTTGGGATCTCTTGGGGGCATCTTGGGGCCTCTTGGGGCCACCTCGGGGGCTATCGTGGGTGCCTCTTCGGCTCCTCTTGGGGGCTCTTGGGCCGCTCTTGGGCGATCCTGGGCGCCTTTTGGGCCGTCTTGGTCGCTCTGGAGACCAACCGGGCAGTAGTGCTAAAATCATAACCGCTTGACTTTGACGGATTCGGCCTCCGGGGCCGCCCTCCAGTGCCCTCAAACTGGCCCAGGAGGTGCGCGAGAGGGCTCCAGGACGGCCCTCGGGGCCATCTCAGGCCATGTGAGACCTGCGTGTCCCGAACAACGCGCCCTTTGAACGGAGAAGACACGCGGAGAACCCCTCGGAGCGCCCGCGGGCGCCCAGGAGCGCCCAGAACTCTGGGCTGTGGGAGCCTTCAAGAATATTTGCGGTATTCGATGCAGAGAACTCGCAGGGACCTGTGGATACTTCAACTCGTGCCTCAGGGCGCGGTGGCGGATCACTACAGCGTGACGCAAACCGACGCCGAGACTCCAGAATGGGCTGCTTTTGGTAAGGTTGAGCTCAAGGTCGTTCGTGGACGTACGGGCAGTGGCCTCCGCTATTTGAACTTGTACGTGAAGCACCTAGGGCGAGCAGGATTTGCTGTTGGAGGTCTGTTGGGAGAGGACGACCACGAGGACGTAATGGTTCCCCCGGAGGCATGTGCCACGCATCTGGCCCTGGTGGATAACGTGGAAGCAGGCCTGAAAGCTCCATCAGTGGCCTCGGTCGCAGTGGCAACCCGTGCGTGACCGACCGTGCTCGCCATGGACGTCCTCGAAGACGTCGTCGGGCATGTCCCCGACCAGTTGACCAAGCAGTGAGTTCGCACTGGCGTTATGGGGCGAGCAACTTTTTTTTCGCTGAAGCCCACCTACTTGTTTCTGTTCATGAGTCGCTGCTCCTTCAAGGGCGCTGGAGAAACCCTCGCCCCTCGGCCCTTGCGTCTGGCTCCTCCTCCCTCGTCCCCGCTCCTTCCTCCGAGTCTACTCCTTCCTCATCCGTCCTCCTTCCTTTTCCGTCCGCATCCTGCGGGGGCCTGCAGGGGCTTCCATTTTTTTGTTTTTATATATATATATTAAAATAAAAAACACACACATTTTTTTTGGTTGTTTCAATTTTCTTCCAGGAGGGGGACCTGCAGCGGGTCTTCGTCGTCGTCCTCGTCGTCCTCGTCGTCGTTGTCCTCGGCCTGCAAGGGCTTACAGGGGCCCCCCAGGCAGCGCCCCTGGGTGGGGTGTCCGCCGTCGTGATCGTCGTCGTTCTCCTCCTCGTCCTCCCGTCATCGGTGTCAGATGCCTTCATATCACGCCATACGTCGTCTCGTCATTATTGTCGTCGTCGTCGTCGTCGTCGTCGTCGTCGTCGTCGTCGTCGTCGTCGTCGTCGTCGTCGTCGTCGTCGTCGTCGTCGTCGCCGTCCTCGTCGTCGTCGTCGTCGTCGTCGTCGTCGTCATTATCGTCGTCGTCGTCGTCGTCGTCGTCGGTCTGCAGGGTCCTGCCGGGGCCTGCAGGGGCCTCCGGGCGGCGCCCCCCCAGGGGTGGTGACCTGCAGTGAGTCATCGTCGTCGTCCTCGTCGCCGTCGTCGGTCTTCGGACTACGTCGTACGTAGGTATCGTCGTTATCGTCGTCATCGCCGTCCTAGTGATCGTCGTGATCGTCGTCGTCATTGTCGTCGTCATGATCGTGGTCATCGTCGCTGTCTTCAGCATGGTCGTCATCGTCATCGTCATCGTCATCGTCGCCTTCACCGTCATCGTCGTCGATTTCGGTATCGTCGTCGTCATCGTCACCAGCGTCATCGTCATTGCCCTCGTTGTTTGCATAATTCGTCGTCGTGGTCGTCCGCGACGTCGTCGTTCTCGTCGTCGTCCAGTTCGTCGGTATCGTCGTCATCGTCATCGCCGTCGCCACTGCCATCGCCATCGCTGCTGTCATCGTCGTCGTCCTCGCCGTCGTTGTCCTCGTCGTCGTCGCCGTCGTCGTCGCCGTCGCCGTCGTCGTCGTCGTTGTCGTCGTCGTCCTGCCAGCGGCGCCCTGCAGTGAGTCTGCGTCGTCGTCGTCGTCGTCGTCGTCGTCGTCGTCTTCGCCTTCATCATAATCGTCATCGTCATCATGAACGTCGCCGTGACCGCCATCGTCGTCGATTTCGATCTCGTCGTCGTCATCGTCAGCAGCGTCGTCGTCATTGTCGTCGTCATCGTTTGCATCGTCATCTTCGTCGTCGTCCGCATCGTCGTCGATTTCGTCGTCGTTCTCTTCATGGGCATCATCGTCATCGTCATCGTTATCGCCACTGTCGTCGTCATCCTTTGTATCGTCGTCGTCGCCATCGTCGTCGTCACCGTCGTCGAAGTGATCGTCGCCGTCGTCCTCAAAGTCTCCATAATGGAGGAACGTCCGCACTAGAGCTCGCCCAACGGCTGTCAGGAGCGTCTTTGACACAATCTTGGAGCGTCTTGGGACAACATTGGAGCCATCTTGTGGCCTGACGCCGATCGGCCCGCGCTCTCGGACCGCTCTTGGTTGGGCTCTGTTGCGGCTGTCCTACGGCCCTCCTTGGGGCTTTCTTGAGGAGATTCGGGGCCCTCTTTTTGGTGCTCTCCTGGGGCCCTTGGGGGCAAGCCGCTGGGCCCCAGGAGGAGCCTACTGGATCCAGCAGAGGCACGGGCGCGAAGAACAATTCAACAGTGGCGCCGGCGTTGGCGACCCGTGGGGCCCAACAGTGGGGCCAGCCTTGGGTTTCTCGGTAACGTTCTCATCCACCTCTGCTCTGATCCTCTTCCTTCCAGGACGAGGAGGCACGCCTCAGCGGTTGTCATGTTCCCTGAGTAGGTATCCCAACTCAGCGTGGGACATTTTCAGGGAAATCTGATGTTCCTGGGGCGTTCCACTTTTGCAGCAGTCTTGATGTGATTCGGTTCTCCAGATCGTTCAATAATTATCCGTAAGGGCTTCTCCCCGTGCCGCCAGTCCCCTCTCGGATAATGGATCATGCGAGAGCTACGTCGTGAGGTCTGGGCGCCGTCTTGACGCAGTGTCGGAGCCTCCTGCGTGGACGATACGTAGTCGGCAGGGACGATGTATATTCAGATGATATTGTTGAGTTCGGTGTTGCACTTTGGACTTGCCCCCACATGCTGTGCATTGGAGGCCCTCTTGGAAAGACTCGGGGCTGCTTGAGGCCAGAGTGGGCAAAACCGCGCGGCTGGGGCGGTCTTCGGGCTCCTCGGCGTCTGTTGCAGGGGACCGTGGCCTCGGGGGCGCGAGCGCGCCGCAATTTAAGAGGAAGCCTGGCCTCGGGGGCGCGAGTCTTGTGGAAGTTACAGGGCTTCTGGCCCCGGGAACGCAACTATTCTATACTTTGCAACGGTTTGTGACCTCGGGGACGCGACTATGGTGTCATTGACAAAGGTTTATGGCCTCGGGGACACGAATCTGGTGTAATTCATAAGGGTTTAAAGTTTCGTGGACGCGAGCCTGTGTAATTTACGATGGTTTATGGCGTCGGGGACGCTTCGGGGACGCGAGTCTTGCGGACTTTCCGAGGTTATGGCCTCGGGAGCGTAAACATGGAGTAATTTTCGAAGGCTTATGTCCTCGGGGGGCGCAACTATTGTTTAATTTTCGAGGGTTTATGGCCTCATGGACGCGCATCTCAGATAGTTACAACAACGTTGTATGGCCTCGGTGACGCGAAGACGGTGTAATTTGTGAGGGCTCATGGCCTCGGGGACGCGAATACGGTGCCATTTACTAGGGTTATTGGCTTCGTGCACGCACGCACTATTTTATTTGCGAAGGATCGTGGCCCTGGGGGCGCGAACCTGGCGTAATTTACGAGAGATCGTGGCCTCGGAGGCGCGACACTCAAGTATTTTCACGTGACCCATGGCCCCCTCCCGAAATTCTGAGAACCCTCCTTGGGGGTGGCAATCAGGGCAGTTTCGGCTTCCCCCCTCGCGCGGACAGTGACAATTTACAGTAGGAGGCAGAAAACAAGACTGTAACATTGTTGGAAACTGGAGACTGGAACTGGTGCAGGGTATTGGAAACTGGTACTGGAAACTGAAACTGGAACTAGGACGAGCTTTCAGCAGGAGGAGGGGAGTCCAGGAGGAGGATGACGAGCAGGACACGCCAAGAGAGGGAAGATGTGTTCGAGAGCCCAGGAGGAGGGAGGAGGAGGAGGAGGAGGAGGCGAGTCTGGGAGGAGGAGGAGGAGGAGGAGGAGGAGGAGGAGGAGGAGGAGGAGGAGGAGGAGTGCAGAGTACTGGAAACTGGAACTGGTGCAGGGCACTGCAATCCTCAGCCTCGCAACCTGGTGGCCCCGCAAGGAGGGGCCGGCGGATTATAACGTCGCGCAGTCTTGGTGATCCATGTTTGGGGTGCACGCGCGTGTGCCGTTGCAAGGTTCAGGAATGCTCAGGACATGGAGGAGCTCTGAGGAGGAGAACCCAGGAGGAGGGGGAGAGACCAGGATCAGGATGATGATGAGTATGATGGTGGTGCTGCTGCTGATGATGATGACGGTGATGATGATGATGATGATGCTGATGATGATGATGATGATGATGATCATGTTGATGCTGATGATGATGATGATGATGATGAGTGATGATGCTGATGGTGATGATGACGATGCTGATCATGACGATGATGCTGAGGATGATGATGATGATGATGAGGATGATACTGATGATGATGATGATGCTGCTGCGGATGATTAGGATGATGGTGATGATGATTATGATGACGATGCTGATGATGTTGTTGCGGTTGATGATGATGCTGATGATGTTGACGATGATGATTTTTGATGATGATGATGATGATGATGATGATGATGATGATGTTGACGATGATGAGGATGCTGGTGATGATGATGATGATGATGAGGATGATGATGATGATGCTGATTATGATGATGATGATGATGATGATGATGATGATGACCGTGTTGTTGATGATGAGGATGAGGATGAGGATGAGGATGGTGCTGCTGATGAGGATGATGATGATGTTGATGATAATGATGCTGCTGATGATGATGATTCTATGATGATGATGCTGATGATGATGATGCTGATGCTGCTGCTGCTGATGATGATGATGATGATGATGATGGTGGTGATGATGATGATGATGCTGCTGAGCTGATGCTGGGCTGATGGATGATGATGAGGATGAGGATGAGGTGGTGGTGGTGGTGGGGTGATGATGATGGATGATGATGCCTGATGATGATGCTGATGATGATGCTGCTGCTGCTGATGAGATGATGATGATGATGATGACGATGAGATGATGATGATGAAGATGATGATGATGTGATGATGATGATGATGATGATGACGATGATGATGATGATGATGATGATGATGATGATGATGATGATGATGATGATGATGAGGATGAGGATGAGGATGAGGATGAGGATTAGGATGAGGAGTAGGAGGAGTAGGAGGAGTAGGAGGAGGAGGACGAGGAGGAGGAGGAGGAGCATGAGGATTTCAGGAGGATAACTAGGACGATATTCCAGCAGGAGGAGGAGGAGCAGTATACGCCAAGAGCAGGATACGCCAACAGGGAGGGATGCAGGAGGAGGAGGAGGAGGAGGAGGAGGAGCAGGAGGAGGATGGGGAGAAGAGTCTGGGAGGAGGAGGAGGCGGAGAAGGAGGAGAGTCCAGGAGGCGGAGAAGGAGGAGGAGGAGGAGGAGGAGGAGGAGGAGGCGGAGGCAGTGAGTCCAGGAGGGCGAGGAAGAGAGTCCAGGAAGAGGAGGACACTCCACAAGCAAGTGGAGAAAGTGTATGACGAGACAGTTTGAGCGCGCCCGCGTGTGTGTGTGTGTGTGTGTGTGTGTGTGTGTGTGTGTGTGTGTGCTGCTATCCACGACCAGATGGCTGATGTCGGTAGGCGCTTCGAATCCAAAGCGATTTTTGAGGGCCCGGCCGCGACCGCGCGATTAGTGCTTCTACTTTACTCCGCCTCGTCGCCACGCGCGAGGCCGCTACCGCCAGAAAGTAATTATGTGTGTGAGTAGTGTGTGTTGGTGTGGGTGTGCGTGTGCGTGTGCGTGTGCGCGCGTGTGTGTGTGTGTGTGTGTGTGTGTGTGTGTGTGTGTGTGTGTGCGCGTGTGCGTGTTCGCGTGTTCGCGCGTGTGTGAGAGAGAGAGAGTGTGACTGTATCTGTGTGTGTGTGACTGTATGCGTGTGTATGTGTTCGGATTGGACGTGCCAGTTTTTCCTTGAGCTGTTCTTCTAGTTGTATATACGTGTGTGTGTGTGTGTGTGTGTGTATATGCGTGAATGTTCGGTCTTGCACTTGCTTCGTCTTGCGCTCAACGCAGCTGCAGGTTCGACACACTTGGACTTCGGTTCGCTGGCCTTTGGACGCCCGTATGGTTTCTTTCCCCAGCCGCATGCGAGCGAATAGTCGGTGCAGTGTCACGTGCAGCAGGAAGCTCCCGAAGTCCGCGTTCTCGTGATAGGGGGCAACGTCGTGATCGAGAATGGCACCTCGAAGCGCAATGTATGCAAATGATACCCAATCGGGTGGTCATCTGTGCTTGCAATGGCGCTGCATGGGAGGTCGTGCCTGCAATGGTGCTGCACGTACCGCACGCTGTGAGAGTAGCACCAGGCAATCAGAACGAGGATGGGGAGGGGAAAAAATTAGCCTGGCGAAGAACCCAACCATATGCAGTTGTCAGTACCGCAGCTGGGGGTTTCATCTTCAAAGGAACTACCCATAGGACCACGGAACGTGTGAGGGGTGTGCCGAGATGGGTGCCACTGGGGCATTCGGCGAAGCTCCCTATGGGGACATGAAACACGCGCGGGGCGTGCCGACATGGGTGGCGGAAACGCATGTGAGGGCCGCCACTGGGGCCTCCAATGAAGCTCCCTATGGGTCCCCGAAACATGATGCTGCTGCGGGGGGGGTGCCGGGATGGGTGGCGGAGACGCATGTAAGCGCCGCTACTGGGGCCTTCGGTGGAGCTCCCTATGGGGCCACGAAGCGCGTGAGGGGTGTACTGGGATGTGTGGCGGGGACGCATGTGAGCGCCGCCACTGGGGCCTTCGGTGCAGCTCTCTATGGGGCCACGAAACGTGTGAGGGGGGTGCCGAATTGGGTGCGGGTGGTGACGCATGCGGGCGGTGCCACTTGGGCCTTCGGTGGAGCTCCCTATGGGGCCACGAAACCTGTTGTTGTGAGGGGCGTGCCGGGATGGGTGGCGGGGACGCATGTGAGCGCGGCCGCTGGGGCCTTCGGTGGAGTTCCCTATGGGGCCACGAAACGTGTGAGGGGTGTGCCGA
>CAUYUJ010012540.1:2500-12500 GCA_963575745.1 Prorocentrum cordatum | reverse complement strand
AATTGGGCCGTTTGAGTTTTTCTCTTCCGTTTCTTTCCCTTCTCTCTCTCTCTCTCTCTCTTTCTCTCTCTCGTTTGCTTTTTTTTTTTTTCTCTCTCCCTCTCACTCTCTTTCTTTCTTCCTTTCTCTCTCTCTCTCTCTCTCTCTGTATTCATGCATATATGTGTCTGTGTATGTGGTTCGTTTTTTTTTTTTTTTTTGTTTCTCTCTCTCTCTCTCTCTCTCTCCCTCTCTCTCTCTCTCGCTTTGTCATATCTTCTGAGTTTTGCCCCATTCCCCATCATTCCCTCCTGCCCTGCCCCCTCCTTCTCCCTCCATCTCCATGTCCCTTTGCCTCCTTGTCCTGCTTGCCCCCCTTTTCCTCTTCCCGCCCAGGACACCCTGCAGAGCGCCTCGAACCTGGCGATCGCCATCAGCCGTACGGACCCCGCCCGGGCAGCTAGGGCGGCCCGCTGCCGGCTGCTCCGTGAGCTCTGGGGCCACATGGGCCGGATGTTTGGCTGGGGGTTCGAGCGTTTCCTGCCCGCCGGGATCGTTCTGTTGCATCTTCGGGGGACCTCGCCTGTCCCAAAAATTTGTGTCTCTTTGGGGGCCCGACGCGTGCTCGATGCGGACTCGACGCGGATTTGGCGTGGATTCGACGCGGATTCGACACGGATTCGACACGGATCCGACGCGTCCGACATGGATTCGACACGGATTCGACGCGGACAGGGCCGTGACGGGACAGACAAGGTCCCCCGAGGATGCAACATAAGGATCGTCGTCGGCATCTTCCATCGTCGTCAATCTTTAACGCTTTCCTCTGCCTGCCTACGTCGCAGCTCTTTGGGACTTGACCCAGGGTGGTATGTCCTCCTCCTCTTCCTCCTCCTCCTCCGGTTCCTCTCCTCCCTTCCCCGTCTCCCTCACGGTTGCTACGCTGAAGTTCAGTCAAGCGGTGCCCCCGCACCCGTTGATTCTTTTCCTGAACTCTTCTGTGTTTGTGTGTATTTCTTCAAACTGCGCACTGAGCATTGGAGGGAGGGACTGTGGCTGAACGGGGGTGCCCGACAAGGAAATGAGCTTCGGCTTCGATTCGTGAATTGCGTGACGCGCGTGCGGGCAAGGCGAAGCAGCGCGAGCTTTTGCACTACAGTCGGGGCCCTGAAGAAGGACCCCTTTTCGTCGGGGAGGGGCTCCGTGTTCCTTGATTGTTTCACAGCTTGCTTTAGCTTTCTCTTAGGTATTCGATAGGAAATCGAAGTTTAACTGATGGGAAAAAGGGGCCTCGTTCCTTATTTAGGGTTCCTTAGGTCAACGCCCTTAGGTTCCTTATTTAGGGCTGACGTTCCTTAGGCTTACATGCGTTATTTACAGTTCCTTATGCGTTATTTGTTATTTATCGTTCCTTATGCGTTATTCCTTGGGATAAAAAGGGGCTTCGTTCCTTATTTATACTTCCTTAGGTCAGGCCGATGACTGTACAGCCCTCGAGAGAACGTGAGACCCTCCGTCGGCCACAGCACACGGGAACATCCAGGGGCACCCTCCCCCTTGGCATCGCTCGGACGTGTGCTTTTTTCCTTCGGCGAGGACCATCCTTGGAACATCCTTGATCATTTGGCGAAAAAACATTTAGGCTAGGACCATCTAGGACCATCTCACCACACGAAGCATACATCACACACACACACAACACTCACAATCCTGGGGCCTCCTGGAGCCTCTTCTGGTATCCAAGTCGGGCCTCCTGAGGCTTCCTGGGGGGCCCTGGTACACACATCGCAAGGTGTGGCAACCCCACTAGCGCTCGAGTGCGACTTCGCTGTTGCATTTCACTCCTGCTTCAAACGCCCCTTCAGTTTTTTGTATGAGCATGGGCACACACGTGCCACTTGTGTGTATATATATATATATATATATAGTAGCTTTCGGGCCATCCCGCCGCCGTGCCTTGGTTGTCGGCCTCAGATCCTTTGTGCCTGGGTTGCGGGTTTGAAGTTGCATGCCTGAAGTGGTACATGGGGCTTTTTTTGAGCTTCTTGGGGGCCTCTTGGGGGGCCTCTTGGGGGCCTCTTGGGGCCTCCAAGAGGCTCCGAAACGCGGACAGATCGTTCGAGCACGCCCAAGATGGCCCCAAGATGGCCTAGGAGGCTTCCAACACGGCCCACGGGGTCCCCAAGAGCACTCCCAAGCCAAAATCATTGTTTTTCTTTTGGTTATTGGTGCATTTCAGCGTTCTTGCCGTGCAGCTTCCCGACGCTCCAAGCCGGTCCCGGACACCCAAATATCACCCCAACAGGCCCCACGAGAGTGCCGAGACGGCTCAGGCACGCCCCCAGACGGCCCAAGACAGCCCCAACACAGCTGAAAAAGGCCGCGAGAGTCTTCCAAGAAGGTTACAGTCACCGAGACGGCTTACGAGGCCTCCAAGGCAGCTCAAGAGCGCCCCCAACCTTACGAGCTCTCCGCCCCTGGAGGCCTCAAGAGGCTCCCAGCGGCTCCCAAGACACCCCCAGGAGGCACCAACACGTCCCGTGGAGCTTCCCAGGACGCCCCAGGAGGCCCTCCCAAGGCACCCACCAACTCCCCATCAGACGCCGTGAGACACTCCTGACGATCTTCGACGCGGTCCCGAGAAACACATGGCCCACGGGGTCCCATTAGGCTTCCCCAAGAAGCCGTAGCTTTTCGGTGCATTTCAGCGTTTCTGCCTGTGCAGCTTCCCGACGCTCCGACACGGTCCTGGACGCCCAAGTATCGCCCCAGCAGGCCCCCACGAGGGCGCCGCGACGTCCCAGGCACGCCCCCAGACGGGAACGGGGGGAGCCCGTCCGTGGTTTCGGGGCGTCCGTCCACGAGCGAGGGGGGTCTGTGGAGGGATGGCAGGGGGGGGGTCCGCACGCGGAATGGCCCAGGACCCGCCAAGAACGCTCCACGAGTAATTCCGAGAGGCCTGCGAGAGGTGAGAACCAGTGATTTCCAAACTGTTTTTCAGTGATTCTAGGGTGCTCGCATTCTTTGTCTTCAGAGCGTCCGAGATGGCCCGGGAGGCAGCCCAGATTACCCCAAGACGGCCCGAAAAAGGGGCGCCAACAACGTTCCAATTACAGCCAAAGAAGGCCCAAGAGGGCCCCAAGATGCCCAAATGTGGTTCCGTAGTCATCTGGCTCAAACCATTTCGAGCCAAGCCAGTTTTGTTCAGGGCTACAGTGTGGCTTAAACTTACTTGCTCGAGGCAGGCTTCACTCTGTACCTCTCCGCGCTTCTCCCTTCGCGCAACCATGGCCTTCATGGCGAGAGCTCTCTCGCTCGCGGGCCTGTTGACTACCGTGGCAGCCACCGTGGCATCCGTGGAGTACAAAGCGGTTACGCCACCAAACACCGGAGATAGTTCTACATGCGCGGAACTCGCTACAGCTGGCGAGTGGCAAGATCCGACGGAGGCTCAGTGCAGGCAGTATGCCGAGGGGGAGGTTACGGGCGCCACGTTTGAAGGGACAGGTGGTACAAATGATAATATTCCATGCGGGTGCACCACCGCCGACTTCAACGACAATAAATACTATTATAAGCCATGTGAAGCGGGAGTAGACACGACAAGCTCGGAGTATCACCACATTTGCATCAAGACCGTCACCCCCCCCGCCCCATCTGCCGTCACTTGCGAGACCATGACCTGCCTTGAGAGGTTCAGGTATTGGTGCCAGCAGAGCAATGTGGGCTTCGGCTCCAACAATAACGCGGCGCCGCCCGCGAGCTCTCCGAAGGACACCCTCGTTGGCGAGTGCCCCGACTGCAATGGCGCCGCCGACACGGACACTTGCCCAACGAAGCTTCGCTTGTACGATGCTGCTCCGGAGGCGGAGCTGACCTCGGAGCTCGACAAGACGTCGACGTCCGTTGCGGTGTCAATGCCGCTCGGATTGGTGTCCGCTCTCGTCGCCATGGGTGCGGTCGTCGGTGTCTCCCGCAGCCGCGCGTCCAACCAGCCAGTGCCCGTAGAGGACGAGCGAGATTTGCTGCGCGAGTGAACGAGTACGCCTGCATCTAAGGACCAGAGGACACAGAGCTCGCCGAGTCCTGCATACTTTTCTGAGATGCCTCCCCGCCTGACATTCGCAATCGCTTTGCGCCAGCTCAGCGATCAAAGTTGCGTACATTTTTCTCTCTCTCACGCTGTCTCATACGAAAAGCCCTACATCCTGCTTACCCCCCTCCTCCCGACGTCCCCGCAGCCCTGGATCTGTATAGGGTAGCTGCTCTGCGTGGACTCCAGGATCGGCGGGAAGCGGTGCTCTGGCGCCGCTCGGATCGCAGTAAGGAGACCAACCTTCTGCAGGCCCACGGGAACTTGGGGCTCCCCCTCACTTCAATTTGGGGCTCCATTTTTCATGTCAGCCCATTTCAATCTTCTCATCGTCCTCCCCCTCATTGACATGGATTCGGGTCGTCTGATGCTTGAGAGCCTCATCAGTACACAAGCAGGAAAAATAACAATGCCTCAATGGTCCCCAGAGAGGCTCATGACAGCCCAAGGCTGCCCAGGATGGGCTCAAGACGGCCACGAGACGCCAAGAGAGACCCAAGACGGCCCAGAGGGGCCCAATACGGCCCAAGATTGGGGCGCCATGACGGCCCAAGGGACGGCTTCAAGAGCGCCTCGGAGGAGCCTGAGACGGCCCTACGTAGAGGCCAGAATCACCTCGCGCTTGTTTGAAAGGCTCCTCGGAGGTGACTATAGAACCTAGCGCGCACCCCATTCCTCCTTGGACATGCTACCCCCCTGTGTCCCGAGCTTCTAGTGGAGATGCCGGTAGTGCGAAGTCGTCTTACGTGGTTGATCGTGCCGAAGCTGTTGCCAGCCACACAGGCGGTCGTGTGTTTGCACCCTGCATGCATTGCTTGAAAAACAATGTCGGGTGATGTGGATCATTTTGGCACCCTCGTGTTGTTTGTAAATCCATATGCGCCGTATGGGGTGTCTGTCGGTCAGTGGAAGAAGAAGGCTCGGGTGCAGGATCCAGTCCTGGCCCTTCCCAGGTATGGAGGAGTAGGGGGAGGGGAAAGGGGGGAGGGGAGGGCCGCACGGCGTCAAATTTTCGTCCCCGGAGCAGGCAGGCCTTTTTGAGTGGTCCGGGTGGTTCTCTGGACCTCGACAATCTTCTTCGGCGACCCCACAGGACGCTCAGAGTCCGCAAAGACGTTCCAAGACGGCCGAAAATGGTCGTAAAAGGGCCCAGGGCCCAAGAGGCCCCCAAGGCGGCCGAAGAATGCCCGAAGAGGATTCCGAGAGGCTGTCCAGGAAGCCTCCGAGAGCCCTAACGTGTTGACAAATAATTGAGTTTCGTATGATTTTTGCACTTTCGCCCAGATTCTCTTAAACACATCCAAGACGGCTGACGTGGCCCCCTGTTGCTGTTAAGGCGAACAACCAAGCTCCCAAGACGGCCCCGAGACTGCCCAGAGTCCCCCTCAGAGGACCCAAGGGGCACCCAAGACGAGCCGAAGAAGCCCCGAGGAGGGCCCGATGACAGCCCCAGAAAGCCTCCTGGGGTCTCCTGGGGCCTCCCGAGGCCGCCTGGGGCCTCCTGGGGCCTCCTGGGGCCTCAGAACTACATGCACACACACAGAGACACAAATCACGCCCAACACATCACACGCTAGACAAACATAACACACACACACACAACACCTACAACGCACAAAAAGCACGCACCACACGAAGCATACATCACACACACAACACTTACAATCCTGGGGCCTCCTGGAGCCTCTTCTGGTATCCAAGTCGGGCCTCCTGAGGCTTCCTGGGGGGCCCTGGTACACATCGCAAGGTGTGGCAACCCCACTAGCGCTCGAGTGCGACTTCGCTGTTGCATTTCACTCCTGCTTCAAACGCCCCTTCAGTTTTTTGTATGAGCATGGGCACACACGTGCCACTTGTGTGTATATATATATATATATATATAGTAGCTTTCGGGCCATCCCGTGCCTTCGTTGTCGGCCTCAGATCCTTTGTGCCTGGGTTGCGGGTTTGAAGTTGCATGCCTGAAGTGGTACATGGGGCTTTTTTGAGCTTCTTGGGGGCCTCTTGGGGGGCCTCTTGGGGGCCTCCTGAATCATCCAGCACGCCGTGCACCCCTGCAAGCAGGGGGCGGCGGATCGAAGACGCCTACGGCGAATCACCGCCGCCCCCTGCCTTTTTGGAAGCGCCTATGTGGCCGAACGTTGAGGCCAGACCTGCCAAGCTATCGGAACCCCGTGTTCCCCGAATCGGTTTGGAAAGCCTTCGGGGAACACGTGGGCATCTTGAAGGTCATCTTGGCCGTCTTGGAGGCCTCTTGGGCAAGCTTTGGGCGATCTTTGGGGCGTTTTGGGCCGTCTCGGGCCAGCTTCGAGCCAACTTCGGCCATCTTGGTGGGTTCCTGGCACGTCTGAAGCCGTCGGAAGCCGTTTGGGGGGCCTCTATGGGCCGACTTGGGGCCCGCTTGGAATGCTCCAGGGCCGTCTTGGAGGCCATCTTGGGCGTCTGGGAGGCCATCTTGGGCGTGTTGGAGGCCTCTTGGGCCCTCTTGGGGCCCTCTAGGGGCCATCTTGGAGGCCACTTGGGCCATCATGGGGCTCTCTTGGGGGCCTCTTGGGCGATCTTGGGGGCTTCTTGGGCCGTCTTGAGCCGTCGGAGAGCCGAAAAGGCGCAAATGCCAAATCCTTCAAAAACCAACGGAAAATCATGATGATTTTGGCCTCTTCGGACTCCCTGGAGGACCTCTGGAGGCCTCTTGGGCCGTCTGGAGGCCTCTGGGGGGGCCCTCTTGGGCCGTCTTGGACTCTCTTGGGCCGTTTTGGAGGCCGTCTTGGACCATCTCGGGCGGACTTGGAGGCCATCTTGGGCCATCTTCGCGATTTTTTGAGGATGTCCCGAGCGAAACGGCCGTTTTTGGGCATTGACAGACGGATTTTCGGCAATTTACGCGTGGCCGGCGGGACGGGCCGAAGCCCACTGGGGAGTTCTTTTAGAAAAAGAACCAAAACCAAAACCTGAAACGTCCAGCACGCCGTGCACCCCTGCAAGCAGGGGGCGGCGGATCTCGTGGCTTTCGGCCCATCCCGCCACCGTGCCTGGCCCGAAGGTCAGAGGTCTCCAAGTCTTAGATGCCCGTGGGGATCTCTCGGGAGGCCTCTCGGAGCGGCTGTGGGGGTGGCCTGTGGCCTCTCCCGGAGGCCCCTTTGGCAGCCTCCTCCCGGGGCCAGATTTGGGCTCCTCGGGGGCTCCTCCTCCTCCTCCTCCTCCTCCTCCTCCTCCTCCTCCTCCTCCTCCTCCTCCTCCTCCTCCTCCTCCTCCTTGGGGGGAGGGCGCAAAATGTCAGGGCGAGCTCCCCTTCCTGCAGCCCTCTTGGCGCTCTCCTGGGGCCGTCGTGCGGGCCTGCTGGGCCGTCGCGGGGCCCTCTCGGGCCCTCTGCGGGCCGCCTTGGGCATCCTGGAGCGGTCTTCGGGTGCCTGGTGGCCCTCTTGGGCCGTCTTGGGAGCCTCTTGAGGCCCTGCTGGCCCGCTTCGGGGTCCTTTTTGCCTCCAGGAGAGTCGCGCGCCAACGCGCGGGAAATCCCGGCAGTGCCCGATACTCGGGGCTGCGGGCCTCTTTAAAACAGTATTACGGTTGTTGTACTGCTCACAGCAGAGGACCCTGCATAATCCGAGGATACGTCGTTTCGTGCCACGAGTTGCGGTATAGCGGACTTATCGGATTTATTTACGCACAGGTATCGGGGCTGGACAGAACCCCCAATAGTGACACGTCGATTAGTGAATTGTCCGTTTTCGGTTTTCGAGAGGGCGCCGTGGCCGTCAGTTTCCAGGCTTTCGCCCGCCAGATTTGGGCCCGAGGTCGTTTTCACTAAACCACGTTTTGCTAAAGGGGGTTCTGTCCATCCCCGAAGGTAGATTCACATGTGAGCGCCATATATATATACATACATATATACATAGTTGCATTGGTCTCACTGTCTATCTATATCCATAGCGCGGGCGACCACGGGACGCCTACTGGACAAACACAGAGCAACCACGGGACGACCACAGGAGGAACCTTTCGGGACAGCCACGGGACCACCAGCCGG
The DNA here is from genome assembly GCA_963575745.1 of Prorocentrum cordatum. Taxonomy (NCBI): domain Eukaryota; class Dinophyceae; order Prorocentrales; family Prorocentraceae; genus Prorocentrum; species Prorocentrum cordatum. Next base: position 4,401 of record CAUYUJ010012540.1, on the reverse strand, counting down.
ACGTCCCCGGGACCACGGAAAAGTCACGGGGCACCCACGGGACAACCAGGGAACAGTTGTTGGACAGCCGCGCGACGACCACGGGACCACCACGGAGCCACCGCGGGACCGCGATGGGACAGCCACGAGACGCACGGGACGACCACGGGACGGCCAACTGCAGGACGACGACGGGACAACACCACAGGACAGCTGCGGGACCACCACGGCACTCGCGCACCAGCCACGGGGCAGCCGCAGCACGCCCGCGGGACAGCCCGAGGTGCGCCCCCCGGCTCACGGGGGCCCGCTGCACCCTCTGGGAGCGGCTCGGGCCCGGCAGCCGCGGGAGCTCGCCCGGCAGCCGCGGGAGCTCGCGCAGCTTCGCCTCGGCCGCGCGTGCGTCACGCGCCACGCGAGCCGAAGCCCAAGACCCGACGTCCTGGCCGGGGACTCCGTCTCACTTCCATCTCGACTGGACGTAAGAGTGACCTTTCGCCGGAGTGGCCTCTGGTGCGGGCGCAGATGGGTCCCCAGATGGCCAGCAACGAAGCAGCAGCGGCTGCTTTCGCGCCCAGGTTTGGTCCCCCCGCGGCCCCCCAGAAAGCCGCGCACCAAAGTTCACTCTTACCCAGGGTCACTCTTGCGTATAGCCGACAACCGCGTCCCCCAACCAACTTCCAGTATCGCCGTGCGTTTATCATGCCTTTCTGTGCCCGTCCGTGCCCCTTCCCATCTGCATTCGTATCCTGGGTCACCCCCGTGGGCGCGAAGAGAACAGCGCTTCGCGCGGCGCGGCCTGGGCCGGAGAGCTGCCCTTCTCCCAGAGGGCCGCGCGAAGGCGCGAAGATGACCGCGCGTCGCGCCTCGCGGGGGCGCAGCGTGCGAAGCGGAGGCGACCCTGGCATCTCGCCTGCGCTGCACGTGTGCACGTGTGCACGTCTCCAGGCCGCCCACGTGGGCTCCCTCGGCAGCAAATCCTTGGAGCCCGGTATACCCTCTCGATTTCGTTTTCAGCGTCGACTAGCGTCGATGGGCGTCTGGGAGTCGATGATATTGCGCCGATTAAGCGTCGGCTAGTGTCGATTAGCGTGGATTTGGCGTCATTTAGCGCTGACCAGCGTCGACTAGCGTCGATTCGCAAGAGCCGACAAGATGGTATGGGAGGCTCCCATGAGTTGCCGCCGGAGGGTCCGAGCAGGTGTGGTCGGAAGGTAGTGCCGCTTCGCCGATGCATCGGCGATGCGGCTCGACGTGAGCCCGATTTTCTTCCACGCCGATGCATCGGAGATGCGGCGCGATCCTCCGACCTGATCTACTTGGGCCCCACCTGCGAGGAGGAGGAGGAGGAGGAGGAGAGGAGGAGGAGGAGGAGGAGGAGGAGGAGGAGGAGGAGGAGAGGATGAGGAGGAGGAGGAGGAGGAGGGAGGAGGGGGGGGAGGGAGGGGGAGCTCGTGGGGAGGCCTCCGCGTGCCTCGGCGGGCAGCTCTGGCCTCGGGGCTGCAGACTTCTGCCCTGGGGGGGGGCGCCGCTGCGCCGCCCATCGCTGCAGGAGCCGCTGACCGACGAGGCCAGCCGCGAGGCGCGGTGTGCAGGGGCCGCCCACTGGGTTCTGGGCGGGGCGCTTTCGCCCCCCCACCTCCTCCTTCCTCCTCCTCCTCCTCCTCCTCCTCCCTCCTCCTCCGCCGCCTCCTCCTCCTCCTCCTCCTCCTCCTATACCTCCACCTCCCTGCTCCCCTCCTCCTCCTCCTCCTCCTCCCTCCTCCCCTCCTCCTCCTGCCTCCTCCTCCTCCTCCTCTACCTCCACCTGCCCTGCTCCTCCCTCCTCCTCCTCCTCCTCCTCCTCCTCCTCCTCCTCCTCCTCCTCCCTCCACGAAGCGGGAGGTCGGTATCGTTGAACCTATGTACCCATCCCCTCCGGG
>CAUYUJ010012539.1:0-15790 GCA_963575745.1 Prorocentrum cordatum | reverse complement strand
GACGATGGCGATGACGATGACGATGATGATGATGATGAGGAGGAGGAGGAGGAGGAGAAGGCGGAAAAGGAATAGGAACGGGTAAAGAAGGAGGAGGGGGAGGAGGACCAGTGCAAGCCCAAGACTCATCAAGGATGTTGGAACAAACCCTACCCCAAGCTCCATTCTCATAGCCCGCTATAAGGACTCCGTTTCATTGAGGGAAGTGCTCCGGGGGGGGACAACCGTTTGAATGTCCTGGAGCGCGCCAGAACACCATTCTCGGAATTTCGCACCGCTAATCAGCCTGACGGTTGCGTCTTGACCACCCCGCATCGTGCCAAAACACCGTTCTTGGGGCGTCACCACCGCGAAACAACAAAATTGTTGCGCCCTGACAATCGCGAATCGTTCCAGAAGACCAGCCCTGGTACGTCAACCATGTGAGCCCGCGAAACCCTTGCGATATGTTAAGACGAATGCGCGGGGTGCTAGAGAGAGAGAGCCACAGTTTGGGAAAGAGCCGCCCTCATCCCGTGACATCCCTGCAACTGTTTTAGCGCCCTCCAGCCATGAAGCTCTTTCACATGTCAAAAACGGACGTGCGCGGCGCTGCGGCGACAGCCACGTTCAGGCGAAACACCCGGCTGCTCTTTCGACCGGCCTCGTGGTGTTGCGGGGGGGAGTTATTCATTAGCAAAACGAGTGTATGAAGAGCAGGGAGAGGATGAGGAGGAGGAGGACGACGAGGAGGAGGAGGAGGAGGAGGAGGACGCGGAGAAGGGGCGACAGGAGCAATGGCAGGAACGGAGGAGGAGGAGGAGGAGGAGAAGGAGGGGAAGAAGCGAAACAGGATGAGGAGGAGAGGGAGGAGAAGGAATAGGAACGGAAGAGGGAGAAGGACCAGGAGGAGGAGGTGGAGGAGGAGGGGAGGAGGCGGAGGAGGAGGAAGAGGAGGAGGAGGCGGAGGAGGAAGAGGGGAAGAAGGAGGAGGAGGAGGAGGAGCACCGAGGATCGAGGATCAAGGGGCGTTCTGCCTCGACGCGGCGCGCGGGCCCACCGCGCTGCGCGCCCGAACGGGGCGCGCACCATCTCACAGTGCCTTCTGAGGGCCGCGAGGCGGCGGCGCAGGCCCGCGGACCTTCCTCCTCCCGCCACCCCAGGGCAGAGTAGAGATGCGGCGCTGCGCCTCCCCGCCTCTCCTCCACTCCCCCTCCCCCTCTCGTCGTCCTCACCCTCCTCCTCCTCTCCTCCTCCTCTCCTCTCCTCCCTCCTCCTCGCCTCCTCCTCCTCCTCCCCTCCTCTCGTCCTCGTCCCCCCCTCCTCCCCTCCTCCTCCCATTCCTCTTTATCATCATTTCTCCTCCTCCTCCTCCTCCTCCTCCTCCTCCTCCTACTACTCCCCCCCCTGCCACTCCAGGGCAGCGTGAGTCTGCGGGGGGTGTGGGCCGTACCCTGAGGCCGCCACCCTGGCATGAGGCACGATGCCTGCGCCCACCCCCCGAGCCGTGCACTCAGCCTCGCCGGCGTCGTTCGGCGCGGCGTGGTCCGGCTGCCTCACGAGGTAGCAGGCCGCCGCTCGGCGGGATCGTGCCGCCGGGCCAGTTCTGTCTAGCCTTCGGCGGCAGCCCCAGGCGCAGCCGCTTCCGCACGGTGCCTCCACTGGGTGTGACTCGGTCTCTGCGGCCTTGTGCCAACATCGCAAGCCGCCATCGTCCATTATTCTTGTGCGAAGCCATCAGCGCGCACTTCCAGCACCAGAACTGCCCATGAGCAACCGCGATGCGGTGGTTGGGGTGGATCACCTTGCCATGCTTGCCATGCACCTCTATCGTCTCATTGTTGGGAACGGGAATGCGTGTCCACGGTCGGCTTTGTGTGTCTCATACTGCCTTCAAACGCACACGTTAGCCTTCATCCAGTCCACGAGGCTGTACTTGCCAGGCGATTTCCAGCATTTCTGGCATTCCAGGTGATTTGTCCTCGCTTGTGCCCCGTCTTTGTCTGTCTCCAGCTGGCGTCGGCACTGTCGAACAGTGTGGCTCGGCGTTGGTCGCCATCCCTCGTGTTTGGTCACGTCCACATCCTTGCAGATCTCGTGGATGATGGCTGCCGCTTGCCTTTGGATTCTGGTTAATATCTGTATGTGTCCGCTAGCTGCTGCACCTCTTGCTTGATGATGAAGCGCGATTCTTCTGCTCCACGTTGCGCCAGTGTGTCCGCTGTCCCATTCCCAAGGTAGATGTCGAATGGCTGTGCTGCTCTTGCGAGCGACCCCTTGCCCAGGTGAGAGAAGCACTGACCGCCTGAACTCCACGCTCTCGCCCTGGTCGTCGTAGTAGCACTTGGCCGATCCGGCCACCAGCCTGTGAATCTGCCCTGAGGTCGGTCGTAAAACAAGAGCTCCCACGAGGGCGCGAAGTTTGTCGCGCTTCGCGCTCTGCGGGCCTCATTCCTCCTCCCCCTCCTCCTCGTCCTCCTCTTCTCCCTCCTCCTCGTCCCCCTCCTCCTCGTCCCCCCCCTCCTTCCCCCCCCTCCTCGTCCTCCTCTTCTCCCTCCTCGCCCTCCTCGTCCTCCTCCCCCTCCTCCTCGTCCTCCTCTTCTCCCTTTTTTGGGGGCGGCGCGAGGGTCGCGAAGCTGCTCGCGCCTCGCGCAGCGCGAGGGCGCGAAGTTAGGAGCCCTTGTACAGTGTCTGATTCCATCCGTTCCGCACCTGTTGCCAGTCCGTGCAGAGGGTGATGGGGCCCCGGGTGAGCAGGAGGGCCCAGAGGCCCAGAAGAGTGCGGCATGTTCAGCGGTTGGCACCGATCGCCGTCTGCTGTGCCGCGGCAGCCCGCTTGGGTCGTCTCCTTGATCTGCCCTGCTCTGCCGGGAAGACACAGACACAATCAATTGTCGATCCCCAGGCAAATATGGGAAAATGTGGGAAGTGGGGGGGGAGACGAAAATCCAGAAAATATGGGGAATCCTTTATTTGTGTGTATTTATTTGTGTGTCCCAGGGCCCCTTTAACCTGGGCAATCACCAAAGCCCTCTGGCGACTGATTCATGCCTCCCTCATCGGGTCGACGACTTCCCGTCAGGTCGGTACCTTCTGCCCCTTGCTGGGGTGAGCAGTGCGTGCCTGCGGGCCCTGGAAGAGTGCCGCTATCACCGGCAACCGCAACCGCCATTGAAGGACACGAAGGGCGTTGCCGACAGAGGTCGAAGCATCGTTCTCGGACTCCGCCTTCCTGGTCAGGTCGGCCACCATGGCGTCGAGCGTCGTGGACTCCGTCCCGAAGAAGGTTGCTGAAATCATGAATGACATCTCCCAGTAGCTGCCAGTGCCCATCGACCATGATCGCCCATTCGTCCCCATTGCAACTGCGCAGAAAGGCATAGAACCGCTGTCGTCGGGACGAGCGAGTTCCCAAACCTGTACGCAGATCTCCTCGAAGAGTTGGGCGTCAACTGGTCGGCCCAAGCGGTGACCCAGCGCCCTGACCAGCCTCCCTCCCAGGACGGTCCAAGTACGATGTAAGATAAGCAACGCGCCAATCCTGCCAAACTGCTGGATATTGAAACTCTTCGCCGCGAAGGTCCCATATCCGCGTAGTTGCATAATGCAGCAGATCGCTATCCAGCTCTTCACTCGCTGACCCCGAGGACGGCTGGTTGCACATCTCCTGCATGCCGGTTGATGCCGTTGGATGCACATTTGCGTCGTCATTTGAGGGAGTTTCTGTGGAACTCACGTCATCCTCACCCCCGGCGCGAAGAGCACGAGCCCAGAGCGGCCTCCGGCACCGTTTCCGGATGGATCCGCTGGATCCGCTGGATCCGCTGGATCCGCTGGATCCGGTGACGAATCCCAAACCGGCGCCCTCGCCTGAACATCCTCACAAAACGGGCCCCGGGGGGGAGCCCAGAGGAGCCCAGAGCGGCTTCCGGCACCGTTTCCGGACGGATCCGCTGGATCCGCTGGATCCGCTGGATCCGGTGACGAATCCCAAACCGGCGCCCTCGCCTGAGACATCCTCAGAAAATATTCCTCCCTCACTCCGGTGGGTTTGCGCCCTCGTGCGTTCACAGGGCTCTTCTTCCAGCGCACTTGGCCAGGGGCCTTCCTGGGGCAATGTGCCGCCAGCTGCCCAGCCAAAAAGGCGCAAACCCCACCAGGGAGGGCGGGTGGGAAAACAGAAAAGCCTGTGCGGCACCTTCCCACTGGCCTCAGCGGGCCCGACGCTCCAGAGCGGCGCCCTTCCGTTGGCCTCCACGGGCCCGCACTGGGCCAAGCCGCCCTTCCAGTGGAAGCGACAGACCAGACCGAAGACAGGACGACAAAGACAGACAGACAGGACGACGACACGCAAACAGACGGGCAGACAAGGACAGACAGACAGGACAACGACAGACAGACAGACAGACAAGCCAAGAGCGACGACAGACATCCGCAGCCCCTGGAAGGGGCACCGCGCCCTGAGGACAAGACGCACACCCCTCGGCGCAAACACAAATAAGCCCCCCAGAGGCCAAGAGTGGAAGAGTGGGCCACGAACCGTGTGTTCGTCAGATTTTCCTGCCCCCCAAACTTGCAGTTTAGGGGCGAACAAAACGGGCCCCGGGGGGGATGCCCAGAGGAGCCCAGAGCGGCCTCCGGCACCGTTTCCGGACGGATCCGCTGGATCCGCTGGATCCGCTGGATCCGGTGACGAATCCCAAACCGGCGCCCTCGCCTGAGACACCCTCACAAAACGGGCCCCGGGGGGGATGCCCAGAGGAGCCCAGAGCGGCCTCCGGCACCGTTTCCGGACGGATCCGCTGGATCCGCTGGATCCGCTGGATCCGGTGACGAATCCCAAACCGGCGCCCTCGCATGAGACATCCTCACAAAACGGGCCCCGGGGGGGATGCCCAGAGGAGCCCAGAGCGGCCTCCGGCACCGTTTCCGGACGGATCCGCTGGATCCGCTGGATCCGCTGGATCCGGTGACGAATCCCAAACCGGCGCCCACGCCTGAGACATCCTCACAAAACGGGCCCCGGGGGGGATGCCCAGAGGAGCCCAGAGCGGCCTCCGGCACCGTTTCCGGACGGATCCGCTGGATCCGCTGGATCCGTGACGAATCCCAAACCGGCGCCCTCGCCTGAGACATCCTCACAAAACGGGCCCCGGGGGGGATGCCCAGAGGAGCCCAGAGCGGCCTCCGGCACCGTTTCCGGACGGATCCGCTGGATTCGGTGGATCCGCCGACGAATCCCAAACCGGCGCCCTCGCCTGAGACATACTCACAAAACGGGGCCCCGGGGGGGATGCCCAGAGGAGCCCAGAGCGGCCTCCGGCACCGTTTCCGGACGGATCCGCTGGATCCGCTGGATCCGCTGGATCCGGTGACGAATCCCAAACCGGCGCCCTCGCCTGAGACATCCTCACAAAACGGGCCCCGGGGGGGATGCCCAGAGGAGCCCAGAGCGGCCTCCGGCACCGTTTCCGGACGGATCCGCTGGATCCGCTGGATCCGGTGACGAATCCCAAACCGGCGCCCTCGCCTGAGACATCCTCACAAAACGGGCCCCGGGGGGGATGCCCAGAGGAGCCCAGAGCGGCCTCCGGCACCGTTTCCGGACGGATCCGCTGGATGGATCCGCTGGATCCGGTGACGAATCCCAAACCGGCGCCCTCGCCTGAGACATCCTCACAAAACGGGCCCCGGGGGGGATGCCCAGAGGAGCCCAGAGCGGCCTCCGGCACCGTTTCCGGACGGACGACCTGACTGCATACTTAACACGCCTGGATATGCCGACGGGGGCGAAGGAGGAGGAGGAGGAGGAGGAGGAGGAGGAGGAGGAGGAGGAGGAGGAGGAGGAGGAGGAGGGGGAGGGGGCAGGCGAGGGAGCCCCGGCCCTGGGGGAGGGGCCCTGAGGGAGCCCTGATGGGCTTCCGGCACCATGGAGAGGTCCTGTGGGGCGGCCGCCCCTTCTTCTCTCGGTCGTTTCCCTCTCGCCCAGAAGCGCGCGCCCCTTCTTCTATATATACAGAAACTCCCGATCAACCGCAGAGCGGCGGATGTTAGTGATAATCTGGAAGATCACATTCGAAGGTGGGGGCTCGGTCTCGTAGAAAAGTTGACGAAAGCGATCTTCGATCTCTCTTACACTGTCCCACTAATGGCGGATATAGACTTCTCGCTCGCTTCCGTGGAAGGCTTGGAGGTAGATGAATACTGCACGTCGTCACCGCCATGTGGTCCTCCACGAGATATCGCAGAGATGACTTGCGATCTCGCTGACGGCCATGGTATGGTAGCGCCCCTGCAGTTGCCGTAGTAAGTGTGCCTGTTCTTCTTGGTGTAGGTAGCTCCCCACGCACGGTTCGCACCATCTTCCAGTTCGTCTCGCTGATCGGCTGGTCGCTAAGGTCATTTACCAAGGTCGTTTATGAGGTTTCTACGCTCCTGGTCTTCAGGATCAGGTCGTGGTATGTTTGTGATGCCCTGCTCCCGCATGCCGTCGTCGCCGGCTGCATCTTGTGTCTCGATGACTTGTGCCCAAAACACTTCGCCTCCACAGCGTGCCAGTGGCTCGCCTGCAGTATGTAGCGTGAGCCCCCAGCCGACTCTGTTGACACGCTTGTCGTTATTCTTGCTTGGGCCGTCGATGAAGGCTTTCTTGCATCGTAGGCGTTGTATTGTCGCCATGTGCTGGGTGATCACCAATGGGCCGTCGGGTGCCATACTCCAATAGCTTCCATCCCAGTCGCCCCAGGTCGGTGGGTCTGGCACTGGATTGCGATGCTGGGGAAGTAGGCCGCGTAGCCAGAATGCTTCGCTGTCTGGATCCTCGTGCATCTCCTCCAACGCGTTCTTACACAAGTTCTGCGACTTGATGATCGCGTCGATGCTGACGTTGTCGTTCATCTCGTGTCAGGAGCTTTGCCGCATGTGGTGCACATGCCGTCTGTGGTGTAGCCCGCCTGTCGACATCGCTCGCCTGTCCGAATTGTGCCGCAAGCCACTGCCTCAAGTGCTCCTGCTTCTTGGACTCGATCGAACTTAAGGGTTGACCATCTTCGTGGAGGAAGGCCTGGCCCCACTGGAGATCCCAGACCCTGGCTTCCCTCCGCTCGTGCACGCACCGCTCCAGCCGGCTGAGGTGTGCGTCGAAGGCGTCGAGCACGGGCTGCTGGGCATTGTCCTTCACCTCCCGGAGCAGCGCGAAGAGCAGGAGCTCGGCATCATAGCCCTCATCCAGAAGCCGCAGCGCCCTCACATCAGACGGCACCTTGAAGCCTCTGGGTGCGCCGACAGCGGCGCCTCCCGCTGTTGGCGCGCAGGCGGGTTCGGCAACACAGCCTCCGTAGAAATGGCCGTCCGAGACGCGCGTGCCGCACAGCTGCCACCCCGCGTTGCCGGGCTCGCCGGCGCAGCACGGGTGGCACCCGCCAGCCCACTTGCCACGCGTGTCCGCAAGCCAGCAGACCGCGCCGTCGCAGTGCCTGAAGTACTCTCTCGCCCACGCCCGACAGGGCGGAGCGCCCGCCGCGCAGGCGCTGCCGGAGCGCGGGTGGCAGCCGCGGCCTCCCCCAGTCGCAGGCCGCCCTCGCCGCGCCACCTCTGCCGGGGCCCGGCCTGTGCGGCTGGGCGGCGCGGCCTCGGGGTGGCAGCGCCGAGCCGAGCCCGCTCGGGCCTGGGCCGCCCGTCCCTCGCCTCGGGAGAGGTGCGGCGGAGCTCGCAGGGAGAACCCGCGCCCGGCGGCCCAGAAGTGAGCGGGCTCGTGCTGTGGCCCCGCCCGCTCACCCTGAAAGGCCTAGGCCCGCTGGGCCTGCAAACTTGAGCACAAACGGTCAAGGGCGCGAGAGAGAGAGAGAAGACAGAAGTGAGGGCTACGTCAGCAGGGCAAAACCCCCCTGTTCTAACGAACGACTGAGAAGGAGGAAGAGAGAGAAGGAGGAGGAGGAGGAGAAGGAGGAGGAGGACGACGACGAGGAAGACGAGGGGTAGGAGGAGGAGGAGGAGGAGGAGGAGGAAGGGGAGGAGCGCGGAGGAGGAGGAGGAGGAGGAGGAGGAGGAAGATGAAGAGGAGGAGGAGGAGGAGGAGGAGGAGGAGGAGGAGGAGTAGGAGGAGAGGCGGAGGAGGAGGGAGGAGGAGGAGGGAGGAGCAGGAGGGGAGGAGGAGGAGGAGGAGGAGGAGGAGGAAAAGGCGGTTGACGAGAATGAGGACGAGGGGCGACAGGAGCGAGGAGGAAGGGCGACAGGAGGCGGGGCAGGAACGGAGGAGAAGAGAAGGAAAAGGAGGAGGAGGAGGAGGCAAAAGGGAAAGAGGGAGGGGAGGAGGAGGAGGAGGAGGGAGGAGGAGGAGGAGGAGGAGGAGGAGGAGGAGGAGGAGCCCCCCCCGAACTTTCTTCCTCCTCGAGTCTCGCGCTTGCTTCCGCTGGCTTTTTCCGCCGCCGGGCCCGCCGCCCCTCTTACGCCCGCCGGCCCCCGCCGGGAGGGCGGGGGCGCGCCGGGAGGGCGGGGGCCCGCTCCGAGCGCCCTCTCACGGGGAGCCCCCGGGGGCCAGCGGAAGCAAAAGCGAGACTCGAGGAGGGAGAAACTTCGGGGGGGCGCCGGCCCGAGGGCCCCCCCGCCTGCCGCTCCATTCTGGAGCCCCGGGGGCCCTCTGGGCCGCGCGAGGGGTGCTCTGGAGGCCGTGGCGACAGGATCGGCGGCGACGACTGGGAATTCCAGCAGCAAGCTCGAAGGGCGCAAGCACTTCGTTCAGGAGCGGCCTGTCTTGGGACCCCCCCCCCCCTGCAGGAACGACGAGCTTCTCGCGGCAGACCCCGAACACGCCCCAATCGACGCAAGCCAAATCGGGCCCGACAGGGCGCGGAGGGAGGGGGGGGGGGGGGCACCCTGGGCTTGGGGCACTTCTGGCATCACCCGAAAAGTGTGTAGACAGAATCTTCTGGAGCTCCGCGCGCATTCCGTGGATCAGCGCGGGGATCCTTGGCGCCGCCTTCAGCGCCGCCCCTGGCGCGCTCCGCGCGCCAGGGAGGGAAAGCCCAGTGCAAATCCGCGCGGGGCCTCGAAAGGTCATGGTGATACGGCTTTTTCTTCCTTCAGGGACGGCCGTGTGACGTCGGCGGCGGCGTTGGCGGCCGGCGGGCCCAGGCACCTCGGTGTCCGACACGTTCATCCAGGCCCCTCTGCCGTGGGGTGGGCGCCAGCGCCCGCTTGCTGCTCGAGGGCGGGGGCAGCGACTTTCGCCGCTCATCGACTGCACGCTGGCATTTGCGTAGAACGGGGAGAAGTTGGAGCCTGCTGGGGGGAGAGGTGGCCCGGCACTGATGCCGGCCACCAGAACGGGGGGATCAAGGGGCCCCCTCGTCGCCACGGCTGGGTGCGGCTCGGAAAACTAGTCGGTTTCGACCTCGGGAGGAGTCTGGGAATTGTTTTGTTGATCGATTTTGCCCCTGTCCCCGGACTTGGCCGATTCTGCCTGGCCTTATCCAGCTTAGGGCCCCTGGCCGCCTCCCCAAGGGAGGAGTACCTTGGGAGAGATTGGCATCAAGAAGGGTAGGAGGAGAAGTGAGAGGAGGAGGAGGAGGAGGAGGAGGAGGAGGAGGAGGAGGAGGAGGAGGAGGAGAACCAGTGTAAACTCAAGACTCATCAACGTTTTTGGAATGCACCCTCCCTCCAAGCTCCCTCTTCATAGGTCCCTGAGGGGATTCATTTCCACTGAGGGAAGTGCCCCGTTTGGGGGACAGCCGCGTGCAAATCCTGAAGCGTGCCAAAACACGACCAGTTGCGTCTTGACGATCCCGCATCGCGCCATAACAACATTCCTGGGATTTCAACACTGCGGATCAACGTAACTGTTGCGCCCTGACACTCCTGAATCGCTCCAAAACAGAATTTCTGGCACGTTACTCGTGAGAACCAGTGGAACTCTTGCAGATGTTTGAAACGAATACGCGCGGCGCTAAGCGAGAGCCACGTGTTAAAAAGGAGCCGCCCTTCATCCGTGAAGCTCTTGGAATTTGTTGTTAAACGAATGTGCGCGGCGCTACGGCGAGAGACACATTTTGAAAACCGCCCGCCCTCAATCCATGAAGCCCTTGCAAGTTGTGTTAAACGGATGCACGCGGCGCTAAGGCGAGAGCCACATGTTGAAAACCATTCGCCCTCAATCCGTGAAGCTCTTGCACATGTTTAAAACGAATGGGCGCCGCGTTGCGGCAAGAGCCACATTTTGGAAGCGGCCCGCCCTCCATCTGTGAAAGTGTTACCAGCTTTGAAGCTTCAAGCCCATGAATGACAAAAAAGTCTCCTGCGACATGCACTGGCTCTCCCTTCCGACTGGCCTCGGAGTGCGACAGGGAGGAGTTATTCATGAGAAGAAGGAGTTGAGGAAAGAAGGAGGAAGAGGAGGAGGGGAGGAGGAAGGGGAGGAGGAGGAGGAGGAGGAGAAAGAGGAGGAGGAGGAGGAGGAGAAAGAGGAGGAGGAGGAGGAGGAGGAGGGAGCAGAGAGCAGGGAGGAAGGCAGAGGACAGGTAAGGCTTGGAGCCTACGCAGGGGACGAGGGAGGGCAGCCTCTGTCATGTCGGGTTGTTCTCCAGAGGGTCGGGTGTGGCTATCGCTAGGGCCAGGGGCAAAAAAAGGGGCGAGCGCCATCGCAACCCAGACATGCTCGCGTCGCAAAAAAACATCTGGACGGCTTTTGTTTCGCTATTGTCTGCCCCTGGGGGCCCTCGCCGGCCCTCGGGACCGTCAGAAAACAACTCAGGACGAAAAGCTGGTCCTGGGGAAAGGGTCGAGACTTCCGTGCACGCCGTCTTGAAAACATCAGGACGTCGTATGTCTGGGGGGGCTGAGCGCCATCGCAAAGCAGCGCGCCACGAAGCGACAGGGGCATGCAGGTGACCGAAGCTAGGACTGCGGCGCACGCGCTGGCGCAAACAGGTTGCGCTGCTTCCTGTCAGCACGCGGTATGAGGCCTGGACCATACGCCCTACTTCATGATCAGTTCGGTGCCGAAGGCATCCTTCATGTGCGCGGTCGGGCATGGGTTCGCTCAGGAAGTAAGTCCCCCTACAGGAGAACCTCAACTAGTACTGCATAACTACTCACTGCTGTAAGTACGATTGGTGAAGTATCGTAGTCGCGCATGGGGAGCTCAAGCGTGGCCTCCGTGTCCCAGGCCGCCGTGCGAACGGCGCTCGCTGGGGCGGTCGCCGAGGAAGGCGTCAGTGAACAGACGCCAGTGGAGACATCATCATCATCATCATCATCATCATCATCATCATCATCATCACCACCATCACCATCATCATCATCATCATCATCATCATCATCATCATCATCATCATCATCATCATCATCATCATCATCATCATCATCATCATCATCATCATTACCATCACCATCACCATCACCATCACCAACCGCATCATAATCGGAATCATCATCATCATCACCACCACCACCACAATCAACATCAATAGCATCATCATCGTCATCATCAGCATCATAGTTGCAATGCGGCCCGAGTCCTGCTCGCCTTGCCGTATAGCGACTATGCGCACCGATACTGCTGATGTGCGCGAACGGGAGGCGGCCCGCCACGCCGGTGCGGCCGCCGCAAGCTCAGCAGACCGGAGACGGCGGCGGGCCCAGGGGCGTTTGTGGGCCTGCTGGTCCGCCGAAGCGTTGCTGCGCCAGGCGCAGGCCGACGCCCAGTTCTGGCGGCGGCGTTGCGAGGCCCTGGAGGCCGCGCGGCCTTCGGCCGCCGCCCTTGGGGCGCGGGCCGCGGCCGCTGCCATCGCGGCGGCCCGCGGCGGCACGCCGCTCCGCAGCACGGCCAGGCCGCACGCCCTGCCCTCGCCCAGCGAGCCCTTCCGCGGGAGTGGGCGAGGGGGAGCAGGACTCGGCCTCGGCGCCGCGCCTCGTGGAGCCGATCGTCGAGGTCGCGGAGGCCTCAGTGCCGCGCCTCGCGGTGCCGCTCGTCGCGGGGGCGGCGGCGCCAGCGCCGCGCTTCGTGGAGCCGCTCATCGCGGAGGTCGCAGAGGCCTCGAGGCCATGCCTCGTGGAGCCGCTCGTCGTTGGGGCCTCGACGCCGCGCCTCGCGGAGCCGCTCGCCGCGGAGGCCTCGGCGCCGCGCCTCGCGGAGCAGCTCGTCGCGGAGGCCTCGACGCCGCGCCTCTTGGAGGCCTCGGTGCCGCGCCTCGCGGAGCCGCTCGCCGAGGAGGCCTCGGCGCCGCGCCTCGCGGAGCCGCTCGCCGCGAAGGCCTCGGCGCCTCGCCTCGCAGCGGCCTCGGTGCCGCGCCTCATGGAGCCGCTCGTCGCGATCATCGCCATCGGCATCTCGTGCCTCAGCGCGGTGGTCACCAAGGTGCTAGAGGGGACCCGTCCCTCGTCGCCTGGGTCTGGCTTGGGCCCCGCGGGGCCCTTGCGACCGTGCATGCCGAATGCAAGGTGGCTGAGCCGAGCACTGCTCCTAGACCACTCTGATTACACCCGATCATCATCATCATCATCATCATCATCATCATCATCATCATCATCATCATCATCATCATCATCATCATCATCATCATCAGCATCATCATCATCATCGTCATCGTCATCGTCATCGTCATCGTCATCGTCATCGTCATCGTCGCCGTCGCCGTCGCCGTCGCCGTCGCCGTCGCCATCATCACATGCAGCAGCAACATCATAATCAGCATAATGAGAATCACCGCCATCATCATCAGCAGCAGCATCATCATCACCATCATTAGTATCGCCATCATCGTCAGCATCATCATCACCGTCATCATCTAATCGACGTCCAGCCTGAGACCTGACGGTCATCGCACAAAATACGCCGGCAGTTCTGAACCCCATCTTTCTGCGCCACGTTTCGAGCCGGAACGATATGTGAGGGTCCCGGGGCCCGAGATTGGGTGAAAACGGCCGTTGTGAAAAAGTTGCAACGCCAGGAACTCAGGGCAAAAACAAGCGAGTAGATTCAGCAGGCGGCGGAACACGCGTCGATGAGCGAAACCGATTAGGGACTGCATGCGCTCGAGTGCCCATGCCGAGCGAACTGGCGCAGATTTCCTTCGCAGCCTCGTCGGGGCGGTCGTCCTCTCGATGCCCGTTCCTCGGAGACACAGCCGGATATGCAACGTCTTGAAAAAATCAAGACGGCAGTGATTCGCCGCTTTCGGCCTCTGGGGGCCCTCGTTTGGCCCCGAGACAGTCAGAGAACACTTCGGGATGAAAAGCCGGAGCTGGGGAGAGGGGGCTGCGATTCATTTCTCCGAAAAAAGTGTCGCAGGTCTGGGGGGCTCCGTGCGGATTTCTTGGATCGGCGCTGGGCCCCCGTCCCTGGCGCGCGGAGCGCGCCTGGCGCGGCGCCAGAGGCGCCGCCAGGGGTGCGGCCTCCAGAATGGTATGTTGATGGCGGTTCTGCTTGTTTGGCCCGCAGGTCCAAGCCCCCGCGGGACGCCAGCAAGAAAAAGGCCGCACAAGCGTACAGTCGGACCGAGGTGTAAGATCGAGGTCGATTCGGGGAGGGTGCCTTAGTGTTCTTCGTGTTTGTTGGATGCACTGGTGCATCCTGGGAGGGGCACCCTTGGATGCTCTGTGTGTCTTGGCCGACGGAGGCTCTCCTGTTCTTGAGGGACATTCTTCTGGCCTAGGTCCGAGTGCGGCCGAGTCAAAGTTCGGCGGCGAGCCCGGGGGGAAGTGAGAAAGGGCGGGCTTTCCCAGAAGGCTCGGAGGGTCCCCGGCCTTCTGAGAAGTTCCCCAACCTTGCCCAGCGCCGCCATTTGAGAAGGCATTTTCCTTCTCACTTCCCCCCTCGCTCGCCGCCGAGAGTCAAAGTCCCCGCTCGCTGGACTCTTCGTGCTCTTCGTGCGTGTTTGATGTTTTTTGCGCTCCCTGAGGAGGGTACCCTTGGATGTTCTGTGTGTTCTGGCCAGCGGAGGGTTTCATGTTTTTGGAGGAC
This sequence comes from Prorocentrum cordatum, assembly GCA_963575745.1. Taxonomy (NCBI): domain Eukaryota; class Dinophyceae; order Prorocentrales; family Prorocentraceae; genus Prorocentrum; species Prorocentrum cordatum. The sequence continues at coordinate 1,854 of CAUYUJ010012539.1, read as the reverse complement.
GTGATATAAGAATCTGTTTTTGAACCACAACAACAACAACAACAACAACAACAACAACAACAACAACAACAACGACAGCAACAGCAACAGCAACAACAATAATAATAATCATGTTGAGACTGTTCGTTCTTATCTGCTCGAGTGTCCGTCGACGCGTAGTTCTTAAATCCTCGATACCCTCCCTCTTGGTCTTCGATCGTACCCTTTTTGGGGCGTGTACCTTTCTTCCCTGCAGGCCGGGCCCCAGCAAGCGGCGGGGCGGCCGCGGACCGTCGGCCTGGCCAGCGGCAGCGCTGATCGGCGGCAAACCGACCCCAAGGGGGACGGACAGGGGACCGACCACGACGACGACGACGTCGACGACGACGACGTCGTCGACGACGACGGCGACGACGACGACGACGACGCCGACGAGCGAAAGCGAGAGCGAGAGAGAGAACGACAGCAGGGCCACGAAAGGCACGAAGTAGGCCACGAAGGGCGACAGTGGGGACACGAAGGGAATGCGTATGGGGCCACGCAGAGCGCGAACGAGCGGGGGCCACGCAGGCCAGATAATAGGGGCCATGGAAGGCAACGACGGGGCCACTGAGGGCAGCAACGGGGCCACGTAGGACAGCGAGGGGGTCACAAAGGGCGACAGCGGGGCCACGAAGGGCATGCACATGGGGCCACGACGGCCGCGAACGAGCAGGGGCCACGAAGGGCATACGTATATTGGGCCGCGGAGGGCAAAGACGGGGCCACGAAGGGCAGCGAGGGGGCCACGAAGGGCAACAGCGGGGCCACGAAGTGCATGCATATGTGGCCACGACGGGCGCGGACGAGAGGGGGCCACGAAGGGCATACATATATGGGACCACGAAGGGCAGCGAGGGGGCCACGAAGGGCTGCAACGGGGCCACGAAGGGTAGCGAGGGGGCCACGAAGGGCTGAAACGGGACCCCGAAGGGCAGCGAGGGGGCCACGAAGGGCTGCAACGGGGCCACGAAGGGCAGCGAGGGGGCCACGAAGGGCAACAGCGGGGCCACGACGGGCAGCAAGGGGGCCACGAAGGGCTGCAACGGGGCCACGCAGGGCAGCGATGGGGGCCACGAAGGGCTGCATCGGGGCCACGACGTGCAGCGAGTGGGCCACGAAGGGCTGCAATGGGGCCACGCAGGGCAGCGAGGGGGCCACGAGGGGCTGCAACGGGGCCACGAAGGGCAGCGAGGGGGCCACGAATGGCAGGGCAGCGAGGGGGCAACGAAGGGCTGCACCCGATTTTAAAATCATGTATGAGGGAGTCATAGGCGTGAGCGCGACTCCTGAGCGCCTGAGTGTCGGGAGCGCGGCGCTTGAATAAGTTGCGGAAAATCCCAACGCAAGGGAGCTATTCTTGAGTACATTGCAAGCACGTCTCCAGCGAGAGCGCGACTCCAGAGCGCCGAGAGAGCGATTCCTGAATATATTGTGAGAAAGTCCCAAGCGAGAGCGCGATTCCTGAATAAAATGCAAGGAAGTCTCGGGCGGGAGCGGGGGTCCTAGCTAAATTGTGAGGCAGTCTCAAGCGGGAGCCGTTGTTGTTGTTGTAACCCGGGGGCCAGGGGCACAGTTTGAGCTTCAAGATCTTCCCTGATAAAGAAACAGAGTGCGAGCGCCGGGAAGGGCACGTCAACAAAAAAACATGATGCACCAATGGGGGGAGCAGCTATTCTTCAGAAGTGAAAGTTCAACAACACCAGCAACAACAAACGAACGCAGGAACGCACGAACAAGCAAACAAAACAAACAAGTAACAAATGCGATTGAAGGATGGGAGCTCTGGGAGCTCCCATCCTCCTCCTCCTCCTCCTCCTCCTCCTCCTCCTCCTC
>CAUYUJ010012538.1:5000-15794 GCA_963575745.1 Prorocentrum cordatum | reverse complement strand
CTCCTCCCTCCCTCAGCCCGCTACCTCTCGCCACTCGGGAGCACCTGGCAGGAAGCCCACCGCCAGGAAACCAGCCTCGGGACACGGGGCCTGCTAGCGCGCAGGGTCACGACTTGGGCCCCTGGAGGTCTCGACCCACTCCCTGGGACTGCTTCTTTAGAGGTCTCTTAGATGGGGTCCAAGCAGATGGGGTCGAAGGATCGCGCCGCATCGCCAATGCATCGGCGATGCATCGGCGATGTATCGGCGACGCCAGCGTGGAGGAAATCGGGCTCCGCATCGAGCCGCATCGCAGATGCATCGGCGACGCGGCGCGATCCTCCGACCCCATCTACGCCGACCCCATCTAGGAGGCCCAGATTCGGCGGCGAGCCCGGGGGGGAAGTGAGAAGGAGAAGGCCTCCGCAGAAGGCTCGGAAGTCCCCTGGCCTTCTGAGAAGTTTTTGAAGCCTTCCCCGAAGACATAAAAAAACCTCTCGGAAGGCGCGAGGGCTTCTGAGAAGTCCCGCCGCCTTCTGCTGAGACCTTGACGGACTCTTCCCCCCCGGGCAGTGCTCGACGGCCCCCGGGCCCCACACAAGAAAGGCCCCCCGGGGGCCGAGAACTGCCGAGAGAGCCTCCCGTCGTGCTCTCTTCACGACGCGCCGGGGGCCTGCGGCCGCCCCGCCCGGGCCCCCACCTGGACCGCCGCGGGCGCCCTGGAGCTGCCGACCCCCTCCCCTCGGGCCAGAGTTGCTTCGTTCGTCGAGCCTACGAAAAGAATCGTGGAGTGGTCCGTAGAGCGTTCTGCGCATCCGTTCGTAGATTCGACGGGAAATCAATTTTGGAGTAAATCCATTCAGCAGTCGTTCCCCTACTCGATCCCCGGGCCCAGCGTCACGTCGCGGGGCCGACCCCTGAGGGCCCACCCGGGCTCGTGCGGCCCGCGCTCCTGCGGCCAGGGGCCCTCCCTGCAGCCCGAGCTCCCCCCCCAGCTCGCGGCCCAGAACTCGTGCAACCACCAGGCCTGAGACGTTGTGTTTCTTTTTTCTTCATGACGTGGGCCCCCTGGACCTCTCCCACCCATCCCCGCTTTGGACGCCATGGCCACAGAGAGAATGGGCACGATGCGTAGCAACGGCCTCTGTCCGAAACCGACGGCGGCCGCTGTTCGGCAGGCAACCTTTCACAAGGATAGCGTCCGCGGCAACACCGACAAGACAGGAACTGCTGTCGGTCTTCGTCCCGATTCTTTCCGCACTCCAGATTTCACCAGAAAGGGGGGGTCTGATTTGGGGGGGTCTGACTTGAGCTGCCTTAGAGGGTCCCAGAGGGGAGTCTGGGCAAAAGGCCGCCCTTTCATGGCTGGCCTGGAGGGGTCTAAAAATGCTCGTCTGAGATGGTTGTGACCCCCTCCCTTCTCTGACGAAATGCGCAGAAGCCAGCTCGACCGTGACCTGGACCCCCGTGGAACGATCAGTCCCAGCCCCAGGCCTGCCTGGCCCCATGTAGAATTGTGGGGACTCGAACTTGACTGACGGAGACGTCAGAAAAATGGCAGGACTTGATCTGAAATCTGAACGCGAGCACCCGCTGTAGACATCACACAAAAACCAGACAGTCAGAATCCGCCCCAGTGACCCCCCAAAAAGCCGGCGGCTGATCCGAATCCTGGCAAACTCCAGTCTCACGTACGCTTCCCCGACTGGCACGAAGCAAACGGGCCCAGAGGGCAACGGGTCTTGGACCCAGGGGCCTTCCCCCAGGACCAGCGTTCTCATCCCGTTTCCTGGAGGACCCGGGAGGACCCGCTCCCCTCGGGACCCCCCTCTCCTGTACGGCGAGAGAGAAGAGCTCAGGTCACCTATGTATGCCTTCGAGCGACGCGCCCACTGTTATCTTCGCGCCCTCGCGAGGCCACCTTGGAGAGGGGCAGCTCCCCAGCACAGGCCGCCACGTGCGAAACACGACGATCTTCGCGCCCAGACCTCGGAGCGCGGAGCCGTGGCCGCCTTCGCCAGCGGGCCCGCGGCAGCGGGCCCCACAGTGAAGGGAAACGATACGTCGGTGGCACCCGCCCCGGGGGGGGGGAAGACATCGACCAGGAATCGACGCTACATCGCCCACTGATCGGCGACACGCCCACGGATCGCGAATCCGCACGCTCCTCAGCGGGGCGGGCCATCGGGGCCCCATCGGCGACGGGTGTGCGGTTGGGGCTCGATGCGTCAACCCCCCTGAGCCTGTTCCCCCGCTCACGCTGCCCTGGCTGCTGGGCCAGAACTCGGCTCTCCGGCGGCCGCTCGGGAAGATCCAGGCACCACTGGAAAACGCTATCGGCGAGGCGCAGCTGCTGGAAGACATCCCGAGTCCACGGAACCGCCGAGAACGTACGAAGATGCCCGAAAACCTCGAACCCGGCCCGTCCCAACGTCAGCCCCCTAGCCTATCATCCCTAAGCCGATCCCCCTCTGAGCTCGGGGAAACGCTGACCTGGGTCAACGTTGATCCGGACCAGCCAAGGCCACGCCATGCAACCTGGCCAGCCGCAAAGTGGCTCCCAAACTTGGGCCGGCGGAAGAAAGGGTGGTGGGCTCGGCTCTACGTGCCTCTCCCTCCCAGACCCCGGACAGCCCGAGGGGATCGGAAAGGGTGGGCCGACCCGGGCCCCTACGTGGCCAAGGCGCCGCGATTGGCGCTGCCCCTAGCTTTAGGTCGGGCATGTCCTCCTACAGGGGGATTTTAAAGGAAAAATGAAAAATAGTCAAAAAAAAAAAAAACCTCCCAAATGGTCAAAAAATACTCAAAAATAGTCCCCAGACTATTTTTGAATATTCCCCCTGTAGAGGGACAGGCCCGACTTAAGGTCAGGGAGCCATGGGCCATGGCGCATCTGACTGCCCAGCAGACCACCCCAACGCGACGCGAAGTCCCAGATTTCGGGTTGGGGGGCGGAGGGGTTCCAACTGTCGTTTTCTTGTGCAGAGTCTTCTGGGATGCCCCTCTGCTGCGAGTGGAGGGTAACTTGGGGTCTTCGGGTTGGATTGGAGTGGTTTGGTGGGTAGTGAGCGTCGGCGTGGGCGGCAGATCCACGGATCGAGGAAAGTACCCCAGACCAGGGAGGCCTGAGGTGGCAACGGAGCGCGGCGACGTTGCATGGAAACGGGACCCGTCGCCAATCCACGTGCCTCAATCCATGTTGGGACTTTTGGGAACCCCCAAACCGGGTGGTGAGATACCAGGTGGCGACCTGGAATCCCCAAAAAGGTCACCGCTGGGTTTGGGGACGCGGGGTCACCACCGGGTTTTGTGACTCCTGGACCCACCAGTGTCCAGGACATCCTCGGAAAACCGCACGAGTCCCCAAACCGGGTGGTGACACCAAATTGCCCGAGACTCACCGCCATGTGTTGTCACCACCACGTTTGGGGACTACCAAGACTTCCTCGACCAGAGCCGGAGCCCCCCGGGAAGCTCCTGGACCCCAATCCCCTCTCCCTCCCTCCCTCCCGATGTCGTGATCTCCGGGGAGGGGACCGGCTGTTCTTCCTGCGTCGTTCTTTGACGGTCCAAAGGCCTGGTAAGGGCCCGGAGGGCACTAAATGACCGAGAACCTCAAGTCGCGATTCTTCACGACGCGTGGGAATCTGACTCCGTGACTGTCCCGAGGCCCGAAACTGGAGAAAGCCGCCCGTTGTGGAGCAACATGCGACGCCAGAATCTCAGGGCTCGTCTCCCTTCACCGTCCTCCTCCCTCCGAAGAAGTTCAAAACACTGCAGAAACAGAGTTAATCGAAGATCCGCGCGGATTGCACTGGCGCTGGGCCCCCCTCCTTGGCGCGCGAAGCGTGCCAGAGGCGGCGCTGGAGGCGCCGCCAGGGGGCCCAGCACCGATCCAAGAAATCCGCGCGGACCACTGGGAAAGCATGTTTACGCCGTGCCTTGTCATTCGAACATTCCTCCCTTCTGCCAGTCTATCTCCCCCCTCCAGCCAGGCGGGGCAATCTCACCGATCATCCCCAGTGGCGTTGGCTGCCCCAACGGCTGCTGCTGTGCACGGCCACGCGCGGTCCTGATACTGCACCGATGCGCAGTAGCATGAGGTCAGTTGGGGCGGAGAGGGTAGGGGAGGAGGAACACTCCGATCTGGCCCTGACATACTGGCGTCGTGAAAAAGCACCACGGGAGGCTCTGGGCCGTTTTCGGACCCGGGGGGCCCCCGCCGGGCCCTGGGACGGTCACAAGAGGGCTCGGGACAAGCCACTGGTCCCCGAGAATGGGTCGAGATCTCCAGGGGTCACGATCACGACGACGGGGGTCCTGGGCAGGGGAGGGGGTACCCGCGGACCTGGGCGCCGCAGGAGACACCGCCAGAGGTCCCCAGAGGGCCCCGGAAGCCTCGGCAGGCCTGGCTCCTGGAGGCCTCGGAAGGCCTTCGGAGGCCCGAGAGCCAAAGGCCTCGAGATCCCCGACCCCTGGACCCTCGGACCCCGACCCGCGCAACTGGAAGAGGAGATCCAGACCCCCGACGTCATGACTCCTCCTCTTCGGAGCCCCTGGGGCTATCGGCCCCCTGCCAGGAAGCAGCTTCCTCGTCCCGGATCGGGCTTCGGCGGTCAGCGCGGGCCCCACACTCGGCCTCCGAGGGCCCAAAAGGGTGAGAGAACAAGACTTCGATGTGGGCCCAGACGTTGGCGGTCTGGGGAAGAGGAGGGTTCACACGTGCCCTGGTCGGGGGCGGCAGAAGGGGGGCGTCCAAGAGGGGGGGGTGCAAATCATGGCCGGCGGCATGTGCGCGGCCCAGGGGGGGGGGGGCCAGAGACGTAATGAAATAAGAAGAGGCGCCATGAAATCTAGGGAGATCTCATGGCCCCCGCCATGATATCCACCCCCCATGGTCATCACCCCCTCTTTGCCGCCCCCGACCTGGAGAAGACGGGTCCTGGACACGGGGGGCCGTCTTCAGGACCAGCTTTCGCGTCCCGAGTCGTTCTGTGGACGGCCCCGGGGCCTGGGGAGGGACCCCAGGGCCCCTGGAGCCCGAGACCAGCGAGAGGCATCCGTGGAGGGAGAGAACGCACTGTGGCCACGAGAAGACAAAGCCAAGACGAGAAAAACATCGAGCGAGAATAAATCAAGAATCTCCGAGATCTGGCAACTCTGGAGGATGCATCGAACGTCGCGGCCTTCTCAGAGCGTTCCGGAACGCTCGAACGTTCTGAAACGGATTATCCTCGTCCTAGCCCCATCGTCCTAGCCCCGCGCGACATGACCAAGAGTGAACGTGGAAACGTCGGTGTCCATCTTGGTCACCTTTCATCTTGGTCATCATCAATTCGTGGATCACCCTCGTGAAGCGGCGACGGCCAGCATTGGGCCATTACCGATATCGGCGTCGACAAGATTCCACGACATCTTGGTCTTTCCTCTCAGATACCTCTCTTCATGGCGAGCAGGGGGGGAAGGGAGGGAGGGTCGGATATATAATGTGGCCGTCGACAGAGTGCCCTGGGGCGCCGTCTGGCCACCGCACTGGCAGGCCACCTGAAACCAGAATGCCGCCCAGTCGCCTGAGCAGGCAGTCATATAGCAACAAAGTAAGACGACTATAAAACACGAAGCCTCGCCTTGGCGGTGCAGGGGTCGTGGTCGCCTCCTCCTCGTCCTCATCATCATCCTTCTCGTCATCGCCCTGCTCAATCAGAAACCCTCCTCGTCCTCGAAATCCGCAAACTCGGCAGCTGCCTTCTCCCGCTGCTCTTCTTTTTGCCTACACCGACTTAAGGCCGAAGGGTTGCAGCGTTCATCTCCTCCTCCTCCTGCTCCACATCCTCCTCTGTCCTCCTCCTCCTCCTCCCTCTCCTCTTCCTCATCGTCCTCCTCCTCATAAGCATCATCATCATCATCATCATCATCATCATCATCATCATCATCATCATCATCGTCATCGTCATCGTCATCGTCATCAGCATCGTCATCAGCATCATCGTCATCAGCATCATCATCATCATCATCAGCATCATCATCATCGTCATCATCATCAGCATCATCATCGTCGTCATCGTCATCAGCATCAGCAGCATCATCATCAGCAGCACCATCATCATCAGCAGCAGCAACAGCAGCAGCATCATCATCATCATCGGCTGCATCAGCATCAGCATCATCATCAGCAGCATCATCATCAGCAGCACCAGCATCATCATCACGAACATCATCATCAGCATCAGCATCAGCATCATCATCATCATATTAAGCATCATCGTCATCATCGTCATCATCATCAGCACCATCATCATCCGCCTCCACCTCTGTCTCCGCCGCCGCTTCCTCCTCCTCGTCCTCCTCCTCCTGCTTCTCCTCCTCCTGCTCCCCGTCATGATTTACCATCGTCATCGTACTTCACGTGAGAGAGACTGTGGCCGCCGATGGATTGTAGCTCTCATCGCCTCCTCCTCCTCCTCCTCCTCCTCCTCCTCGGGATCGTACTCGGGATCATCTTTCTCGTGATCTTCGTCCTCCTCCTCCTCCTCCTCCTCCTCCTCCTCCAAGCGCTCAGGTTCTAAGAACGGCGCTCATCACGGCCTCGCCGCGGGGCATCCAATTCCTGCCCCACCGCGATGCGGATCACAGCAGAAAACAAAACAAAATATAGTGCGGCGACGGAACTCGTCACAGCGTAGTGGCGGTGCGCAGAATGGTCCTCCTGTCCTCCACCCTGGCCATCCTCTGCAAAATCCTCCTCCTCCTCGAAGTCCTCCTCCGCATCAACCGCGGGGCCGCCAGCGCACCGAGCTCCCCGCGGCAAAAATCCCTGCGGCCCACTGCGCCACGGACCGACAGCCGCGCGAGGCACTTGGGCCCAGGGAGGCCAGGTCGCTCGTGCAGGCTCGCAGGCCGACGCCTGGAGTGCGTCAAGGCGGCGAACATGCGCCTCATCATACTCGTTTTCCTCCTGCTACTCGCGTTCCTCCTCCAATCCTTTTTCCTTATCAACATATACTCCCATTCTGCAACCTAGCCGGCCGATGGCCGATGGCTGGCCAGTCGAGGACACCTACAATATCGAGGTTTTTTCTCTCAACATGGACGTTCCGTCGTCGACTCTGCAAAATGTGTGGCAGGAATGGGACGCGCCGCTCGTCGCGCCCTGCGTTTCCCGTCAACGAGACGATGCAAAAGCGTGGCAAGAATGGGACGCGGCGCATGTGTTTTTTTCTCACATGTAGTTTTCGTCATCGACGGTGCTAGATGGGTGGCAGGAAGGGGAACGCGGCGATGCAAAATTCGCGGCAATGCTTCTCGTCGACAGTGCAAACATCACTGCAGGAATGGAAGGCGGCGCCCATTCGCGCCCTGCGCGTCTCGTCGGCGATGACTCAAATGCTGCCGGAATGGAATGCGGCGCACGTCGATCCATGAACTCCGCTCGTCGCGCACTGAAGGTCCTCTCGTCGACGGAGCAGAAGCGCGTGGTGGGAATGGGATGCGGCGCGCGCCGCGCCCTGGATTCCCCGCCGTCGGCGATGCCAAATGCGTGAGCACGCCAGGCTATCCGGAAGCCCTCAGGAGCGCGGAGGCCGATCGAACTTCGAGGTTCAGTTGCCTGGCGATTCCGGACCATGGAAGCTGCTTTCGGGTGTTCCGTGGCCTCGGAAGCAATGTTTCTGCCCTCCGGGGCAAGGGTCGATCGAACATCGAACACGCAAACTCGATCGAACATCTGATTGCCAGTCCCGTTGTCTACTCCCGCTGGAACTGATTCTCATGCTGTGGGAGGGCGGAGGGGAGTGGGAAAGACCCACTGAATAGTTTGAGCTGGCAAGATTGAACCCTACTCCGATTCCCACTCACATCCTTATCACTCATCGGCAATTATCCGTAAGGGCTTCGCCCCCTGCCGCCGGCCCCCTCTCTCGGATAATGGACAATGCAAGAGCGAAATCATGAGGCCTTGGCGCCGCCGTGAAGCAGCGTCGGGACTTCACGCGAAGACGATGAGTAATCGGCAAGATAAATTGATATTATGATGATATTGCTGAATTCGGTGTTGTATTTCGAGCTTGCTCGCGTATGCTGTGCAAAAAGCTTTTCTACGATGTACTGAAATGTTGCAAATCCCATGTGTTTTTGAACCGGGGGGCGGGCGGTGCGAGCGCCTTGCCCCCCTACGCCGTGTACCTCATGCGGCCGGGGCGATCGGCTATGTCTGCGGATGTGAGAGGTCACGCAGGCATTACGGTCGCGTCTACAGACCCTCTTGACTGGGGGACATGAGGGAGATGCTGATTCACGGTCGGTGTCGACCCAGCCACCGCGCTGGGACCGCTGGTGTTTGCTTCTGGTGAGCTTGACGCTATTGTGTGGATGTTGCAGTGCACTCGTTGGCACCAGGGCCTAGGTTCACGTCTGTCTGGATGGACTCGGCGCTTCGGCGCTCCAGGTTTCGAGGCCTGGCGGACGTCTCAGTGCGGGGGTGAGAGACCCACTGAGGGCGTAGACCATCTCAGTGCGGGGGTGAGAGACCCACTGAGAAACCCTGGTCTGTGGATCGTGTCCCAGGTTTGCGCTGCTCAGGTCTGCTCTGTAGTGTTATGTTCTCCGGCGGCGTCATCGGCAACGAATTCGTGATGCGCAAATCGACGTCAACACGCTCGTCTACTGACTTGCATGCCTTTCGAACTTCCTTGTGCAGTTAGGGATCACCTTTTTCGTCTTTACAGCTGACCCTTTGTATAGTCCTCGTTGACATTTTGTCTTGAGGCGGGGACCATCTTTGTCTCCTTTCTCTCTGCGGCGTGGCTAGGCAACATTTCACAAGGTGCGCTCTTGTGAAGCACACAGGCCGCGGCGGCTCCAACAGGCCTTGTGAACATTTCACAAAAGGAGCAAATGGTTGCACAAGTTTACTCTTGTGAACTACACTTCCTATGTAGCATCATTGTGCCGGTAGGGGACAATACGTCCCACCTGGCCTGCCCTGTGTAGTTTCGCGCTCCAGGTAATCAGTGCGCTGTGAGGGCGACAATAGCGTCCGCCCTGAGCAATTTACCATTTCCCTTGGGGGTCCGATGCGCCTCCTAGGGCTCAGAGATCAGGCAGCCCCTGACTATACCACTACACATGTATTTTTGAACCTGACCACACCGATCTGCGTGAGGGGTGCCACCGAATCCAAGACACGTGGCAAATCCCATCTGTTTTTCGACCCTGACCCCGCCGATCTGCATGAGGAGCGTCACCGAATTTCAAAAATGTGGCAAGTCCCTTGTGTTTTTGGACCCTGACCCCGCCGATCTGCGTGAGACGGGAGCCACCGAATTTCAAGACATGTGGCAAATCCCATGTGTTTTTCGACCCCTATCCCGCCGATCTCAAAGAGGGGTGCCACCGAATGTCCGAAATGTGGCAAATCCCACATGTTTTTAGACCCTGACCCCGCCGATCTGCGTGAGGGGAGCCACCGAATTTCAAAAATGTAGCAAATCCCTTGCGCTTGTGACCCTGACCCCGCCGATCTGCGTGAGAGGTGCCACCGAATTTCAGGAATGTGGCAAATCCCATGTGTTTTTAAACCCTGACCCTGCTGATCTGCGTGAGAGAGGTGTCGCCGAATTTTAAACATGTAGCACATCCATTCTGGCTTTCAAGTTTGACCTTGCTGATCTGCGTGAGGGGTTCCGCCGAATTTAGGACATGTGGCAAATCCAATGTGTTTTTGGACCCTGACCCCGCCGATCTGCGTGAGAGGCGCCGCCAAATTTCAGATGTGGCAAATCCCACATGTTTTTAGACCCTGACCCTGCTTTTCTGCGTGGGAGGTGCCGTCGAATTTCAGAAATGCCACAAAAACCATCGGTTTTTGGACCTTGACCTCGCCGATCTGCGTGAGGGGTGCCACCGAATTTCAAAAAGTTAGCAAATCCAATGTGTTTTTGGACCCTTACCCCGCCGATCTGCGTTAGGGGTGTTAATTGAATCGCTTCGCTCATTCCGCCGGCCCTGGAGCGCATTTGGGGCCTCTTGGGGCCGTCTTGGGGGTTCCCTGAAGGCTTCTTGGGAGCGTCTTGGGGCTCATTGGCGGCGTTTTGGGCTCCCCTGGCTCTTGGGGGCCCCTTGGGGCGGGAGGGGGGGTAGTCGATTGCAGCCCCCCCCTCGAAGGCCACGATCCTCGTGAGGGGTGGCGAAAAATAGCCTCCCCCCTGGGGATCGCCCGGGACCCGACCGGGGATCAGCCGGAGTGCTTTTCGTCCGGGGCCCCCCAGGGGCCGCCCCGCGCGCGCAAACTAGAAACAGTGTTAAGTCGTTACTGGAGATCTTATCACGCCTCTGGCCCGTTGGGCTGGCGAATTTCGACCCCCCCAGAAATTTTGAGACCCTCCCGGGAAGTTCTAACCAGGGCGGTTCTCGGTTCCCCCCCCTCGCGCGGTCTACAACAAGGAACACGAAGCAACAAGAAGCAGAACTGTAACAGTGGAAACTGGAACTGGCGCAGGGAACAGCAAACCCTGAGCCTACAGCCTGGTGGCCCCACGAGGGGTCCGGCGGATTCCCATTGTACCACCTAGCCAATTGATGAAAACCCAATCCGGAGGGCCCAATCGCACTTGTCGAAACGAACACCAATACAAAATGAATTCGTTTCGTCTCAACATGGACAATACATCGTCCATGTTGCTAAACGCCTGGCGGGAGCGAGCCGCGGCGCAATTCCCGCGCGAAAAGCCGAAATGTTACTCTCGCCTCGGCGCCACTCCCACAATTCTAGGGCATTGAATCCCCGCTTGAACACAACGCTGATTTTCGCACGCAATT
>CAUYUJ010012537.1:10000-15800 GCA_963575745.1 Prorocentrum cordatum | reverse complement strand
GTAGTAGTAGTAGTCGTAGTAGTAGTAGTAGTAGTAGTAGTAGTAGTAGTAGTAGTAGTAGTAGTAGTAGTAGTAGCAGTAGCAGTAGCAGTAGCAGTGGTGGTGGTGGTGGTGGTGGTGGTGGTGGTGGTGGTAGTAGTAGTAGTAGTAGTAGTAGTAGTAGTAGTACGACCAGTACCAATGCCAGTAGTGGTAGGAGTAGCGCTCTCGGGGTCTTCTGGGGGGCAGTTCGGCGGCATATTGGGAGCATCTTGGGGGCCTCGTTGGAGCATCTTGGGAGCTTTTTGGAGCTTCCTGGGGGCCTCTCGGGGCCTCTCGGGGCCTCTTGGGGGCTTTTTGGGGGCGTCTTGGGGCCTCTTGGGAGCCTCTCGGGGCCGAGGGCTCGAAATGTTAGTTGGGGTCCCCCGTCGGGGTGCCTTCTTGGAGCCGTCTTGGTGGCCCCTTCGGCCATTTTCGCGGCCTCTTGGGCTGTCCTGGGGCCCTCTTGGGAACGCCAAAGTCCTTCAAACACTATAGGCAAATCAATGGGTTTTTCCTTTTCGGGCTTTTTGGGAATCGTCTTGGAGGCTCTTGGGGCGATTTGGAAGCCTCTTGGGCCGTGTGGAGGCTATCTTTGACGTCTTGAACCGATCGTTCGGCGATTCGGGGCCTTCTTGGACCATGTTGAGGGGCTCTTGCGCCACTCCTGGCTCGTCTGGAGGCTTGCGTTGGTCCCAGGACCCCCCGATGGAGATGGTATTCTGACCCAGGATCCCCCCCCCCATCCCCCCCCGCCCCCCCCCCCCGGGACCCCCCCCCCGTCGGGGAAGGGATCAAAAGGAAGGGGCTTCCTTTCGACTCAATTACGACGTTGCTAGGTGGAAGACGGCGACGGTTTGAGGTGGGAGACGGCGACGGCCGTAAGGCGACGGCGACGACAACGGGGAGGGGAGCAGCGAGGGGGACAACAACCATGGCGAACATCACCGGGGCGGGAGCAGCGAGGGAGGCAACAACCACGACGAACAGCCCATTCCACACGCCGACAGGGTCGGCGGATTCTCGATTCTCGATCCTCGACCCTCGAACCTCGAATGTCGATCCTCCTCGTTGGCGGGGGCGCCCGCGCGGGACAGGCGCTGCGCCAGTTCGAGGACAACTTCAACATGGGTATGCTCTTCCCCACCACCCTGGTGCTGGAGGCCTGCCATCGGGGAGGAGGAGGAGGGGGAGGAGGAGGAGGAGGAGGAGGAGGAGGAGGAGGAGGAAGAGGAGGCGGAGGCGGAGGCGGACGCGGAGGCGGAGGCGAAGGCGGATGCGGCGTCGGCGGAGGAGGAAGATGAGGAGGATGAGGAGGAATATGAATAATACTACCGCACATATTAATACTTATCAGACTAAGATGCAATAGTAAGACGGATAAGACGAAACATTCTTCTGCTGCTACTACTACGATCACTATTACTATCACCATGACTATTACTACTTCTGTTTTTAGTTTTTTTTCAATATTCTTATCATTTTTTCCCGGAAAGGGCAAAGGCCCAGGGTTCTCTTTTAGTATGTAAACATGTCCCCGGTGCCCAACTTGAAGGAGGCCGGCGGATTCTTTCCCTGATAAATATCGAGGTCGAAGGAGGCCGGCGGATTAACATTTGAGGATGTCTCAGGCGAAACGCTTGTTTTTGAAATCCCGATCGATAAATCACAGGGTGCGGGACACCTCAGCACGACCACATCCCCAGCATGACCACACCCCAGCACGACCACGCCCAGCACGACCACGCCCCAGCACGACCACACCCCAGCACGACCACACCCCAGCACGACCACACCCCAGCACGACCACACCCCAGCACCAGCACGACCACACCCCAGCACGACCCGATCGATAAATCACAGGGTGCGGACCACCCCAGCACGACCACACCCCAGCACGACCCCACCCCAGCACGACCCCACCCCAGCACGACCACGCCCCAGCACGACCACACCCCAGCACGACCACACCCCAGCACGACCACACCCCAGCACGACCCCACCCCAGCACGACCCCACCCCAGCACGACCACACCCCAGCACGATCACACCCCAGAACGACCACACCCCAGCACGACCCCACCCAAGCACGACCCCACCCCAGCACGACCACACCCCAGCACGACCACACCCCAGCAGGACCCCACCCCAGCACGACCCCACCCCAGCAAGACCACACCCCAGCACGACCACACCCCAGCACGACCTCACCACAGCACGACCACACCCCAGCACGACCACGCCCCAGCACGACCACGCCCCAGCACGACCACGCCCCAGCACGACCACGCCCCAGCACGACCACCCCCCAGCACGACCACCCCCCCAGCCCGACCACCCCCCGGCACGACCACCCCCCAGCACGACCACACCCCAGCACGACCACTCCCCAGCACGACCACACCGCCTTGGTTGAGTGGTTGCCTGTCGTCGTGGAATGTTTCGTGGGGTGTCTCGTGGAATGTTTCGCGGGGTGTCTCGTGAAATGTTTCGTGAGGTGTCTCGTGGAATGTTTCGTGAGGTGTCTCGTGGGATGTTTCGTGAAGTGTCTCGTGGGATGTTTCGTGAGGTGTTGCCCAGTTGGGTATCGTGAAAACGTGTCCATGCTCCACATGTCTATATCCCTTTCCGGGTTCGTGGGTCCATCATGTTTCCCCCCTCAATTTTTTATTACTTCTAGTACTGCTTATAGATACTATTACTATTATTACTACCACTACTATTACAATCACTATTACTATTACTATTACTATTTTTATTACTATTACTGCTACTGTTACTGTTACTTTTACTACTACTATTACTATCATTCGTATTATTACTATTACTATTACTCTTACTCCTACCATTACTATTACTATTATTATTATTACTATTACTATTACTATTACTATTACTATTACTATTCCTATTTTAGCACTGCGACTATTATTACTACTCTTACTATTATTATTTCTGTTACTATTACGAGTACTATTCCTATTACTCTTACTACTATTATTATTACTACTATTTCTAATACTAGTACGATTCGTATGCTTATCACTATACTAATAGTATTACTACTATTATTATTATCAGTACTGTTATTATTATTATTATCATGATTATTATTTCGATGACTATTTCTTTTACATTACTATCATTATCCGTATTATTATCTTTATTCGTGTTACTATTATTAATACTATTTCTATTACGAGTACGATTGCCATTATAATTGTTGTCGCTTCGCGAATCCCCACCAGCCCATCCAGAAACGATGCCCAGAGGAATTGCCTCGATCAGAGAAGTGGGCAGCACACAGAGGAAGCCATTATGAGACATCTTGGGATATCTTGAGCCATCTTGGAGGTCATTTTGGGCTCTCCCAGACGCTCTTGGAGTCATCTTAATCCGTGCCCCCCCCCAAGAGGCCTCCATGTGGCTAAAACCTGTGTAGAATCAATGATTAGGCATTCTCGCCGAGGCCTCTTGGAGCATCTTGGGTGCATCTGGGGGGGCTCTTGGGGCCTCTTGGGGGTCTCTTGGGGGCCTCCGGGGGGCCTCTTGGGGGCCTCTTGGGGCCATTTTGGGGCCATCTTGGGACCTCTTGGGGCTTCCTGGGCGCTTCTTGGGGCCATCTTGGAGGAGATCGATCAAACAAGAGGGGGGGTTTAATTAGCGCCCCCCCTCGGAAGCCCCTAAAATCGCCTCTTGGACCCCTCTTGGAACGCTCTTGGAGTGCTCTTGGGCGCTCTTGGGGCCGTCTTGGGGCTCTTTTGGGGCTCTCTTGGGGCCCTCTTGGGCCATCTTGGAACCATCTCCAGGCCTCGGATGGCCATCGGAAGCGAAAAGGCGAGAAAGCAAAAATCATTGATTTTCCTTAGGTTTTGGGACGATTTTGGCCTCTTCGGGGCCTCCTTGGGGAGCTGTTTGGCCACTTGGAGTTATCTTGGGGCCGTCTTTGGGCTTCTTGGAACCATCTTAGGAGCCATCTCGAGCGATCTTGCGCTATCTTGAGCCATCTTGGAGCTCATCTTGGGTTCTCTGAGGCGCTCTTGGAGCCGTCTTGGGCCATCTGGGACGCTCTAACTACCCGCGGCCCCCCCCGTCCAGGTCCAGGGGAGGGGGTAGGGGGAGGGGTAAACCCCTCCCCAAGGGGGAAGAGGGAGGGGTGGAAGAGGATCTGTTCTAGACCACCTACGCCCAGAGGGCTGGTGACTATTTCTTTTACATTACTATCATTATCCGTATTATTATCTTTATTCGTGTTACTATTATTAATACTATTTCTATTACGAGTACGATTGCCATTATAATTACTATTACTATTACTATTGCTATCGCTATGTCAAGCCTTTTTTACTATTAAGATTATTATCATTATCACTACTACTATTACTACTACTGTTACTATCACTATCACGATGACGATCACTATCACTATTACTATTACTAGTATTATTGCTTTTGCTATTCTTATTGCGCTTGTTAGTTCTATTACTATTGCTTTGATTCTTACTATTGCTATTATTATTACTTTTACTATGACTTTTATTACTACTACTGCTACTACGACTACTACGACTACTGTCACGACTACTACTACGGCGACTACTATTATTATTACTACTACTACGACTACGACTACGACTACGGCCATTAGTAGTAGTAGTAGTAGTAGTAGTAGTAGTAGTAGTAGTAGTAGTCGTAGTAGTAGTAGTAGTAGTAGTAGTAGTAGTAGTAGTAGTAGTAGTCGTAGTCGTAGTAGTAGTAGTAGTAGTAGTAGTAGTAAGTAGTAAGCTAGTAAGTAGTAGTAAGTAGTAGTAGTAGTAGTAATAGTAAGTAGTAGTAGTAGTAGTAAGTATCAGTCGTAGTCGTAGTAGTAAAAGTAGTCGCGTAGTAGTAGTCGTATTAGTAGTAGTAGTAGCGAGGAGTAAGTATAAATAAGTAGTAGTAAGTAGTAGTAGTAGTAGTAGTAGTAGTAGTAGTAGTTATAGTCGTAGTAGTAGTAAGTAGTAAGTAGTAGTAGTAGTAGTAGTAGTAGTAGTAGTAGTAGTAGTAGTAGTAGTAGTAGTAGTAGTAGTAGTAGTAGTAGTAGTAGTAGTAGTAGTAGTAGTAGTAATCGTAGTAGTAGTAGTAGTAGTAATAGTAGTAGTAGTAGTAGTAGTAGTAGTCGGCGTTGTCGTCGTAGTACCACCACTATTACTACTTCTACTACGACTACTACTACTACTACTACTACTACTACTACGGCTACGGCTACGGCTACAGCTGCGGCCACGACTGGGGCTACGGCTACGGCTACGACTACGATTACTATCAATACTTGTAAGAAGACGCGTAAGAGTAATACCAACATTTCTAATACTGATCATGCGGCAGTGGCACGCGCTGCGCTCGATGGCGTGCGTGAGTGCGCTGCAATGTTGATTGATACGTGCATGTATGGCCTCCTTCTCTGCTTTGAGAGACTCTCGAATACGTGTCCGTTGCACGCCTGAGGCCTTAACTGCCAGCTCCAGCTCCAGCTGCTTGTCCAACTCAGGAATGCGTGCTCGCAACTTGCCTTCGTCAAACGATTCTTCATCATATGCTATGTTCAAGTCAACAGCCATGTCCTCAGCCCTGGTACCACTCGACTTGTGAGCAGCAGCCTCTTGCGACTTCTTGATCTGAAGTTTGGCTTCCTTGAGCTGTTCTGCAAGATTCCAAGGCTTGAGCTCGCCACCTGCCTTTGCACCGCCACGAGACGATTTGGCATGCTTAGGCGGCTCGTGGAACATGACTGTGGAAGCAG
>CAUYUJ010012537.1:0-5000 GCA_963575745.1 Prorocentrum cordatum | reverse complement strand
TCGTTTTCGCGTGTCCAGGTCGCCCAGGCGGATGTCGAGCATGAGGATGTGTTGAGGATGTGTTGAGCGAAACGCTTGGTTTCACGTGTCCAGACCACCCATGCTGATGCCTAGAATGAGGATGTGTTGAGGATGTGTTGAGCGACACGCTTGCTTTCACGTGTTCAGGTCGCCCAGGCGGATGTCTAGCATGAAGATGTGTTGAGGATGTCTCCAGCGAGACGTTTGCTTTCATGTGTCCAGGTCGCTCAGGCGGATGTCTAGCACGATGATGTGTTGAGACCGTCTCGAGAGAAACGCTTGTTTTCACGTGCCCAGGTCGCCCAGGCGGACGTCTAACATGAAAATGTGTTGAGGATGCCTCGAGCGAAACGCTTGCTTTCACGTGTGCAGTTCGCCCTAGCGGATGCCTAGCATGAGGATGTTTTGAGGATGTGTCGAGCGACACGCTTGTTTTCACGTGTCCAGGTCGCTCATGCGTACGTCTAGCATGAAGATGTGTGCGGATGTCTCGAGCGAAACGCTTGTCCCCAGCACGTTTCGTAGCGCGTCCCCTTGGCACGTCCCGCGGTGCGTCCCCATGGCACGTCCCCTGGCACGTCGCCTGGCGCGTCCCTTCGCACGTTCCGCGGCGCGTCCTCCTGGCCTGCCCCCCTGTCAATTAGCTCTGGGGCAGCTGCAATGTGCTCAGGCAGCTCGAGCTTAAGATCCAGATCAGTTCGGTCAGGACTCGGATGCAAAGGAGGACTCGATCCACAACGCTACATAGCACAATCGCGGCATGGCACATCGCAATTCAGCACGGCGCAGCACAGCACAGCTCTCGGCACGGTACATCAAGATCGATACACTCAGCATTGCAATCTGGCACGTTCCCTGGCTCGTTCCCTGGCGCTTCCCGTGGCGAGTCCCCCTGGCACGTCGTGCGGCACGTCCCCTGGCACACGTCCCGTGGCACGTCCATTGGCACGTTCCGTAGCGCGCCCCCTTGGCACGTCTCGCGGTGCGTCCCCATGGCACGTCCCCTGGCACGTCGCCTGGCGCGTCCCTTGGGACGTTCCGCGGCGCGCCCCCCTGGCATGTCTCCCTGTCAATTAGCTCTGGGGCAGCTACAATGTGCTCAGGCAGCTCGAGCTTGAAATCCAGATCAGTTCGGTCAGGACTCGGATGCAAAGGAGGACTCGATCCACAACGCTACAGAGCACAATCGCGGCATGGCACATCGCAATTCAGCACGGCGCAGCACAGCACAGCTTTCGGCACGGTACATCAAGATCGATACACTCAGCATTGCAATCTGGCACGTTCCTTGGCACGTTCCCTGGCGCTTCCCGTGGCGAGTCCCCCTGGCACGTCGCGCGGCACGTCCCCTGGCACGTCCCGTGGCACGTCCATTGGCACGTTCCGTAGCGCGTCCCCTTGGCACGTCTCGCGGTGCGTCCCCATGGCACGTCCCCTGGCACGTCGCCTGGCGCGTCCCTTGGGCCGTTCCGCGGCGCATCCCCCTGGCATGTCCCCCTGTCAATTAGCTCTGGGGCAGCTACAATGTGCTCAGGCAGCTCGAGCTTGAAATCCAGATCAGTTCTGTCAGGACTCGGATACAAAGGAGGACTCGATCCACAACGCTATAGAGCACCATCGAGGCATGGCACATCGCAATTCAGCACGGCGCAGCGCAGCACAGCCCTCGGCAGGGTACATCAAGATCGATACACTCAGCATTGCAGTTGCCAGTCGCCAAATCAGGTGTCTTTGAATCGTTGCCATGCTTACAGTTCTAAATTCCTTTCCGGGTTCGTGGGTCGATCATGATCAATCCCAGCGTCTTGTTGTCGTCGCGCTTTCACATTTCGTGGGGGGCGCCGTCGTTGTCGCCGTCGCCGTCGTCGACGTCGAGGGTTTCGGCATCCGCGTGGCGATAGCACCGCGCGCAGGGCGCACTGGCCAGCCCCATCATTTCGGGCACTGTCGGAGGCGCCACCCGCCTCTGGACCCCTTTGCCCACGCGGTGGCGGAAGTGGTACGTGCCGCGCTTGGAGCGACATCGATTTTCCCAGAGTTTCTGGGCGCTCCTGTGTGCTCCAGGGGGGAGGAGGAGGAGGAGGAGGAGGAGGATGGGGAGGTGGAGGATAGGAGGAGGAGGAGGAGGCAGGAGGAGGAGGAGGGAGAGGAGGAGGAGGACGGAGAGGAGGAGGGGAGGAGGAGGAGGGGAGGAGGAGGAGGAGGAGGAGGAGGAAGGAGGAGGAGGAGGAGGAGGAGAGGGAGGAGGAGGAGGCGGGAGGAGGAGGAGGAGGAGGAGGGAGGGAGGGAGGGAGAGGGAGGAGGGAGGATGTGAGGAGGGAGGGAGGGAGGGAGGGAGGAGGGTAGAGGGAGGAGGGAGAGGGTGGAGGGAGGAGGGAGAGGGAGGAGGAGGCAGGAGGAGGAGGAGGAGGAGGGGAGGAGAGGAGGAGGAGGTGGAGGAAGGATGGGAGGGGAGGTAGGAGGAGGAGGGAGGAGGAGGAGGAGGAGGAGGAGGAGGAGGAGGAGGATGGAGAGAGGAGGAGGAGGAGGAGGAGGAGGAGGAGGAGGAGGAGGAGGAGGAGGAGAGGAGGAGGAGGAGGCGGAGGAGGAGGTGAGGAGGAGGAGGAGGAGGAGAGGGAGGAGGAGGAGGAGGAGGGAGGAGGAGGAGGAGGAGGAGGCGGAGGAGGAGGAGGAGGAGGAGGAGGAGGAGAGGAGGAGGAGGGGGAGGGGGAAGGGGGAGGAGGCGAGGATGGTTGGATGAAGAGGAGAGATGGGAGGAGGAAGAGGAGGGGGTGCGGGTGCCGATGGCGCCGCCGGGGGAGGTGCTCGGTGGGGCCCAGCGTTGGCGGGGAGCTCGCCTTGCGGACGCCCGAAGTCCTTGCTGGTGCAGCGAGTTGGCTCTCCATTCTAGCAGTGGCGACGCGTCCTGGCTTGCCTACAGGCCCACCAGAACATGTTCTAAGAACCTTTGGTTGTTTGCACGGAGTCAGTCCATGTCAGCCCAAGAGGCCTCCAAGACGGCCCAAGAGGCCCCAGAGACGGCTCCCAGAGCGTGCCCAGACAGGGGACTCGAAAGGAGCTTCGGAACCTTCGGCCCCAGAGCCTCACAGGAGGCCCCAAGAGGCCCCCAAGAGGCTCCCCAAGAGGGCCGTAGTCATTGTGGCTCAAGCCTTTGACTCAGGGGGGTCTCGAAGTTTGCAGTGTGTAGTTGCGACAGTCTACCATGTCAGCAAGCACCCCGCAAACCATGTTCACCGCTCGTGCGCTGTCTCAAGAAACTGAGGCGCCTCTCGCCGAGCAGGGGAAGAGAAAGGCGGTGAACCCCGACGACCTCTATGCCAGCTCGGCCCCCACGCGATGCCCAACGGCAGAGCTGCGCCCCTTTGACGACGACCAGGACGACGACGCGCACGAGGAGAGCTGGGGCGCCACTGCGCGGCAGAAGGACGGCGACGAGCCGGCGCTCCTCGACACGGCGCACTTCGAGACGGTGCCCCTCGGAGGCCCACGCCCCCGGCGGGGGCCTGCGCTGCCAGCGCCGAAGGCGGCCCCGCTCAGGCGCCTCCGGTCTGAGGCCTACTGGGCGCAGAGAGCCGCCGCCGCCCAGCGGCCGGCGTGCTCGCGCTGGGAGCTGGGAGTGCGGCGGCGCCGCCCGTGCTCCGGCGAGGAGGGCTGCCCCGGGCCCGCGGCGGCCCCAGCGCCGGCAGCGGAGGGCGCCGCAGGCGCCGGCCCGGCGGCGGCCGCGTCGCCGGCAGCGGGAGCCGCCGAAGGCGCGGATGGCAGCCCCAAGAGCTGGGCGGGCGCCATCTCGAGGGAGTTGCGCCGCGGGGCGCTCGTGCCGGTTCCGCCTCCGGTCCCGCCGCTGGCTGTGCCGCCAGGCCCACTCGGTGCCGCTCTGAGGTCGCGCGGCCGGTCATACCACCCGGCGCGGAGCTGCTAGGAGCCGTTGGTCATGAAAGCAGCTGGAAGTTAATTTCATTAGTGCAACTGCAACCGCTTGCTGCTGCAAGACCTGCTGACACTGTGTGCCGTGCTACTCAGCGTCCAGTATCGCTCAGTGCAATCCACGTTTCTTTCTGCGCATTGTGCCCCGCAAGAGGCGTGCATTTTGTTTTTTAAACTCAGACTGTGCCCCTGGCCCCCGAACAACAACAACAGCAACACCAACACCAACAACACCAACAGCAACACCAGCAGCAACAACAACAACCACAACAACAATAACCATAACAACACCACCACCAACAATAACACCAACAACAACACCAACAACGACAACGACGACAGCAACAACAACACCAGCAGCAACAACAACAAACACAACAACACTAACAACAGCACCAACAATAACAACAATAACAACACCAACAACAACCACGACGACGACGACGACAACAACAATCTCAACAACAGCGGCTCCCGCCTGATACATCCTCATATTTCTCTGAGATCATCATGGAGACCACGCCAGTTGCACTGGCCTCGCCACCACGGGCCGTGTTCACCTTCAAATTTCAGTCATTTGTCGAGGAACGTGCGCAGCAACGATACCAGCTGCGCAAGAGAGCCAGTAGTGCATAGTTTGTATGTTTGTTCGCGCCCAAGCGGAGAGCGCGTTGCCGCGGTGCAGAAGCCATCCGCACTTGCTGATCATGAGGGGACCGTTTTGCCAGCCGGTGCCCAGAGAGTGGGGAGGAGGACCGAGAAGAGGAGGAACACGATCTTGGAGGAGGAGGAGGACGAGGAGGAGGAGGAGGAGCAGGAGGAGGATGAGGATGATGATGATGATGATGAGGAGGAGGAGGAGGAGGAGGCAGGGGAGGATGAGGGGAGGAGGATGAGGAAGGAGGAGACGGAGAGGAGAAGGAGTGAGGAGGAGGAGGAGGAGGAGGAGGAGGGAGGAGGAGGAGGAGGAGAGGGAGGAGGAGGAGGAGGGGGAGGAGGAGGAGGAGGAGGAGGAGGAGGAGGAGGCGGAGGAGGAGGAGGAGGAGGACAATAGT
>CAUYUJ010012536.1:425947-453773 GCA_963575745.1 Prorocentrum cordatum | reverse complement strand
GGAGGAGGGAGGTCGGCGACGACGACGACGACGACGACGACGCAAGAGCGCGCGCGCACGCTTTTGTTGAACATCCGTGTTGCGAAACCTTTGGTTTTTGTAGGTGATTTGGACGCGCGATTTCGAAATCCTTCCGAAACCAGTTGATTTTGAAGGATTTCGGCGTACGCGCGCGACGACGCGCGCCTCTGCACTTCGTCTCAAGTGTTGCAGAGGATTCTCGCGACGGCACACGCGCAAGGGCGTTCGACAGATTTCGACATGCGCGCGCGCGACGCCCTTTTGGTAGCATTTTGTGAAAATCTTGAAAAACCAATGGTTTTCTTAAGATTCCGCCAGAGCTCGCGCGGAAGCTTTTTTTGCAAATCAGTGCTGCGAAACCTTGTGTTTTTGTATGTGTTTGGGAACTCCATTGCGAAATCCTTCCGGCACCGAAGGTTTTTGAAGGATTTCGGCATGCGCGCGCGACGACGCGCGCGTGTGCACTTCGTCCCAGTTGTTGCAAGGGATTCATGAAACAAATATTACGTTAGAACAAAAGATGTCACCGCATAGTGTTTTTTACTAGGGAACCTCAGGGGGGGATACCGGCTTGGCTGGGATGATATGGCTTCATATATGATGGACGAGTGTGCAGAATTTATATGACATTATATTATCTCAGGGGGAAGCGTTAAGTCCGGGGGGGGGGGGTAGAGTCTAATGTGGTGCAATCTACGTGGTGCAATCCACTCTGCGGAAAAAAAAAAAAACCAAACCTTGAAAGTCGTCATCCTCCGCGAATTACACTCCACTGCTCGCGCAACAAACCCACCCACCCACCCGCAACTTGGTTTGCAAAACCTGTTAAGACCGACTACGACGACACCGACGACAACGACTAGGACGACAACGACGACGTCTCCGACGACTTCGACGACGACAACGACGCCGACGCCGACGCCGACGAAGACGACGACGACGCCAACGAAGGCGACGACGAGGGAGGAGGAAGGACGACGACGGCGACAACGACGACAACGACGACAACGACGAAGGAGGAGGGAGGACGGCGACGACGCGAACGACGACGAAGGAGGAAGGACGGCGACGCCGACGACGACAACGACGAGGGAGGAGGGAAGACGACGACGACAACGACGACGACGACGGCGACGACATAGGAGGGACGACGATGAGACGCCGACGACGGACGACGACGACGACGTGGGAGGTGGAGGAAGGACGACCACGGCGACAACGACGATGGAAACGACCACGACGCCAAAGAGGACGACGACGACAAACAGGAGAAAAGACAGAGGACGTCGTAGGCGACGACGACGACGACGCGGGAGGAGGGAGGACGGCGACGACGACGACGACGACGACGACGCAAGAGCGCGCGCGCACGCTTTTGTTGAAAATCCGTGTTGCGAAACCTTGGATTCTTGTAGGTTTTTTGGACGCACGATTTTGAAATCCTTCCGAAACCGATGGGTTTTGAAGGTTTTCGGCGTACGTCCGCGACGACGCGCGCGTCTGCACTTCGTCCCGTTTTTTGCAAAGGATTCTCGCGACGGCACACGCGCAAGGGCGTTCGACAGATTTCGCCATGCGCGCGCGCGAAGCCCGTTTGGTAGCATTTTGTGTAAATCTTGAAAAACCTATGGTTTTCTTATGATTTCGCAAGAGCTCGCGCGGAAGTTTTTTTAGCAAATCAGTGTTGCGAAACCATTTGTTTTTGTAGGTTTTTCGGAAACTCGATTGCGAAATCCTTCCGGCACCGGAGGTTTTTGAAGGATTTCGGCATGCGCGCGCGACGACGCGCGCGTGTGCACTTCGTCATGTTTTTTGCAAGGGATTCGTGAAAGAGTGTTATGTTAGAAAGGAGAATGTCCCCGCATAGTGTTATTTGACAGGGAACCGCAGGGGGGGGGATACCGGCTTGGCTGGGATGGTATGAGTTCATATTTAGGATGGACATGTGGTCAGAATCATATGTGATTTGCAGCACGCGCGGGGGGGGGGGTAGAATCTATTAGTCTTTTAGAAAGGAGAATCCAGTTTGACTGTCTTGAAGTCGTCATGTCCACTGCTCGCGCAAACATCCCTCCCACCCACCCGCAACTTGGTTTGCAAAACCTGTTCAGACCGACTACGACGACACCGACGACAACGATTAGGACGACACCGACGACGTCTCCGACGACTTCGACGACGACAACGACGCCGACGACGACGACGACGACGACGCACACGAAGGCGACGACGAGGGAGGAGGAAGGACGACGACGGCGACAACGACGACAACGACGACGGAGGCGGGAGGACGGCGACGACGAAGGAGGAAGGACGGCGACGCCGACGACGACAACGACGAGGGAGGAGGGAAGACGACGACAACGACGACGACGACGGCGACGAAATAGGAAGGACGACGACGAGACGCCGACGACGGACGACGACGACGACATGCGAGGAGGAGGAAGGACGACCACGGCGACAACGACGACGGAAACGACCACGACGCCAAAGAGGACGACGACGACGAACACGAGAATAGACAGAGGACTACGTAGGCGACGACGACGACGCGGGAGGAGGGAGGACGGCGACGACGACGACGACGACGACGACGCAAGAGCGCGCGCGCACGCTTTTGTTGAACATCCGTGTTGCGAAACCTTTGGTTTTTGTAGGTTTTTTGGACGCTTCCGAAACCGATGGGTTTTGAAGGTTTTCGGCGTACGCCCGGGACGACGCGCGCCTCTGCACTTCGTCTCATTTGTTGCAGAGGATTCTCGCGACGGCACACGCGCAAGGGCGTTCGACAGATTTCGACATGCGCGCGCGCGACGCCCGTTTGGTAGCATTTTGTGTAAATCTTGAAAAACCAATGATTTTCTTCAGATTTCGCAAGAGCTCGCGCGGAAGTTTTTTTAGCAAATCAGTGTTGCGAAACCTTGTGTTTTTGTATTTGTTTTGGGAACTCCATTGCGACATATTTTCGGCACCGACGATTTTTGAAGGATTTCGGCATGCGCGCGCGACGACGCGCGCGTGTGCACTTCGCCCCGGTGTTGCAAGGGATTCATGAAAAAAAGTATTATGTCAGAACAAACGATGTCACCGCATAGTTTTTTTACAAGGGGACCTCAGGGGGAAGGATACCGGTTTGGCTGGGATGATATGACTTCATATTCAGGATGGACGAGTGTGCAGAATCGGAGGTGAGGGGGTGAGATCGAAGTGGAACGGAGAGCCCCCCACCGGGAAATCGGTTTCGGTTTCGTGTTCGTGTCGTGCGTGCGGGCGAGGCGAAGCTGCGTGGGCGGGCGAGAGGAATTCACTCTGCTGTCGCCAGGGGTCCGCCAACACAAATGTTTCCCCCCCCCCCGGTGTTGTCAAGCGGTGGCCCGCATTGTCCCGCCGTTGTCCCGTCGGTGTCCCGTCGGTGTCCTCTCGTGAGATCGATAGTGAGGTCGACTGTGAGACCGATCGTGAGATCGATAGTGAGATCGATAGTGAGATCGATAGTGAGATCGGTTGTGAGACCGAATGTGAGATCGATTGTGGGACCGATTGTGATATCGATTGAGATCGATAGTGAGACCGAATGTGAGATCCATAGTGATATCGATAGTGGGATATATTGTGAGTTCCATGATCTGATAATGGGATCGATCGTGAGATCGATGGTGAGATGGATAATGAGATCGACTGTGAGACCGGATGTGAGACCGAATTTTGGATCGATAGTGAGACCGATAGTGCTACCGATAGTGAGATCGATCGTGCAATAGATAGTGACACCGGAAGTGAGATCGATTGTGAGATCGAATGTGAGATCGATCGTGGGATCGATAGTGAGATCGGTTGTGAGATCGTGAGATCGATACTTAGATCGATTGGGAGATCGATAGTGAGATCGATCGGAGGTGAGGGGGTGAGATCGAAGTGGAACGGAGAGCCCCCTACCGGGAAATCGGTTTCGGTTTCGTGTTCGTGTCTTGCGTGCGGGTTTAGGCGAAGCTGCGTGGGCGGGCAAGAGGGATTCACCCTGCTGTCGCTAGGGGTCCGCCAACACAAATGTTTCCCCCCCCCCGGCCTTGTCAAGCGGTAGCCCACATTGTCCCGTCGGTGGCCCGCCGTTGTCCCGTCGGTGTCCCGTCGGTGTCCCGTCGGTGTCCTCTCGTGAGATCGATCGTGAGATCGACCGTGAGACCGATCGTGAGATCGATAGTTAGATCGATAGCGAGATCGATTGTGAGATCGGTTGTGAGACCGAATGTAGGATCGATTGTAAGATCGATTGCAATTTCGATTGGGATCGATAGTGATACCGACTGTGAGATCGATAGTGAGATCGATTGTGAGATATGTTCTGAGATCCATAGTCTGATAGTGGGATCGATAGTGAGGTCGATGGTGAGATCGATACTGAGATCGATTGTGAGACCGAATGTGAGACCGAATGTTGGATCGATAGTGAGATCGATAGTGAGATCGATCATGAAATTGATAGGGACACCGGAAGTAAGATCGATTGTGAGATCGAGTGTGAGATCTATAGTGGGATCGATAGTGAGATCGGTTGTGAGATCGATTGTGAGATCGATAGTTCGGTCGATTGTGAGATCGATAGTGAGACCGATTCTGAGATTGATTGAAAGGTCGATCGTGAGACCGATTGTGAGATCGATTGTGAGATTGATTGTGATATCGATCGTCAGTTCCATAGTGAGGCCGAATGTGAAAGCGATAGTGAGATCGATGGTGAGATCGATTGTGGGGTCGATTGTAACATCGATAGTGAGATCGATAGTGAGATCGATCGTGAGATCGATAGTGCGGTCGATCGCGAGATCGATTGGGAGACCGAATGTGGGATCCATTGTGAGATCGATAGTGAGATCGATAGTGAGACCGAATGTGTGACCGAGTGTGCGATCGATTGTGAGATCGGTAGTGAAACGGAATGTGAGATCGATAGTGGTATCGATACTGAGATCGACTGAGTAAGATCGATAATGAGATTTGTTGTGAAACCGATTGCGACATCGATAGTGAGATCGATCGTGAGATCGATCGAATGATATCGATAGTGAGATCGATCGTGGGATCGATCGCGAGGTGTATTGAGTGACGCGTTGGTTCCTCCTCCCCCACCTCCTTATCACCCGAAGGGGGGTCGTATATGTATATATGAAACTATACGATCCCAGGGGGAAGCGTTAAGTCCGGGGAAGGGGGGGTAGAGTCTATTCTCTTTTTTTATTTTAAAACGAGAATCGATCATTTGCTCAACTTGAAGCTGTCCTTTCCACTGCTCGTGCAAGCATCCCACCCTCCCACCCGCAACTTGGCCGCAAGACATCTCAAGACCGTGACGGTGGGTACCAAATTGCACTTGGCAGCGACACCGGCGCCAACGACGATAGCGACAACGACGACGACGCCGCCGACAACGACTACGACCTCACTGACGACGTCCCCAGCGACTTCGACGACGACGACGACGACGACACCGACAACACCGACGACGACGACGCCGACGACGACGACGATGAGGACGACGATGACGACGCAGCCGCCTCCGACGCCGAGGACGACGCCGACGACGACGACGACGACGACGGCGACGACGACGGCGACGAGGAAGACGACGACGACGACGAGGGAGGAGGGAGGACGACGACGGCGACGACGACAACGACGAGGGAGGAGGGAAGACGACGACGACGACGGCGACCAAATAGGAGGGACAACGACGAAACGCCGACGAAGACGACGAGGCAGGAAGGACGACCACGGCGACAACGACGACGGAAACGACGACGACGCCACGACGACGACGACGACGAGGAAACACAGAGGACGACGACGGCGGCGACGACGACGACGACGAGGGAGGATGGAGGACGGCGACGACGACGACGCAAGAGCGCGCGCGCACGCTTTTGTTGAACATCCGTGTTGCGAAACCTTTTGTTTTTGTTTGTTTTTTGGGTACTCGATTTCGAAATCCTTTCGGAACCGAAGGTTTTTGAAGGATTTCGACATGCGCGCGCGACGACACGCGCGTCTGCACTTCGTTTTTTTTGCTGGGGTTCTCGCGACGGCATGCGCGTAATGGCGTTCGAAAGAGTTCGGCATGCGCGCGCGATGCCCGTTTGGTAGTCTCTTTTGTATTGAAAAGCTTGTAACACCTATGGTTGTCTTAAGATTTCGCAAGAGCGCGCGCGTAAGCTTTTTTTAGAACCTCCGTGTTGCGAAACCATGTGTTTTCTGTTTGTGTGTGTGTGTGTGTTTGGGGAACTCGGTTTTGCTTCCGAAACCGAAGGTTCTTGAAGGACCGACGACGACAGCGACAACGACGACGCCGACGACGACTACGACGACACCGACGACGTCCCCGACGACTTCGACGACGACGACGACAAAGACGACGACCACGACGACGACACCGACGACGACGACGACACCGACGCCGACGACGACGACGATGACGACGCCGACGACGACGCGCGTCGACGACGCCGACGACGAGGACAACGACGAAGACGACGCCGTCGACGGCGACAACGACAACGACGACGCCGACCACGGCGCCGACGACGTCGCCAACTGAGACGATGACGACTACGAGGAAGGAGGGAGGACGACGACGGCGACAACGACGACGAGGGAGGAGGGAGGAGGGAGGATGGCGACGACGCGAACGACGAAGAAGGAGGGAGGACGGCGACGCCGACGACGACAACGACGAGGGAGGAGGGAAGACGACGACGACGGCGGTGACGAAATAGGAGGGACGACGACGAGACGCCGATGACGGACGACGACGACGACGACCAGGGAGGTGGGAGGACGACCGCGGCGACAACGAGGACGGAAACGACGACGACGCCAAAGAGGACGACGACGACGAGGAAAGACAGAGGACGACGACGGCGACGACGACGACGACGAGGGAGGAGGGAGAACTGCGACGACAGGGACGACGACGCAAGAGCGCGCGCGCACGTTTTTGTTGAACATCCGTGTTGCGAAACCCTGTTTTTTAATGTTTGGGCACTCGATTTTGAAATCGAAGGTTTTTGAAGGATTTCGGCATGCGCGCGCGACGACGCGCGCGTCTTCACTTCGTGTTTTTGCTGAGGGTTCTCGCGACGATACGCGCGCAGGGGCGTTCGAAAGCTTCCGGCATGCGCGCGCGAAGCCCGTTTGGTAGTCTTCTGTGAAAATATTGAAAATACGATGGTTTTCTTTAGAACATTAGTATTGCGAAAACGCATGTTTTTTTTGTTTTTGGGAAATCGATGTTCAAATTCTTCCGACACCGAAGGTTGTTGAAGGATTTCGGCATGCGCGCGCGACGACGCGCGCGTGTGCACTTCGCTAAATGTGTTCAAAGGGATTTTGGGAACTTAAGATTTGTTATAAACGAGTGTGCGCGCATAGTTTGTTTTGCAGAGGATGGCGGGGGGGTCGATACCAGCCTGGCTGGGATAGTATGAACCCACTGGTAGGGTGGACATTGGGTCAGAACCCGATGCGTTTTGCATCGGTTCCCGCTGGATCTGTAACCCCGGGGGGTGGAGGGTGGTAGAATGTATTTTTCTCAGAAAGGAGAATCAATCACTTGCCTCGTGCAAACATCCCACCCTCCCACCCGCAAGTTGGTTGCAAGACCTCTTAAGACCGTGACGGTAGGTACCAAATTGCACTTGGCAACGACGCCGACGACGACAGCGACGCCGACGACGACGACGCCGCCGATGACTACGACGACACCGACGACGTCTCCAACGACTTCGACGACGACGCCAATGACGACGACAACGGCACCGACGACGACGACGACGCCGACGCCGACGACGACGACGATGACAATGCCGACGACGACGACGCCGACGACGACGACGCTAACGACAAAGAAGGAGGGAGGACGGCGGCGACGACAACGACAACGACGAGGGAGGAGGGAAGACGACGACGACGACGACGACGACGACGGCGACGAAATTGGAGGGACGACGAAGAGACTCCGACGACGGACGACGACGACGAGGGAGGAGGGAGGACGACCAAGGCGACAACGACGACGGAAACGACAACGACACCGAAGAGGACGACGACGACGAACACGAGAAAAGACAGAGGACGACGTAGGCGACGACGATGACGACGAGGCAGGAGGGAGGACGCCGACGACGACGAGCAAGAGCGCGCGCGCACGCTTTTGTTGAAAACCATGTTGCGAAAACTTCCGTGTTTGGCACTCGATTTTGAAATCCTTCCGACACCGAAGGTTTTTGAAGGCTTTCGGCACGCGCGCGCGACGACACCCGCGGTATGCACTTCGTCCCATTTTTGTTGCAGAGGATTCTCGCGACGGCACGCGCGCCAATGTGTTCGAACGATTTCGGCTTGCGCGCGAGCGAAGACCGTTTGGCAGTACTTTTTGGAAAAGGTTGAACAACTTATGTTTTTTGTTTGGGAAAAACCCTCAAGGGTGCGCGCGGAAGCTTTTGTAGAACACAGCGTTGCGAAACCATGTCTTTTTGTATGTGTTTTGTAAACTCGATTTTGAATTCCTTCCGGGACCGAAGGCTTCTAAAGGTTTCCGGCATGTGCGCGCGACGACGCGCGCGTGTGCACTTCGCCAAAAATTGTTCAAAGGGTTTCTGGGAATTTCTGATTTGTGACAAACGAGTGTGCGCTCATAAGATGTTTTGCAGAGGATGGCGGGGGGGTCGGTGCGGCTTCTCTGGGATAGACTGAAATCACAGGTAGGGTGGACATTGGGTCAGAACCCGATGCGTTTTGCATCGGTTCCCGGGGGATCGTTAACCCTGGAGGGGGAGGGTGGTAGAACATATTTTTGAAGAATGGAGAATTGTTTTTTACTTATTTGTTGGCGCATCCTATGCTCCTGCAAACATCCCACCCACACACCCGCAACTTGGCTTGCAAATCCCATGCGGTGGCGATTGCGATGCATGCTTGGCGTTGGCTGGTGCGTCTCTGCGGCCGCGCCAACCGTAGCACGCGCGCGCAGCGGCCAGCTAGTTGGAGGCCACCGACGCGGCCGCGGTGGCGCTGACCGCTCAGCGCACCCCAGCGGGCGCTTCACTGCAACTCGGCGACTTGGGCGGGCGCTGTATCATGGCAACGCCGACTACGGTAGACACGATGATGATAATGGCGATGTTGGTGACGATGTTCGCACCGACGAAGGTACGGCCAGTGCGGGCGCCGATGCTGGTGACGCCGACGACGGTGACGTCGTTCTCGCGTCGGTGATGAAGGTTTTGGGAAGACTTCGACATGCGCGCGAGGCCGACGCGCGAGAGTGGTCCGCATGGTCTTATTTGGCACGGATCGTGCCCCCCCCCAGCACGCGCGCAAGGGCGTGCGAATGATGCCGGCATGCGGCGCCAGAGGCCCGTATGGCAGAATTGCATGTCCATGTTGAAGCACCGATGGTTCCCCAAAAAGTCGCAGGAGTGCGCGCGCAAGTTTTTTTTCTTGGAAAACCGATGTTGCAAAACATGTGTTTTTGGAATGTGTTTTGGGCATTCATTTTGAAATCGCTACGACACCGAATGTGTTTGAATGGTTTCGGCATGCGCGCGCGTCGACGCGCGCGTGTGCACTTCGTTGTTTTGCGCAGGATTCTCGCGACAGCACGCGCGCAGGGGCGTTTGAACGATTTTGGCATGCGCGCGCGAAACCCGTTGGGTGGTATGTTATGGAAAAGGTTGACAACACTTTGGTGTTCTTAACAGTTCACAAGAGCGCACGCGTACGTTATATATATATATATATATATATATTGATTATATACATATGTATACAATATATTTTTTAAGTAAATAATGTAAATACAAGAACGTAACAGACACTTCCCCGTGAAGGCCGCGTTCCGGAACCATTCCCCTACACCCATGCCCAGGCTCGCCCGTCAAACCTCTGTCTTTTCTCGTGTTCGTCGTCGTCGTCCTCTTCGGTGCCGTTGTCGTTTCCGTCGTGGTTGTCGCCCTGGTCGTCCTCCCTCCTCCCTCGTCGTCGTCGTCGTCCGTCGTCGGCGTCTCTTCGTCGTCCCTCCAATTTCGTCGCCGTCGTCGTCGTCGTCGTCGTCGTCGTCGTTTTCCCTCCTCCCTCGTCGTCGTCGTTGTCGTCGCCGTCCTCCCTCCTTCTTTGTCGTTATTGTCGTCGTCGTCGGCGTCGTCGTCGTCGGCGTTGTCATCGTCGTCGGCGTCGGCGTCGGCGTCGTCGTCGTCGTCGTCGGTGCCGTCGTCGTCGTCATTGGCGTCGTCGTCGAAGTCGTTGGAGACGTCGTCGGTGTCGTCGTAGTCGTCGGCGGCGTCGTCGTCGTCGGCGTCGCTGTCATCGTCGGCGTCGTTGCCAAGTGCCATTTGGTACCTACCGTCACGGTCTTAAGAGGTCTTGCAACCAAGTTGCGGGTGGGAGGGTGGGATGTTTGCACGAGCAGTGGAAAGGACAGCTTCAAGTTGAGCAAGTGATTGATTCTCCTTTCTGATAAAAAACAAGTGGCACGTGTGCCATAGCCCTTGCACAAAAAGGAAGGGGGAGGAGGAGGAGGAGGAGGAGGAGGAGGAGGACGAGGAGGAGGAGGTGGAGGAGGAGGAGGGGGGAAGAGGGGGCAAGGCATCGCCCTCTGGGCCCAGCAGCGGGGCCCAAGTCCCAGGTGGGGAGGGTGGGGGAGGCGGCGTGCGTCGCGACACGGAATAAAGTGCTCGGGGCGGAGGGAGCACGGGGCGGAGGTCCCACTGGGGCGCTGGGGGCGCGGAGAGGAGGGGTGGTGGTGTGTGCCGCGACGCGGAATAAACTGTCGGGGCGGAGGGGGCACTGGGCGGGGCTTGGGGCAGAGGGCCACGGGGCGGGGGTCCAACTGGGGCGCTGGGGAAAGGGGGGGAAGGGGGGGAGGTGGCGTGCGTCGCGACGCGGAATAAAATTGTCGGGGCGGAGGGGGCACGGGGCGGAGTCCCCACTGGGGCGCGGAGGGGGGGGGGGGGGGGTGGGGGGGGGGGGGCGCGACGCGTAATACAGCGTTCGTGTCGGAGGGGGCAGTGGGCGGGGGCCCCGCTGGGCCTGAGGGCGCGGTGGGGCTTGGGGCAGAGACGCGGGATACAGCGGTCGTGGCGGTGGGGGCAGTGGGCGGGCCCCCCGCTGGGGCGCTGGGGGCGCGGGGGCCTCACACTGGCGCTGGGGACGCGGGGGGGCGGGGGGGGGCGACGCGGGATAAAGCGTTGTGGCGGAGGGGGCAGCGGGCGGGGCCCCCGCTGGGGCGCTGGGGACGCGGGGGGGGCTTGGGGCAGAGAGCCACGGCGCGGGGGCCCCACTCTGGCGCTGAGGACGCGGGGGGGGGGGGAGCGACGCGAAATAAAATGGTCGGAGCTCTAGACACCCTGTGCAAGAGAAAAAGTGGTCGGGGCGGAGGGGGCGGTGCGCTGGGATGGGCTGCTGGGGAGAAGGGGGGGGGGGGGGGGGGCGACGACGACGCCGAAATAAAGTGGTCGGGGCGAAGGGGGCGGCGCGCTGGGCTGCTCGGGAGAGGGGGATGGGGGGGGGGCGACGACGACGCCGAAATAAAGTGGTCGGGGTGGAGAGGGCGGTGCGCTGGGCTGCTGGGGATAGGGACAGGGGGGGCGACGACGACGCCGAAATAAAGTGGTCGGCGCGGAGGGGGCAGCGCGCTGGGCTGCTGAGGAGAGGGAGAGGGGGGGGGGGGGAGGGGGCGACGACGACGCCGAAATAAAGTCGTCGGGGCGGAGGGGGCGGTGCGCTGGGGTGCTGGGGAGCGACACATAGCGACACATGTCGACACAACGCCGAAATAAAGTGGTCGGGGCGGAGGGGGCAGCGCGCTGGGCTGCTGAGGAGAGGGAGAGGGGTGGGGGGGGGGGGGCGACGACGACGCCGAAATAAAGTCGTCGGGGCGGAGGGTGCGGTGCGCTGGGGTGCTGGGGAGCGACACGTAGCGACACATGTCGACACATATCGGCATATAGAGACATATGTCGACACACACATATATCGACGCATAGCGACACACAGACGCACATAGCGACGCACACATGGAAACGCATAGCGACACACAGCGACACATATAGCGGCACATGAAGGGCACAAGGCACACAGCGACACATATAGCGACACATGAAGGGCACAAGGCAGCTGGGGGGGAGCGACGACGACGCCGAAATAAAGTGGTCGGAGCTCTAGACACCCTGTGCAAGAGAATAAATTCTACCACCCTCCCCCCCCGGGGTCACAGATCCAGCGGGAACCGATGCAACACGCATCGGGTTCTTACCCAATGTCCACCCTACCAGTGGGTTCATACTATCCCAGCCAGGCCGGTATCGACCCCCCCCCCCGCCATCCTCTGCAAAACAGACTATGCGCGCACACTCGTTTATAACAAATCATA
The DNA here is from genome assembly GCA_963575745.1 of Prorocentrum cordatum. Classification (NCBI taxonomy): domain Eukaryota; class Dinophyceae; order Prorocentrales; family Prorocentraceae; genus Prorocentrum; species Prorocentrum cordatum. Next base: position 441,328 of record CAUYUJ010012536.1, on the reverse strand, counting down.
TGTTTCCAATAACCCTTTGAACACATTTAGCGAAGTGCACACGCGCGCGTCGTCGCGCGCGCATGCCGAAATCCTTCAACAACCTTCGGTGTCGGAAGAATTTGAACATCGATTTTCCAAACATACATGCAAAAACATATGGTTTCGCAATACTAATGTTCTAAAGAAAGCCATCGTGTTTTCAGTATTTTCACAGAAGACTTCCAAACGGGCTTCGCGCGCGCATGCCGGAAGCTTTCGGACGCCCCTGCGCGCGTATCGTCGCGAGAACCCTCAGCAAAAAAACGAAGTGAAGACGCGCGCGTCGTCGCGCGCGCATGCCGAAATCCTTCAAAAACCTTCGATTTCAAAATCGAGTGCCTAAACATAAAAAACAGGGTTTCGCAACACGGATGTTCAACAAAAAACGTGCGCGCGCGCTCTTGCGTCGTCGTCCCTGTCGTCGCAGTCCTCCCTCCTCCCTCGTCGTCGTCGTCGTCGTCGCCGTCGTCGTCCTCTGTCTTTCCTCGTCGTCGTCGTCGTCGTCCTCTTTGGCGTCGTCGTCGTTTCCGTCGTCGTTGTCGCCACGGTCGTCCTCCCACCTCCCTCGTCGTCGTCGTCCGTCGTCGGCGTCTGGGCCGGGCAAGACGACGACGACGAACACGACGACAACGACACCGAAGAGGACGATAACGACGAACACGAACACTCGGTTTGACATCCTCCCCAAACCTAAGATTGTTGAAGGATTTGGCCATGCGCGCGCGACGACGCGCTCGTGTAAACGAATGCGCGCGCATAGTTGTTGTTGCAGAGGATGGCGGGGGGGGGGGGGGCGATACCGGGCCCTCTGTGATTGTGCATTCATACTTCGGATGGGCGCGGGGGCAGAATCATATGTAAATTGCAAGGCACAAGTGTGGACCGATAAACCCGGGGGGGGATCCTAAATGTGGTGCAGTCTATGTGGTGCAATGCAATTCACAGCCTATGTGGTGCAATGCAGTTCACAGCGATGCAACGCAGCACAAACTGTTGCAAAGCGATACGAATCGACGCGCAGCAACCCACTACAATATGAAACGATTGAAAGCAATGCGCAGCGATGCAAAACAATGCAACACAATACCAAGCAATCCAAAACAACGCAAAACATTGCAACGCAGTACAATGCAAGGCAAATCAATGCCCAGTGGTGACGGCGGCGACGGGCGGCGACGGGGCCCCCACAAGGCGGCGGAACCGACAACGAGGCCCAGTTTCTATGAGAGGAGAAAGAGAAGAAATAAGCTGAGTGCAAGCGCTGTTTGGGGAACAGTCCTGCAAATCCCAAAGGGCAATACATGTGTGTTCACCTCCTCGGGAGCCTCTTGAGGTCTTTTGGGTGGCCTTTTGGGGCTTCTTTGGCCGTCTTCGGGACCTCCTTGGCCGGACTTAGGGGGGTCCTTGGCCCGTCTGACGCCTTCGGAGGCCGTCTTGGTGGCCTCTCTGGGCAGTGTTGGTGCTCTTTGGGGGCCCGTTTTAGGGCCGTCTTGCGACCCTCTTGGGGGGTTCTTGGGCGATCTTGGGGTCCTCTTGGGCCAGCTTGGGGCCTTCTTTGGGGGCCTCATGGGATCCCTCGGAGCTATATTGGAGGCCTCTTTTGCCGCCTTGGGCGGTCGGACGCCCAAACAGGTGAGATCATGCCAATCTTTCAACACCCAGAGGACAATATGTGTATTACCTACGCCTCCTCGGGAGCCTCTTGGGGCCTCTTGGCCAGTCTTAGGGGGCTCTTGGCCCGTCTGGCGCCTTCGGAGGCCGTCTTGGGGGCCTCTCTCGGAGCCTCCTGTGACCTCTTGGGGGCCTCTTCGGGCCTCTTGAGCTGTTTTACGACGCTCATGGCCCGTCTGACGCCTTTGTAGGCCGTTTCGGGGGCCTCTCAGAGCCGTCTTGGTGCCTGTTTGAGCGCTTGAGGGCCGTCTTGTGCCCTCTTGGGAGGTCTTTGATGATCTTGGAGTCCTCTTGGGCCGACGGGAAGCCCTCTTGGATGCCTCATGGGCCGTTTTGGAGCGATATTGGAGGCCTCTGGGGTCATCACCTTGGACGGTCGCAAACCGAAACACGCGAGAACATCAAAACAGTGAAGAAGCCAATGGAAATCAATTTCGGCCGTCTGGGAAGCTTCTTGAGCCATTTTGAGGCTGTCTTGGGAGCCTCTTGACCTGCCTTGGGGCATCTTGAGCCATCTGGGTGTCACCTTGGCTGTGTTGGAGGCCATCTTGGAAGTCATCTTGGCCGTCTGAAATCCGAAAAGAGCGCCGATGAGCAAATTCAGAAAGCCATCATGTCTAAGGATGCGTGCGAGATTGAGGGGGTGGGCCGGCCCCAGAAAACAGGAAATCATCTTCCAGATAACAGCGAACATTCGAACACGCTCACTCAGTGCAGTCACGGGGGTGGATTTCGTTGTCCTCCATCGTCGTTGGCGTAACAAGCTGAATCAACAAGTTGCCTGACCAGCACGGAAGACATCCATGATCTCATTAAGCTGCGCTGCGCTTACAGTCAACCCGCATAGTGAGGATCGGCAACCTTCCCAAGGGTACCCTTGCATCTTTGCCCCTTCGGCCCATACTTAGCGACCTTCGCTGGCCAGCCTCGCTCGAACAGCGTTACAGTGGCCCTCCAAGGCCCCCGCATCCCTACAGCGCATCCTCGCAGGCCTAGAAGTTGACACCAACACCAATGTCGGCGGTGTGCCTCCACCGAGGGAAGACGATCCCGATGTCGGCGATGGTGGCACTGTTCTGGCTTCCACGGGGGCCGAACCAGAACCACCAACGCCGAGATCCAGGATCATCTCCTCCCCTGTGGAGGCAGCCCCCCTGTGCTGGTGCTGGTGCCCCATGCCCGGGCCTCCCACCTCCCCCTGCGACGGGCCGACCGCCCCTGCTGGCTCCGCCCCCTCGCTCTGCGGCTCGGCCCTGCCCGGCCCCGCCGCGCCTCGGCCAGCGGCGCGGCCTCGGCCAGCGGCCAGCTCGCCGCACAGGGGCAGGAGGAGGAGGAGGAGGAGGAGGAGGAGGGGGAGGGGGAGGAGGAGGAGGAGAAGGAGGGGGAGGAGGAGGAGGAGGAGGAGGAGGAGGAGAAGGAGGAAAAGGAGGAGGAGGGCGAGGAGGAGGAGGGCGAGGAGGAGGAGGAGGAGGAGGAGGAGGAGGAGGACACCCGCAGGGGCGGGGGCCCGGCGACGGCGAGGCCGAGGTCGACGGCGGCGGCGAGGCGCGGCCGACTCGGCCGCGCGCCGGCGCCGGCCGTCGGCCGTCGGCCGTCGGCCGTCGGCCGTCGCCCTCGCGGTTGGCTGCGAGGGCGAGGCGCGGCTGGCGCGGCAAGCCTCGAGTCGGGCACGTCCCTCTACAAGAGGAGACTGCCCAGGCATATTCCGAAAATGGTCCGGGGACGCTGCGTCTACTACAGTGTGACTCTTCTGGGATCCGTGTTGACTCTTTTGGATAATTTCTTCCACGATCCGCCTGTAGGAGGACATGCCCGACCCAAAGCAAGCCCCGTGGTCCTCGGAGCCGGGCGCTCCAGAGGCTCGGGGAGGCGCTCCTCGAGGCCCAGGTCGGGCCGAACGAGCGAGCGAGCGGGGGGGTCGGCAGGAGTTGACGAAGTAGGTTTAAGTCGGGCGTGTCCCTCTAAAGGAGGACTATCCAAAAAGAGTCTAACAATACTCTGGGGACTATCTTGTGAGGATTTGTTGGCATTCTTTGAATATATGTTTGAGTTTTTCTCGCCCCGAAATCCGCATCCAGGAGGACATGCCCGACGTACAAATAGGTAGTTTGACCCTCTGGAGGCACCATCCGTTACGCAAATGTTGTACGATCGATATTTCTCTTATCACTCGGATCATGAGGCACTCGTCTAATTCTTTAGGGTCGTGTCGGCTTTGCTTATTTTTATCAGAAGCGAGGTCGCTTCATTCTCAGACCAGTATAACGCTTATGTAAATATGCTCATGTAGTAAGGCGTCTTTGCAGGTTACGCGTTGAGATTCATAATTGTGGCTGCCTTATTTGGTATGACATGTCTTTTCAAAATCCATGCGATGAGGCCATCATGACCAGTTGCCTTCGGTTCTTCGAGTAGCACACTCATGCGACTGATCATGTTACTCAAGCCCTCACGGTATGTCAGTCCGTAGTTGTCGCATTTGTTTGTTGTTTTCGGCGCGTTGTGCACCACTCAGAGCTGGCTGTCCAGCGTGCAGTCCTCTGTGTCGGGGAGCTGTCTGTCGGGCGGCACTGGCTGGCTGTCGGGCACCAGGCTGTCGCACTGGCGATTTTCATCGCTATTGGCAAGACGCGGACTACGGCTGTTTTTAGCCTGGTCTCATGCGTTTTGCCGTCGTGCTCAGCTACTTTCATGAACGGGTTCCTGTCGTGCTTGGCTGGCTCCTGCTAGTTCCCGTCGTGCGCGGCCATGCGTGCCTGATAGGCTGCTACCCGGGTTGCATGTGTTGCCCGTGGTCCCGCTACCGTCCGCGTGTCCTTGCCAGCTGCATGATGCCCGCTGCTGGTCCCAGTCGTGCTTTGACTTGCCTCTTGCCGCTTCCCGTCGCGTTTGGTTCCCGCCTTGAGGGTTCTCGTGATTATTGAGTTTGGCTCTAGGAGACGGGCCCACTTGGGCGATGCGAGGTTAGGCCTTCGCTGTGCCACTTTTGAAATCACGTTTGGAAATGATCCGAAACAATTGCATTCTCTTTGTATCGTGGCAACGGGGAGATACCGAAGAGGCTGACGATCCTACGGCATAGGGACCTGGTGATATGTGTGAGAAGGTGCGAAAAGCTGGACTCGATTGGGGCATGTGCCCTGTCACGATGGACCTAGTCTCCCAACTTGCACAGGAGCTCGCACGAGTCCATACTACATTGAACGCTGGGCCAGCTCGCTACCTTGAACCCCCTTTCGTGTTGACGGGTGTGTGTGTGTGTGTGTGTACATAGTTTCGTGAAGTTGAGCTCACACTTTCGGGCTGTCCGAGGTCACTGACATCGGGCTCGCATGGTCGAGCTGGTGCTGCGCGCAGCAGCACTGGCAGGGCACGGTGCTGTGGGTTGCCCGTCGTTGCTTCCTCGTTGGCCTCGTGCTCGTTGCCGTCGTCTTCTCCCCCAGGACCCCAGGTTTCGAGGCGATCCCATACCTGTGCCGACGAGCGGTTCCCCCCTAGGCCTTCCGCTGAGGAGGAGGAGGAGGAGGACGACGAGGAGGAGGAGGAGGAGGACGAGGACGAGGAGGAGGAGGAGGAGGAGGAGGAGGATGAGGAAGAGGACGAGGAGGAGGAGGAGGAGGAGGAACAGGAGGAGGAAGGGGAGGAGGGTCCCCTTCCGCGTCCTCCTGCCTGTGCGCATGACAGCAGCGGCTGTAACCTTAATCTAGCCAGCTCTTCAAGCTTAGCCTTCGCCTGTTCCGATGCACTGCAGCACGCGCCATGTGGCTCGTGAGTTAGAGGGGTCATGGGCCGCGAGGGGGTTCAAGTCGAGTCGTCCTCGCAGGCTTCGCGGCGGGTTCATCGGTTGCAACGAGCCCTCCCCCCGAAGGCCCTCCGTCGAGGAGTGGGAGGAGGAAAAACATTAGGAGGAAAGGTATCCAGAGCACTCCAGAGGTCCCCCCCCCCCCCCCCCCCGAGGCCAAACAGGAGCACGAGCGTTTAGGTCCTCCTCGTCCGCTCAGGACATCGTCTGCCCTCAACCCGCTTCGCTTCTCGATCCTCCCAGAACAGAGGCCCCCCTCCGCTGCGAGACCCCCTCCGCTTCCCTTCTGCCTTCGATCCCTTGTCCTCTTCGATGCTCGATCTTCTCGTGGGCGAAAGACGCACCCGTACCCGCGGCCTCGCGGGCCGGGCCCCTGGGCCGCGACCCCGCGGACGCCCCGCGCGTGACGTGTCCGTGCGACCGCGTATCCGCGGGATCGCGCCCTGGAGCCCGGGCCGCGAGGGCGGCGCGGATTACGGATACGGATATATTCGCCGCTCTTGGTCCTCCACAATCTTGCTTCGATGCTCGATACCTTTTCGATGATCGACTGTCCTCCGATGCTCGCCCCCCCTTCGATGCTCGAGCCTTGGGTGACCCATCCTCCTCCACATTCAGAGGCCCTCCTTTGCTTCGAGCCCCCCTCCTCTTCGATTATTCAATCGCTTCGCGCATTTCGCCCGCCCATGTTGCACGAGCGCCTCTTGGGCCGTCTCGGGGCCCTCTTGGGCCCTCTTGGGGCCCTCTTGGAAGCAGCTTGGCCCGTCTTGGGGCGCTCTTGGGGGCCTCTTGGGCCGTCTTGGAGCGTCGGATAGCCGAAAAGGCGACAAGGCAAACATCCTTCCAAAACCATCGTACCGAGGCCTCTTGGAGGCCACTCGGAGGCCTCTTGGGCCGTCTTGGGGTCATCATCGGCGTCTTGGAGCGCTCTTTGGGCGTCTCGGGGGCCTCTTGGACCGTCTGGGGGACCTCTTGGGGCCCTCTTGGACCGTTTTGGAGCCCTCTGGGGCTCCGAAAAAGAGTTCCCACATCCTTGAACAGGACTTGCCGGGAGTCTGCCGGGGTACTTTTCGTCCGGGGACCCCCAGGGCCTGCCCCGCGCGCGCGAACTAGAAAGATTGTTTACCAGCTACCGGAGATCTTAGCACGCCTCTGGCCCGTTGGGCCGGGGAATTATTCGATCCCATCTCCTCCTCGGTGCGCGATCCTCCACGACCATCCTTCGAGGCTCGATCCCTCGTCGATGCTCGATTGTCTTTCGATCCCCTACCCCTCTGGCACCCTCGGACGGGGCTGGGACGAGGATGAATCCGTTCCAGAGCGTTCCAGAACGCTCTTAGAGCTTTCTGGAGTGCTCCAAGGAGGCTGCGGCGCCCGAGACATCCTCCAGAGCCGCTGGATCTCGGAGATCCTCGATTTAGCCTCGCCCTGGCTTCGTCTGCTGCCCCCCGCGGCGAGGAGCCGTGGCGCTGCTGGCCGCGCCCGCGGAGGAGCGCCACGGCGCCCGCCAGATGCTTGCGCGGAGGGGCGCCGAAGGACCCTCTTGCCGCGCTCGCCGCGCACCGGCCGCCGCCGCACGCCGCAGGGCCGTCGTGGTTGCGGCCGCCGTCGCCGTATGGGGGCGCGGTGGCAGTTCGGGGACCCGTTGGTCGGAGGAGGACGAGGTACTCCAGATTTCGTAATCAAGGGAGGGGGGTCTCATTTCGGAGGGGGTCTTTTCCAGGCTATCTTGGAGAGCCTGGGGGGTCTGGGGACGATGTTTTGGAGGGTTCTCCCACGGGGGAGGTCTGAAATGGCTTGTCTTGGAGGGTCCAGACCCCCTCCCTTTTAGTACGAAATCTGGAGTACCCATACCGCTGCCATTCCCTCGTGTTCCCCTCTGTGGGCCTCCTGGGAGGTCCTCGTCGCCGCCGCCGAGATCGCCTCGAAAGTCTGGTCAGCACGCGCCCGGGAAGCGGTCCGGGGAGCAGCGGTATCGGCACGTGTTGGTTTCCCGTTGCGGGTTCCTTCAGGGCCACGTTCCTGCAACTCTCGATCGCCCCCCGTTCATTGCACCCCCGCTGACGTTCACCCGAATGGCGCTGCGTCGCTGATGCGTCGGCGGTGCGGCGCCATCTGGCGCCATCTGCGCCGAATGGCTTACACCCAGACGGCGCTGGCGCGAGTGCAACGTGACCAGAGAGAGGGAGGGGGAGGGGGCCGGGGCCGGTCACGGGCGCGACTGCGAAGCATGTAGAGAACATCAGGCGATCGCAACCAGGGAACAAGGGGGTGTGGATTAGCGGCGGGCCCCGTTTCCATGGGAAATCGCGGACTTCCGCCGCCGAGCGTGGCGGCCCTGGCCGCATTCTGGTGAGGGGACCTCCCCCGATCCATGGATTTGGCGACCGCCAAATTCAAGCAGTGGCGAAGCGTCCTGGCTCGCCTATAGCCCTACCAATCAATGTTCTTAGAACATTTCTTGCGGAGATTGTTTTGTTTTAGCACTTGGGGTTTATGTTCCAAGAACATTGTTCCCTACCTAGGCTCTGCCTAGAAGGGTTCTTACTCTCTGTGCTTAAAGGGGCCGGGCAGTGCAAAAATCCCCGGGCGGTTCCCCCAGTCCCCTGGGAGCGATTCCCCCAGTTCCCTGGGAGCTTTAGCTTTAGATTTAGCCTTAGCTTTAGCTTTAGCTTTAGCTTTAGCTTCGCTTCAGCTTTAACTTAGCTTTAGCTTAGCTTTAGCTGAGCTTTAGCTCAGTTTTAGCTTAGCGTGCGCTTAGCTTTAGCTCAGCTTTAGCTTAGACTTAGCTTAACAGAACCCTAAATTTAGCTTATGTTTAGCTTATATTTAGCTTAGCTTGAGCTTAGCTTTAGCTTAGCTTTGGCTTAGCTTCATCTTAGCTTTATCTTAGCTTTACCTTAGCTTTAGCTTAGCTTTAGCTTAGCTCTAGCTTCGCATCAGCTTAACTTCAGTTTAGCTGTAGCTTAGCTTTAGCTGAACTTTAGCTTAGCTTTAGCTTAGTTTCAGCTTAGCTTTAGCTGAGCTTTAGTTTAGCTTTCGCTTAGCATCAGCTCAGCTTGAGCTTAACTTTAGCTTAGCTTTAGCTTAGCTTCATCTTAGCTTTATCTTAGCTTTACCTTAGCTTTAGCTTAGCTTTAGCTTAGCTCTAGCTTCGCATCAGCTTAACTTCAGCTTAGCGTCAGCTTAGCTTTAGCTTAGTTTTAGTTCAGCTTTAGCTTAGCTTTAGCTTAGCTTTATATTAGCTTTCGCTTAGCTTCAGCTTAGCTTCAGCTTAGCTGTAGCTTAGCTTTACCTGAGCTTTACCTGAGTGTTACCTTAGCTTTAGCTTTGTCTTAGCTTAGCCTCAGCTTAGATTTAGCTTAGCTGTAGCGTAGCTTTAGCTTAGCTTCAGCTTAGTTTTAGCTTAGCTTCAGCTTAGCTTCAGGTTAGATTTAGCTTAGCTTCAGCTTAGCTTCAGCTTAGCTTTAGCTTAGCTTTAGCTTTAGCTTAGCTTTAGCTTAGCTTTAGCTTAGCTTTAGCTTAGCTTTAGCTTAACTGTAGCTTAACGTTAGCTTAGCTTTACTGTTACTACTAATGCTGCTTTCCTAGGGGCTCCAACTCCTAGGTAGGGTCGCACTGGGATAAGTTTTGTCATTCGAGCATTTTTGGGTTCTAAGAGAAATTTGGTGGTAGGACTATAGGAATGCCAGGACGGTCGGTCCCTGCTCAACAAATCCACGGATCGCGGATCCGTGCTCGCGCGCCCCCGAGAACAGCCCCCCCGTGGCCGCTGCTCTCCGCTTGCTGCGGCCGTCTGCCGCTGCGGCCTCGTGGGGGGCGGTCGAATTCTCTCGGTTCGTCCCGCCGTCGTCGGTCGTCCTTGGTGCTGCTCGCGCCCCCCCTTTTCTCCGCCTGTCTCCTCCTCTCGTCTCCTCTCGCCCCCTTTCCCTCCCTCTCCTCCTCCTCCTCCTCCTCCTCCTCCTCCTCCTCCTCCTCCTCCTCCTCCTCCTCCTCCTCCTCCTCCTCCTCCTCCTCCTCCTCCCTCCTCCTCCTCCTCCTCCTCCTCCTCTCCCCTCCCCCTTCGCGCCCCCCTTCACCTCCTCAGATCCTCCCTTGCCATTGCTTCTTCTACCCTCCCCTCCTCCTCCTCCTCCTCCTCCTCCTCCTCCTCCTTCTCTCCGTCCTTTCTCCTCCCCCAAGCTCCCCATCCACTCCGCGCCTGCCCTCCCTCATCTTACCCCCTCCCCGAGGGGAGAGAGCTGATGGCCGTGTCGGGGTGTTCGGGGGGTGCTCTCCCCACCTGGCAGCTTGTGGCTCTTAGACTTCGCGAGAAGAGCTCTCGGCCCACCTCGAACACCCTGCGCACCGCGGCCGCCAGGCCCAGATGATCCCGACGATCCCTGGCGGCCCCGCCTCGCGTCTTCGACGGACGACGGCTGCGCGCCGCGGCCGCCGGCGGTGGTCCCTGGGGATCCCGCCTTGCATGCCGCGGCCGCAGGGCCCCAGAGACCCCCTAATTTGCCGAGGACCATACTGAACAGGCATACGTCGCTGCGGCGTTCGTTCCGTCGCGCGGCCTTGCGTCTTGGGGAGGACGTCGCGGCCACCAGGGCAAACGCTGCCTTGGGTGCGGTGGGCTCGCCGTGGGGTTTGCCGCGTGGCGGCGTCGTCTTCTGAGGTGCGGGACGTTGGCGTTGCCGTGGGTTTGCCGTGGTGTCGGTGTCGTCCACATGGGCGCGTGGAGAACAAACGTCGCGGCGACATAGATCAGGCGTAACGGACGCGGCAGCCCCAGCAGGGAGGCATCGCGCCGCTCAGGCGCCATGACGTCACGCCGCCCTTATATATCTAGAACAGAAGTCACGGCAATGCATGAAGGACGCGCGGCAGCAGAAACATCAGTGCCATAGAGTAGCCGCACGTCAAGAACTGGCAGGGCACCAAGAACGGGAGTGCATAGCAGTCACTAGTTTTGCATTCCAGACGCAGAGACTAACGACATGCACCCGCCGCACACATCAAGAACATGTATGAAGAACCTACACCAGGAATGAACATCAAAGGCCGACCCCACTATCAGACAACCACTCATGTATCAATCACCCACTTGAAGAACAACCACCAGCAACAATCCCAAATACCATACACAGTGTTCATGCACGTTCCGCAAGCTTCTGCTGTTTACAACAAGCATGCACACATGCACCAATAACATGCCCCAGCCATACGGCGTGAGACTCGTTCTGAGCACGGAGTTGCCATTCATCCGTGTTTTCTTGTTACTGGGACGCCGGCGAGGTATGATCATGCAGTCCAGGGATACTTCCAAGAAAGCTCCGCTCTGAAAAAGAAACACGGCGTCTGCGTGGATCTTGCCGCCCATGTAACCACGGAAGTCTGAAGCGATAGCCCGGACCTGATTTGGAGCCTGGTTCCGTTCGTGTAGTTGTTACAGGCCTATTAAGTTCAGTGTTTTTTCAAGATGTCGCATAACGAATTCGACATTATGGAGCACCGTTTCCTTTGTTTCACTGTTCGTATAGACGCATCACGTAAACACACAAGCCCATCTAGGAACGAGGCCCAGGTGAGCTGCCTTGATCAGGGATGTAGAGGAGCATGCAGTGGGATAAAGGGCTGGAGAAGCCTTCTTGAGTCATACCCCAAGAGGGGGAGGATGGAGGAAGAGGATGAGGAGGAAGAGGAGGAGGAGGAGGAGGAAGAGGAGGAGGAGGAGGAGGAGAGAGAGAAGGTCCAAGAGAATGAGGGTGAGGGAGAGGGGGATGAGGGAGGAGGGAGGATTAGGAATAGGCGGATGAGAAAGATGAGGGGCAGGAGGAGGAGGAGAGCGAGCAGAAGAAGGCCAGAGTGATATTTGATGCCTCTCGGAGTCCCTTCGGATGTCTCTTGAGAGCTCCTTGGAATCCTCTTGGGACATCTTGTCGGGGGCCTCTTGGCGGTCCCCACCCTGGGGGCCATCTTGGGGACATCTTGGGGAAGGTCGATCAAAGAGGGGGGGGGGGGTCCTCAATTAGGGTCGCCCCTTTAGAGCGCTTGAAATCGCGTCTGGGAACGCTCTTGGGGCACTTTTGCGCGCCCCTGGGGCCGTCTTGGGGCACTACTAGGCTCCGGTTGGGGCTATCTTGGGCCTTTCTGGTGCCACCTTCAGGCCTCGACAGGCCATCGTCATCGACACGGCGAGAAGGCAAAGGAGATTGATCCCCCTTCGGTGTTTAAAAGGATTTTGACCTGCTGGCGGAGTCCTAGGGAAACTCAGTGGCCACTCGAAGCCGTCTTGAAATGGCCTCGGAGCCTCTCGAAACATGTTGGAAGCCATCTTGAGCCATCTTCCGATAGCATGAGGCATCTTGAAGGTCATCTTCGGTTCCTTGAGGCCCTCTTGGAGTCATCTTGAGTCACAACAAAGCCTTCTGACACCTCGCGTCACCGCCCCTCCAGACCCAGGGGAGGGCGTAGCGGGAGCGGTAAAGAAGAAGCAGGGCAGGCGTTCTACATCACTCACGCCCGTTGGGCTGGTGGGATTCAGAGAGATGTTGGAGCGACTGTGTGCGGCGCTGAGTCGGGAACCACATTTAGAACACGACCACCCTTCATCCGTCTAGCTGGTTGAATTTGTTCCCAACCATCCTATGGTGTTGGGTCCTCGTTTTGAAGAGACTCAGGGCATCCAAAGCCGAGAGGCCCCGATCAGAGCCGAGCCCCAGGTTGCCCCCCTTGGGGCCATCTCATGTCATGGGCGAGGTGTGGACTCGCAACTGGTGGGCCTGTTTTCCACCACCACCACCACCACCATAAGTTGGAGGGGGGAAGGAGGAGGAGGGGGAGGAGGAGGAGGAGGAGGAGGAGGAGGAGGTGGAGGAGGAGGAGGAGGAGAAGGAGGTGGACCCCCTCCCTATCCTACCTATGGTGGTGGTGGTGTCAAACAGGCCTTTCAGCAACCACAACCCAAGGCCTCTGGAAAAGTCACTCTGGAAGCCCCCGGATCGCGCCCAGAAGTCCGAAGAGCTCGGGCCCCGCACTGAGCATCTGCAAAAACCTCAACGCAGAGAGCTCGAAGGGACCTGAGGGAGGACACCTCACTCAGTGTCTCGTGGCACGTTTTGCTTTTCCTGTATTCCTAGTTGGTCCCGCGCGTGAGAGTTGCTACTGTCGCAAGATGTATTGCTTCGGAGGTGTGCCCTCGCCTTCGCGCCGGCCGCATTCCACCCTCAGCGACGATTTGCTCGTGCCTCCGCGGCGGCCGCGGCCAGTTTCCAGCTCCGGTTGGTATTCGAGACTCGGCGGATGCCACTCACCCAGACTGGCATGGCGCATCTGCTGCAGCTGTGGGCAACATGCTCGCACGGGGTCTGTGAACTAGCTGCAGCAGCAGAAGCTGCACCACAAATAAGATTAAAGCCAAAACGCTGGAACGAGTATCATGTCGGGCTCTCGAGGAACTATGGTTTTCGCGCGCGCCGTTCCTCAGATTAGGTCGGGGAGCCTATTCGGAGCCGAGGCTTGCCGTGGCCAGAGAAGCCCCTTTCGCTTCTTATGCAGCGTGCCTTACAATGCTGACCGCAAAAGCGACAGCAGCGTTACTGGCTCAATCTTCTGCCTCCGCCTCGCACCGTCGAACCGGCTGCCCCGCCAGTGTCGCCATGAGCTTCGCACTGGGCCAGAGGGTTTCCATCAAAGGCCGATGTGGCGTCGTGCGCTTCTCCGGCGAAACGGACTTCAAGGAGGGCAGGTGGGTGGGCGTGGAGCTCGACGAGCCCGTGGGCAAGCACAATGGCAGCGTGGGCGGCAGATCCTACTTCACCTGCGCCCCCCACCGCGGCATATTCGTCCGCCCCGAGAGCATTGCCGCGGTCGGCGTGGGCGGCGCGGCCGCCCGTGCGGAACCGCCCAGCGGCCCGACGCAGCCGCGCCCCGAGCAGCCGCGCGCGAGGGCGGCAGAGAAAGCGGAGCGCGGCGGCCGGACCACTACGAGCACGACGGAGACGGGCATCCCGCGCAGCCGCAGGAGGAGCTCTGCGTCCTCGGTGCTGTCCGAGATCGTGCCGGCGCAGTCGAGCGCGCTCATCTTCAACGCGGACGGCGAGGAGGTCAGCGTCGACGATCTCATCGAGGCCCTGGAGGAGGCCCGGCAGGACAACGCGGGCCTGCACGAGCTTCTGCAGCAGCTCAGGGAGAAGGAGCGCGGCCTTCGCCAGGAGCTGAACATCAGAGAAACGAACGATCTGGTTTGAGTCGAGGGTCAGCTTGATAGAACATGTGGTTCGGGGGGAGGAGGAGGAGGAGGAGGAGGAGGAGGAGGAGGAGGAGGAGGAGGAGGAGGAGGAGGAGGAGGAGGGCGACGACGACGAGGAGGACGAGGAGGAGGTGGAAGAGAAGAAGGTGGATAAGGACGGAGACCAAGAGGAGGAGGGAGAGGTGGGTGAGGAGGGATGATGAACAGCAGCATCAGAACGTGGAGCATAACAAGCAGACGGCACGTGTAACGATGACGATACTGATGACGATGACGATGACGATGATGATGTTGATGATGATGTTGATGATGAGTATTATGCTGATGATGGTGATGGTGATTATTGTGGTGATGATGGTGATGATGTTGCTGATGGTGAAAATGGTGATGATGACGATGACGCGGAGGATGAGGATGATGGGGATGAGGATAAGGAGGATGAGGATTAGGATGAGGATAACGATGAGGATAACGATGAGGATATGGTTGAGCATGAGGATCATGATGGTGAATGTGATGATCATGATGATGATCACACTCATGATCAGGATAGTGAGGACGACGATGGTCATGACGTTGGGATCGTTGATGACGATGGGGATGATGATGTCGATGTTTGTTATGGTAATTTCGCCGATGACGATGATCATATTGATGGTGGTGATGACGATGATGATTATGATTGTGATGGTGATGATGGTGATGTTGGGGGTGATGATGATGATGATGACAATGCTGTTCATGATGGTGATGTCTAGTGTGACGAGTCTAATGCTTGTGGTGATGACGCTGATGATGTTGTTGATGACGATGATGATGTTGATGGTACTGATGACCATGCTGATGCTGCTGATGATGATTATGATGATGAGTGTGATGATATCGATGATGGTGAGCATGATGACGGTCATGATCGTGATGATCATGATGACCATGATGATCATGATGATCATGATGATCATGAGGATGATGATGATAATGATGGTGATGGTGATGGGGATCCGTAGCCATGTTGGCTCCAGGTTCGGTTCCCGCTTTCTCCGATGCCTCTTCGTCCGCGGTCGGCGGCACGTCGGCGGCGTCGGCGGGCGCGCGTTTGATGGCTGCTGGGGGCTGCCCTTCGATGTGGCGTCCCAGTGAGCTGAGGACTATGGAGAAGGACCCCCTCGGCGCCGCCGCGGCGAGGCGCTGCGTTGGAAGCAGCACTACGGCCGCTGGTGGCGGCACGCGGCGCCCCGGGCTCATGGGTGGACCGCGAGCGCGCGCCGAGACCGGCTTTCCAGAGACTGGTCGCAGGCCATCGCGTTCCTGGTGCGATGCGGCTCAGGCGGAACACTGCCTGGCATGCGTGCCGAGTGCCGTCTAGCGGGTTCTCGGCCGCGGAGGCCATGCCGTTCGTGCCGCGGGCTGCCTGCTGCGCTGCAGGCGTGCGCTGCAGTTGGCCGCTGCCTGGCGCCTTGCCCGTGCGGCCGCTGTCGGAGGCAGCCGTGGCGCAGGCGCGCGTGCCGATCCAGTCCCTTGGAGTGCAGATGCCGAGCGTGACGGGGACCGCGGTCGACGCGGAGTCGCTGACCAGCTCCCGACCTGTGGCGTGCTCCCTGCTCTAGTCGTAGATGATGAGGCGGCGCGCGCTCGCGACGGATCTTGTCCA
>CAUYUJ010012536.1:380947-413447 GCA_963575745.1 Prorocentrum cordatum | reverse complement strand
TAGTAGCTTGAATGTTGGGTGGGATCGGGCTTGTTTCGACATTTGCAAGAGCCAGATGCGATCGAAGAAATTTACTGCACTGGAGAAGGGTTCGATCAGGAACCTTTGCTGCGGTGGGGCCTGGACTGCCGACAGAGCCGCAGAGGTGGGCTACCAGCTCAGTGACGTGCAGTTGCTCTGCCCTCTGTGTCGTGCCCATCCAGACTCTGTGCACCACAGGCTTTACGTGTGCCCCGCTGTGTCCGAGACTCGCAGCGAGCTTATCCCTCCAGAGATCCTAGAAGTTGCCCTGGGTCCGTTGTCGGATGGGGATCGCATCCTGTTCGATCGGGGGATCTTCGAGCATCCCGAATCGTTCTGGCCAAAGGCCCTTAGCTCGGGGGGTGGGGCCATTCTGCCAGCTGCTGAGGAAGAGGACTTCTCGGAGGCGCTCGCTAATGGGGACTTGCAGGGCAGCATCTATGTTGACGGGAGTTGTTTCTGGCATCCCATCTCGGAACTTTCAAGGGCGGGCTGGGGGGTTTGCATGGTCTCCCCCCTGGGCTCCCTCTTGTGCGCCTTGCATGGTCCTGTACACCACCCGATCAGCCAGACAGCACCAGCTGGGGAGTATTGTGCCCTTGCCATGGCTGCTCTCCATATTGTTGCTAATTCCGAAGTTTTTTCCGACTGCCTTGCGGTAGTTAATCATTTCCGCCTGCCCCCTAGCGAGCGTTTGTCGTTTAGGAGGCGATATGTTGGCCAGTTTCTGTATATCAACAATGCCCCTTTCGTCCAGTCCGTGGTGAAAGTGAAGGCCCACCAGGATGTGGACGAGGTCGGCATATCTGATGTTGAGAGAATCCGTAGAGTAGGAAACGATTTTGCCGACAAAGCTGCGCAGCGCGGCGCCCGCTCTCACCCCCAGCCGTCGCCCGAGGAAGAAGAGCGGGTGTACCGCGCCGTCAAAATCAGTAAAGTCGTTTGCCGTCTCGCTGCCAAGCTGCTGCCGATGTGGCCACGCTTGAATCTCGAGGACGCTCCACTGGTCACCCCTTGTCGCACCACCTGTGGTCCCGTGGAGCCCTCGGTCCTGCATCAGTGGCAGTGGCAGCACTCTGTGTGGAGATGCAGTGTGTGCAGGGTAGGTTCTCGTTCTTGCGCCATGCCACCTGGCGGATCGTGCATCGGCAGAGCCAGTGCTGATCTGGACATCGTTGATTCTCTTTTTCACAGCGTTGTGGTCCTGCCGTGTACGGATGGTTCCGATTTCTTTTTCTGCCCCAAATGCGGGGGCTTTATGCACCAGGCTGTGTTTGCCAAGACTGCTTTGTCCAAGGAGTGCCCCAATGTGCTGCGCGGCCACGGCCGCACGAATTTTAACAAAGTCATGCGTGGTCGCCACCCAAGGAAGAGCCTGGGGGTAGGCCGACCTGAAGAGCTGCCTGCAGGGGCGATTCCCGTCCTTGCGCCTCCCTCCTCCTCAACGCCCGTCCCCAACTTTTGATTCGGATTGTTCGAAATTTTTGGTCTCAGAGCGCCTTCCCGAGTAGGGTCGTACTGTTTTTGGTTTTGTCCTCTCGTCCCCTGCATGTCCAGGGGTCGAGGATCCGTCCAGCCTGCTTTTGGTGCCGAGGCTCGGCCCAATATGGTTGCTCGTCGCACCGCCAACAGCGCGGAGTCAGTGCAACAGGCTGCGATTTTTCCCTCGGCTCCCTCCAACGAGAGTGGGGCGAGGGGCCGCCGCTGTTTCCACGGCAATGCGGGACTGGCAGCCGTCTAGGCGTGAGTCCCCCCGCAGTTGCCGTGACGTCAGCGGCGGGGCAGGGCTGGTGGCGAAAGTGGCAGTTGGCGCCACCCAGCCCTGCCCCCACCTCTGGGGGGAGGCGCCGTCCCCCCAGGGAGTATGTCTTGGCAGTTGTGGATGTCAAAAAAAAATCCTCCTCCTCCTCCTCCTCCTCCTCCTCCTCCTCCTCCTCCTCCTCCTCCCTCCCTCCTCATCATCATCATCATCATCATCCCCTCCCTCCCTTCCTTCCTCCTCCTCCTCCTCCTCCTCCTCCTCCTCCTCCTCCTCCTCCTCCTCCTCCTCCTCCTCCTCCTCCTCCTCCCCGCGTGCGCTACCTTTACGCGCACGCAGGGAGCGCACGACGCGCCTCGACGGCGCGGGGTCCAGCAGTTCTGGCGCTTCGATGCCGCACCAGTTCCACGGAGTCGGTTTTCCATAGGTTCCTTGGCATCGCTCGGACGTGTGCGTTTTTTCTTCGGCGAGGACCATCGAGGAGCATCCTTGATCATTTGGCGAAAGAACCACGCACGAAGCCGACAAAAAACACAGGGAGTGGACGTCCGAGCGATGGCCAGGTTTTGGGGCGCCGGTTTTCCGCGCGTCCTGGCGGGCACATTTGGGAGGAAGTGGTCGGGAGAAGTTCTCCACGGGTCCTCGGGATGGGGGGGTTCGATTCCCCACAGGTTCCGGGGATCCGGTTTGGCGCAGTTCAGGGGGAATCGGTTGGCCATCATCACCATCATCGCAAGTGCACACGTGCTCCTTTTCCGTGATCCCTCCTCGTCCATCTCCTCCTCTTCTCCTCTTTCTCCTCCCTCTCCTCCTCATCTGATACCTCTGCTACCGTCAAGATGAGGGCAGCAGTGCCACACTCGCTCGCATCACTTCGTCAAGCTCTTCGATCTGGGGTGAGGATGCAGACTGGGACGTGGAGCCGCTCGTGGCTCCACGTCCCCGTCGTCGAACTCGTACACGCTCGCACGGCGCCCGCTCCCGACCAGGACGCACATGGAGCCGTTCAGGGGGACGCCGCTCACCGTCCCCACGCGGCCGTCGCGTAGCCGCACGCGGACGCTGCCACGCAGGCCCGCAGGGGCCACGACCGCCGCCGACGGCGAGGGCGCGGCCTCCCCACCGCGTTAGCGTCGAGGGGCAGGGCGGCGCTCGTGGCCTTGCCCTGGCCCCTGCCCGTGCGCCACACCCGTGCTGGAAGGCGGGCGGCTCGGCGGCACGGGCCGGGCCGCTCGCCCCTTCAGCCGTCGTCCTGCAGCACAGGCTCGGTCGACGCTGCTGCCCTCTGCTCCGCGTCATCCGCCGCCCAGTCCTGCACGCCGCCCTCCTCGTCTCACGTGTGCATCGTCACGTCGACGCCTGCGGCGCCGCCGAGGGCTCGCGGGAGCATGATCGCCAGCAGCGGCAGGCTCCGGGGGCGGGGGGGCGCGGCGGCGAGCACGACGACCGCGAAGCGCACCAGGCCCTCCGCCGCGCGCAGGGCGCGGGCGGCGGCCCGATCCACGGGCGCAGCGAGGCCAGCGGCGGCATGCACCGCAAGCACGCTGACCCGGGCCGCCTTGGGCCGCCTTGAGCTCCAGGCGGCGCGACGAAGGGTCCGCAGCAGTTCCCATCGGCATCGTCGGGCTAGGCGCGCCGACCAGACGGCGACGGCGCCACGTGGGGGCGTGAACCAAAATGGATTGCCTCTCCATTGCCTCTCCTCCTCTTCCTCCTCTTCCTCCGCCTCCTCCTCCTCCTCCTCCTCCTTCTCCTCTTCTTCCCCCTCCGCCTCCTCCACCTCCCCCTCCTCTTCCCCCTCCTCCTCCTCCTCCTCCTCCTCCTCCTCCTCCTCCTCCCTCCTCCTCCTCCCTCCTCCCTCTCCTCCTCCCCCTCCCCCTCCCCCTCCTCCTCCTCCTCCTCCCCTCCTCCTCCTTCCTCCTCCTCCTCCTCCTCCTCCTCCTCCTCCTCCTCCCCTCCCTCTCCCCCTCCCCCTCCCCCTCCTCCTCCTCCTCCTCCCCGTCATTTCCTCACCATTCCCTCCTCCCCCTCGTCCTCATCGTCGTCGTCGCCCTCCTCCGCCTCCTCCGACTCCACCCTCCCCCCGCCCCACATGTGGCCCCCAAGCGAGCCCCAGACCGAAGCCGTCGTTTCTCTGGTGAAGGCGCTTCAGGCCGAGGAGGTGCGCAGCGACGCCCAGCTCGACGCCGCCGAGCCGCTCGACGGCGACCCGCTGCGCAGGATTTGCGGAGCGGCGCTCGAGGCCGACGAGCTGCGCAGCGACGCCCAGTGCGGCGCCGCCGAGCCGCTGCGCGAGGGGTGGACGCTGGAGAACTTCTTCGGGCAGTCCCTGAATGCCGCAGTCGCGGGCCTTCTTCGAGCAGGGACTCCTTCGAGCAGGGAGATCGAGCTCATGAGGGCCATCGGCAGCTTCACGGACCCGAAGGAGGCCACGGCTGCCGTGGCCCAGCGGCTGCGCAGCGGCCACGTCGACGAGCGGCTGGCCGAGGTCGTGGTGGAGAGCGCCAGGAAGCTGGCGGCCGCGGGCGCAGCCACCGGCAAGGAGCTGAACGCCAAGTTCGTTGCGGAGGGCAGGTTTCAGTACGACTACGGCAAGGGATCAGACTTTTCTCTTGGCTTGGAGCACCGCATCGGCTCCCCCAAACCAGACACTCTGAGGGGGCTGGTTGAGGAGCACATGTGCGGAGTAGACTCACACCGGAAGTGGACGACCCAGAACTACGGAATCGAGACCGACTCGCAAACGGAGTGGAGTGCCAAGGCCGAGTGCCAGGACCAGTCGAAAGGCTTGGGCGAGTTCCAGGGCCGAGTGGAGCAGTTGAGAATGATGGGCTTCTTTTCCACCACCACCACCATAAGTTGGAGGGGGAGGGGGTCATCCTCATTCTCCTCCTCCTCCACCTCCTCCTCCTCCTCTTCGTCCTCCTCCTCCTCGTCGTCCTCCTCCCCCCCCTCCAACTTATGTTGGCGGTGGTGGAAAACAGACCCATCAGAGAACGTTGATCGAAGCAGAGCTATCGCCGAAGGAGTGGCCGAAGGAGTGGCCATCTGAAACTATCAACAAGGAGCATCCAAGGTCCCGCTGGCGGGTGAAGGATTGGATAAACGAGTTGCCTAGGTACAACAAGCAATTGAGCGACAAGCAGGAGAAAACGCTCCTTGTAGAGGAGGCCATCGCTCTCTGCCTGTACACAGGGCCCCTCTTCGAGAAATATACGGGCGCCTGCGGCAAACCCCGCCACCTTGCCAGAGCAGCAGCGCAGCAATGCGGCAGTGCAGCAGCGCAGCTGGGAGGAGATTGGGCTTGAGAGCCGCATCGGTTCAGTGGCCTGTCTGGTTTGGCGCATGCCTTGAACGCCTTTTCGTTGTGCAGAGTCCACAGCCTCGGTCTCCTCCTGTCATCCTCGATCCTCCAGTTCCTCCTCCTCCTGATCCTTCGTTTGCCCTCTGGAACGTGAGCTGTGGGCCTGTTGGGGACCGCTTTGGAGCCTCCAGGGCCCCCCTCGGGTCCTGTCGAGGGTCTCAAGGCCGTCTTGGGCGTGATGGTTCTACCGAGGGCCCCTTGGGGCGTATGTGCGGGTCTTAGTGCCGTCATTCATCGAGCGCGTTCCACTACTCGCAAAGTGCCCACTCGCAGACGTCCGGGGAAAACAAACATATCTTTGTTTCGACGGAATTTACCGTAGATCCCCCGCGGCGGATCCAGGCCATTTGCGAGTAGTTACTTTGCGAGTAGTGGAACGCGCTCGTCTAGTCATGGCTACCTGTTGGGCCGTCCTGGGAGGGGTTCCAGGCGAGCATCTGACTGTCATCGCCCACTCGTGGGGCTGTTTCGCGGCTGCCTGACCAGTTTTTTCCCAACCATCCTGTGGTGTTGGGTCCTCGTTTTGAAGAGACGGCGCCCCGCGATCCTCACCTCCTCCTCCTCCTCCCCCCCCTCCCTCCTCCCATCATCATCATCATCATCATCATCATCATCATCATCATCATCATCATCATCATCATCATCATCATCATCATCATCATCATCATCATCATCATCATCATCATCATCATCATCATCGTTTTCGGCACACCCCTCACACGTTTCGTGGCCCCATAGGGAGCTCCACCGAAGGCCCCAGTGAAGCCCCAGTGGTTCGCATGCCTCCCCACCACCCATTTCGGCACACCCCTCACACGTTTCGTGGCCCCATAGGGAGCTCCACCGAAGGCCCCAGTGGCAGGGTTCGCATGCCTCCCCACCACCCATTTCGGCACACCCCTCACACGTTTCGTGGCCCCATAGGGAGCTCCACCGAAGGCCCCAGTGGCAGGGTCCGCATGCCTCCCCACCACCCATTTCGGCACACCCCTCACACGTTTCGTGGCCCCATAGGGAGCTCCACCGAAGGCCCCAGTGGCAGGGTCCGCATGCCTCCCCACCACCCATTTCGGCACACCCCTCACACGTTTCGTGGCCCCATAGGGAGCTCCACCGAAGGCCCCAGTGGCAGGGTTCGCGTGCCTCCCCACCACCCATTCACACCACCCCTCACACGTTTCGTGGCCCCATAGGGAGCTCCACCGAAGGCCCCAGTGGCAGGGTTCGCATGCCTCCCCACCACCCATTTCGGCACACCCCTCACACGTTTCGTGGCCCCATAGGGCTCCACCGCCCCAGTGACTGGGTCCGCACCGACAGGTGGCCCCATAGGGAGCTCCACCGAAGGCCCCAGTGGCCGGGCAGCATGCCTCCCCACACCCATTTCGGCACACCCCTCACACGTTTCGTGGCCCCATAGGGAGCTCCACCGAAGGCCCCAGTGGCAGGGTTCGCATGCCTCCCCACCACCCATTTCGGCACACCCCTCACACGTTTCGTGGCCCCATAGGGAGCTCCACCGAAGGCCCCAGTGGCAGCGGTTCCGCATGCCTCCCCACCACCCATTTCGGCACACCCCTCACACGTTTCGTGGCCCCATAGGGAGCTCCACCGAAGGCCCCAGTGGCAGGGTTCGCATGCCTCCCCACCACCCATTTCGGCACATCCCTCACACGTTTCGTGGCCCCATGGGGATTTCCACTGAAGGCCCCAGTGACTGGGTTCGCATGCGCCCCCACACCCATGTCGGCACACCCCTCACAAGTTTCGTGGCCCCACAGGGAGCTCCACCGAAGGCCCCAGTGACTGCGTTCGCATGCCGCCCCCACACCAATTTCGGCACACCCCTCACACGTTTCGTGGCCCCATAGGGAGCTCCACCGAAGGCCCCAGTGGCAACGTTCGCATGCCGCCCCCACACCCATTTCGGCACACCCCTCAAACGGTTCGTGGCCCCATAGGGAGATCCACCGAAGACGGTACTCACACCAGCATTACTCACAACTGCATATGGTTGGGTCCTTCGCCAGGCTAATTTGATGGGCCTGTCTTCCACCACCACCACCATAAGTTGGAAGGGGGAGGAGGATGACCAGGAGGAGGAGGACGAAGAGGAGGAGGAGGAGGAGGAGGAGGAGGAGGAGGAGGAGGAGGAGGAAGAGGAGGACCCCCCCCTCCAACTTATTGTGGTGGTTGTGGTAAACAGGCCCATCATTTTTTGGGTTCCAGGCGCCGTCCCGAGGCGATCTGAGGCCGATTAGCCTCGACAGCACAGATAGATGATGTTCGACCTTTCTGTCGGGCCTGTCCTTCTACAGGAGGAACACTCTAATGCAGAAGCCAAAAAGTCCAGGGACGTTTTGTGGTTTCTGTTTGATGTATGTTGTGAATGTTTTAATTTTTTCGCCCCAAATCCACCTGTAGGGGGACAGGCTCGACCTATTTCTATCTGGTGTCGTATACATCCCGGCCCTTCTCAGGCATGCTGGATGCCTCATTGGGTGTCCCTGGGGGTTGATCAAGGCTTCTCTGGGTGTCGTGAGCGGCATTGGGTCCTTCCTGGGGTGCTGAGGCGTTGTTGGGGTGTCTTGGATCCGTGTTCGGACACCTGGCGGTCGCCCTGGATTGGGGTGTTGAGACGTCCTGGAGCGGAGCAGTCCAGAGGCCGCCAAGAGCGCTGCGGAGCAATTCGTGGAGAGATGGTTTCCGAGGGCCCTCACGACAATGGGGGGGCGGAGGGTCGGCTCTAGTACACTTAAGTCGGGCCTGTCCTCCTACAGGGGGATTGTGGACGAAAAATACAACATGGTCAAACCAGTACCCCACGATGGTCAAAACATATGTAAAACATAGTCCCCACATCACTGTTTGACTATTTTTGAGTATTCCCCCTGTAGAGGGGCAGGCCCGACTGAATAGTACACGAAAGTCGCCCTATCAGACCACGGCGCTCCCACATGCCACGCCGTGCCGGCATGGCGGCGGACAACGCCGTATGTCGAGGTGGGCCCCTTCAAGGAAGTACGAACGCTTTCATGCGCGACGAGTTCCTCGCCAAGTGTGGCAATGACACGAGAGACGGGGAACACGTTAACCGATACCCCACGACGATCCACTTAGCAGCTTCTGGATTGGTGAAGCTCAGCAAGCTATCGAAGTGCGAGATGGTCATGCGTGGGACTGCAGGCGGGGTCCTCCCAGAGCATTTCTGGAGGGAGGATGAGGCTGGAGTGCGCGGAGGAGTGGAATACGGATTCCTGAGCACGACGACGGACTACAAGGTGGCGATGCAATACGCTTCAGACATCAGAGGCGCTGGGACGATCTTCAAGGTTCAGACTGGGATGATCGACAGAGGCGCCAGCTTGAAGTGGTTATCGCAGTACCCCCACGAAGAGGAGCTTTGTTTTCCGCCGTTGACCTGCCTTCAGGTCATTGGTGAGTCTGTGGAGGGCGCTGTTCTGGTGGTGTCAATCCGGCTCAATCTCAATCTCACCGCGCCAACTATTGATGAAGTTATCGGCAAGCGTTGGAAAATCTCGAAAGACATGTGCACGACGTCGAGATCGGAAGCTGCAAACAAGTTGCTCAGTCAGGTGAGCGACCCTGCGATTCACCAGCCAATTCTAGATGTGCTCAACGATGCGCTGAGTGACATCCACAACAAGGAAATCGAGTATTTCAACAATGACGAGCATTTCCACTACTCCTTCAAGGCCGCCCTGGAGTGGAAGAAGGTGGCCCTGCGAGCGGCAGAGCTGGTGAATTCGGGCTGCGCTGATGCCATCAAAACATACGAGGACATGATGTTCCACGCCCAGTCTTGCATCGACTGCGGCGGCAAGGTCGCGCGGGTCGTGCATCTGCTGCTACAGCTGGCGAAGGGCCCGAGTGAGGAGGCCTGGAGGAACGTGCGCGAGAGTATTATCGAAGACGCCTGCGGCGAATCACCGCCGCCCCCTGCCTTTTTGGAAGCGCCGATGTGGCCGAACGTTGAGGCCAGAGCTGCCGAGCCATCGGACCACGTGTTCCCCGAATCGGTTTGGAAAGCCTTCGGGGAACACGTGGGCATCTTGAAGGTCATCTTGGCCGTCTTGGAGGCCTCTTGGGTGATCTTTCGGCGATCTGTGGGGGCTCTTGGGCCGTCTCGGGCCGTCGGAAGGCCGACAAGAAGGAAATGTCAAAATCAGTCGAAAACCTTTGGAAAATCAAGGTTTTTGGCTGGCCTTCCTGGAGGCCCTCTTGGGGGCTTCTTGGGCCGTCTTGGGCCAGCTTCGAGCCAACTTCGGCCATCTTGGTGGGTTCCTGGCACGTCTAACGCCGTCGGGGGCCGTCTTGGGGGCCTTCCTGGGCCAACGGGGCGCCATCGTGGGGCGCTTCGGGGCCGTCTTGGAAGCCATTTTGGGCGTCTTGGAGGCCATCTTGGGCGTGTTGGAGGCCTCTTGGGCCGTCCTGGGGCCCTCTTGGGGCCATCTTGGAGGCCCTTTGGGCCGTCATGGGGCCCTCTTGGGGGCCTCTTGGGCGATCTTGGGGGCCTCTTGGGCCGTCTTGAGCAGTCGGAATGCCGAGAAGAAGCAAATTGCAAAATCCTTCAAAAACTTAAGGACAATGAATGATTTTGGCCTCTTCGGGCCCTCCTGGAGGACCTCTTGGAGGCCTCTTGGGCCGTCTGGGAGGCCTCTGGGGGGCCTTTTTGGGCCGTCTTGGACTCTCTTGGGCCGTCTTGGAGGCCGTCTTGGACCATCTTGGGCGGACTTGGAGGCCATCTTGGGCCATCTTCGCGTTTTTTTGAGGATGTCCCGAGCGAAACGGCCGTTTCAGGCATTGACTGACGCAGTTTCCGGGTGGCCGGCGGAACGTGCCAGAGCCCCAGGGGGAGTTCTTTGGAAAACGAACCAAAACCAAAACCAGGGAGGGTTCAGCACGCCAGGCACCCCTGCGATGAGTCGACAGGGGGCGGCGGATCGAGCTGCCTGCGGCACGACCCGCCACCGTGACAGCACAGCAGCGCAGCAGGGGAAATCATCGGGCAGGGCTCGAGGATACGTCCGTTCCAGAGTGGCCTGGAACGCTTTCAGATCGTTCTGGAGCGCCCTGTGAAGGCCACGGTGCCCGAGACATCTTCCAGAACCGCCGGATCTCAGAGATTTCCGAATTATTCTTCGCCCGATGTTACCTTTGTCCTGGTTTCGCCTTCGAGGAAGTCAGGCCCACTCTAGCCGAGCGCCCTGTCAGAACTGGCGAGAGAAACTTGATGAGAGTCCCCTGCTTGCCATCAGCCTTGCTGTTTTTTTTCTTTGGCCCTGTTTCTCCGTTTTCTCCTCCTCCTCCTCGTCCTCCTCCTTTTCCTCCTCCTCCTCCTCCTCTTCCTCCTCCTCCTCCTCCTCCTCCTTCTCCTCCCCCGCCTCCCCCGAAGAACGAAGACCGGTATGAACATGAACGTCCGACGGTCCTCGCGGATGTCTTGATTCCGCGCTGGGCCCCAGCGCCGCCCCTGGCGCGCTCCACGCGCGGGGGGGGGGATTCAGCGCGCATCCAAGAAACCCGCGCGGACTGTCAAAAGTTTCGGTTGATGCAGTTATGTGTTGCTCTACTCTCTACTCCCCCACCCCCATCTCTGCTGAAAAAGCCTTCCGGGTTTCTTGGATCCCACCTGGGGTTTTTGGATGCCTTGCTGTGGCCTGTCGGGTACCTTGTGAGCCTGTTGGGGCCGTCGTGGGCACGATGGTTCAAGCGAGTTTTCCCGCAGCGGGCTCGATGCCGTCGTGGAGCTCTCTTGGGGCCTTTGTGGTTGTCCTCAGCGGTTTTTGGGAGCGATGAAGGGGCAATATCGAGGTTTTGCTTGTGCAGTTTGGGTACCTTCGATTGTGTTCTCTTGGCTCTCTCAGACCTTCCGGGGCTCGTGACAATCCGAAGGGCGTCGAAAGTGCGACACACACATATTATTCGTTGTATGTTCAATGCGTCTGACCGCCGATTGGTTTGTTGAAGGGCTCCTTTGGCGCCTCGTGCGTGCTTCGTGCGGCCTCTTGGGGCTGCTCTGAGCGTTTGCTGACTGGTCGTATGGCGGCCGTCTCCTAGGCTCTGAACTTTGGATTTCTGTTGGGGCAGCGTCGGCTGTATGTTTTGTTGCGGGCGGGCGATCTCCTGGGGGCACGGGCGACGGCGTGGGTGCGAGAGAAACATTACAGAACCCTTTCCAGAGACATGGCTGGCATTCTATTCAGGCCCTGACGTGCCAAGGGCATGGTGGCGGACATTCAACGACAATCTCGAGAAATTTGTCGCCCTCGCCTTGCCTGGCGGCCAAGAGGCGGTCGCGATGGCGATGGAACTGCTAGCAAAGCTGTGCAAGGATGGCGACACGTCTCACCGTCAGGCCGCGTGCAAGCAGCTCGTCAAGCTTGCTTTGACTGGCAGCCCCGAGGTGCTTAGGCAAACGATGGAGCTGCTTCCAGACCTGTCCAGGGACGAGAATGTGGAGGTCCGCTGGGCCGCGTGCGAGCAGCTCGCCGCCCTCGGCTTGGCCGGCGGCCCCCAGGTGGTCGGCAGCGCGATGAAGGTGCTCCAGCAGCTGGCCAAAGACAGGAACGTCTGCGGGGTCGCGTGCACGCAGCTCGCAGCCCTGGCTGTGGCAGGAGGCCCCGAGGTGTCCGGGGATGCGTGGAAGCTATTATTGGAGGTGGCCAGGGGCGCCTCGTCGGGCGCCGATCCGTCGGAGGTGGCCAAGTACGCGAAGCCAGCCGAGGTGAGCAGGGCTGGGATCGAGAGGCTCGCCGCCCTCGCCGAGGCTGGCAACCTCCAGGTGAACGCGAAGGCGATGGAGGTGCTCCCGCAGCTGGCCACCGACAAATGCGAGCTTGTCCGCCGGGCAGCGTGCACCCTCCTCGCCGCCGTCGCCAAGGCTGGCGACCCCGACGTGGCCAGGAAGGGCATGGAGGTGCTCGAGCAGCTGCTGGCTAAAGACAAGACCGCGACAGTATGCCAGGCCTCGTGCAAGCCGCTTGCCGCCCTCATTCTGGCTGGCGGCCCCGAGGTTGTCAGGAAGGCGGTGGACTTGGAAGCGGGTTTGGTCAAACACAAGAACGCGGATGTCCGCGAGGCCGCGTGCGAGCCGTTGTCCGCCCTCGCCAAGGCTGGTGGCCTCGAGTTAGTCGAGAAGGCGATGGAGGTGCTGACGCAGCTGGCCAGGGACAAAAGCACGAGAGTGTGTCAGGCCGCGTGCAAGCCGCTCGCCGCCGTCATTCTGGCCGGCGGCACCGCGGCGGTCGAGAAGGCGATGGAGGTGCTCCAGGTTCTGAGCAAGAACAAGAACGCAGAAGTCCGCACGGCCGTCTGCGAGCCACTCGCCTCCTTGGGCCAAGCTGACTGCCCGACGGTGGTCGACACGGCGCTGGCCAAGCTGCTCCCGCACCTGGCCGAGGACACGTCCAAGTCTGTCCGCGCGGGCGCGGTCGACGCGATCGTGTCCCTCGGCGAGGTCGGTTGTCCTGAGGCGGTCGCGCAGGCAGTGAAGCTGTTGTCGAAGACGGCCGAGAAGGTCGAGCAGTGGCGAAGCGTCCTGGCTTGCCTATAGGCCCACCAAGCCATGTTCTAGAGCCGCTTGTGGTCTGCGCGAAATGTTCTTTGAACATCTCTGGCCGAGACCGTCTTGTTTGAACGCATCGGGGGTATGTTCTAAGAACGCTGCCTTTGTTAGTTCTATGAACGTGTCGTGGTAGGCCTATAGGAATGCCGGGACGGCCGGTCCCTGCTCAAGAAGGAGGGGGAAACCAGCACAGGCAAAAAGGCGAGGGAGGCGCGGAATAAACTTTCCGAGACCAGGGCCGCGAGGTATTCGCGGCATTCCCGTTGAGAGCCTCCTGGCGGTGGAGTGTCGCCCGCACCTTGTGTTGCAGCCATGTTTTTTTCTCTGCAAGTGAAGCCGATGTGCAAATCGGGGGGTCCTTGGGCATGGTCGAACAAATGCTTGCGAAATGCCTTTGCCGAAGTGCAGCGCGTGTGTTCAGTTTGGTGCCCGCGCCACTTCTCGGCGCACGTATCCCGCAATTCCCTATGTTTTCCCGCCCCTTTTTGCCCGCGCAGCCAAGCTGAGGGCGGGCCGGGCGGGTACTTCGCATTCCTGCCAGGCCGTGCACTGCAGTGGCCGCAAGCGCTTACTTCAGGGGGTGCAGATGCAGGAGGTGTTTTTTATAATTATCTCAACATTGCTGTAGTATCGAAGACGCCTGCGGCGAACGACCGCCTCTCGCCCCCTGCGCTCTGGAACCGCCGATATGGCCAAACGTTGGGCCGAATCATCGCCAAACTATTGCTCTACGTGTTCCCCCAGCCGTCGTGGAACCCTTGAGGGAGCATTTTGGGGAGGATGACAAAGAGAGGATGAGTAGGGGGAGGCGCAGGGGGAGGAGGATGAAGAGGAGGGGGAGGAGGAGGAGGGGAAGGCGGAGGAGGAGGGGCAGGAGGAGGAAAGGCAGAAGAGGAGGCCTCTTGGGGGCCTCTTAGGGCCTCCTCAGGCTTGCTAGGGACCTCTTGGGGGCTGTTGAGGGCCTCTTGGGGGCCTCTTGGGGCCTCTTGGGATATTGGGGGAGCTCCATGGCCCCCTCTATGGGGCCTCCATGCCTTTGGGCGCCGTCCTGGGGGCCTCGCTGCGTTTTTTGGGGCGCTTCTTCTTGGGCCGTCGCATGCGGCCGGACGCCTGAAGATGAGCAAACGCCAACAGTTCTCCCAAACACATACGGGGCATCAGCAATAGGGCATTTCCGGATCCTCAACAGTCTTGGCAGCTTCTCAGGGGGCCTCTAAGGCCAATACTGGGCCGTCTTGGTGTCATCTGTGCCGTCTTGGAGGCGTCCTGGAGGTCGTCTCGGGCGTCTTGGAAGTCTCTTGGGCCATCTCGGTGTCCTCTTTGGGTCGACATGGTTGAAGCTGTGTTGGGCTTAGGGTGTATCTCGGGGGCCCGAACAGGAGGGAGCCCGAAAATCCTTCCAACCTTTTTTGGGAATCTGCCATTTTGTCTTCTGCGGCCCGCCTGGAGGCTCCCCTGGAGGTTTCTTGGATCGTCCTGGAGTCCTCTTGGAGGCCTCTTTTTCCATATTAGGCCATCTTTGGCAATTTGGGGCCGTCTTGGTATCAGTTTAGTTGTTTCAAGCCGTTTTCGAGGCGTCTTGGAGGCCATCTTGCGTGTCTTGGAGGTTTCTTCGGCCCTCTTGGAACCATCTTTGGAGCGGTTCTGTGACCTGTTGGGCCGCCTCGGGGGCTTTTTGGGCTGTCGAGGTGCCGTCGGGGGGACTTATTGGGCTGCCTTGGGCCGCCAGAGGCCCGAAAAGGAGCAAAGGCCCAAACCTATAGAAACAATCCATTGCGCAATCTTCGATTTTCTCATCGTCGTGCCTCCTGGAGGTCTTCTTGGAGGCGTTTGCGACCGTCTGGGAGGGCTCTTGGGGGCCTCTTGGGCCATCCTGGAGCCATCTCAGACTTGCTAGGCTGCCTCGGGCCATCGGGGCTCCCTCTTGGTCGCGGAAGCCGGTGGGGTGCACCTTTTGTGCGCGTTGCCAGCGGCTTTGCCGAGGCCCCACCGGTATTTTTTAAAGTAGTGGTGAAGCGTCTTGGCGTGCCTTTAGGCCTACCAGACAATATTCTAAAAACATTTTGTGGTTCCCACAAGGTATTCGTAGAACATTTCTGGCTGCGACCGTTTCAATACAACACGTCTAAGAACATTGTTTTTGTTATGATAACATGTTTGAGTTGTAAGAGCATGTTGTGGTAGGCCTATTGGAATGCCGTGACGGTCGGTCCCTGCTCAACATCGGGAACTTTCTGGGGAAGGGCAACAGCAGGCACACAATTGAAATGCCACCGTTGTGGACAGACCAAAAGGGGCTGGCGGATCGAAGACGCCTACGGCGAATCGCCGCCACCCCGTGATTTTTGGGATCGCCGCCTCTGGGGGGCATTTTCGGCGCCTCCCGGGAGCTTCTTGGGGGCCTCGTAGGGGCATCTTTGGGGCCCCCTTCGGCCTCTTAGGAGCTTTGGGGGCTTCTGGGGGGCCTCCGTGGCAGTCTTAGGGCGTTCCTGGTCCGCCTGGTGACGCCTGCGGAAGCCGCCTTCAGGGCCTCTATGAACCGATTTGGGGCGGCGGAACTAGTGTCCTTTGGCCTATCCCGCCACCGCTCCTGGATTGCAGGTCAGAGGCCTACTGGATTCCTTTCGGGATGTCTCGAGAGGCCTGTCGGAAGCGTCTTGCAGCCGATCTTGTCTTGGGGCCTCCTGGGGCATGATCTGGTTGATTCCGGGGCTTTCCGGGTTGGGGGTCCTCGTTGGCCTGCTGGCATTCTCGCGGGTGTCTTGGGGCGGTGGCCTCGAAATGCCAGATCGAGTTTTCCCTCTTTGGGGCCCTCTGGGGCCGTCTTGGGGGCCTCTTGGGCCGTATCGCGGTCCTTTTAGGCCGTTTTGGGGCCCTCATGGGTCCCTCTGGGCCGTCTCTTAAACCGATCTTCGGGGCACTCGGGGCTGTTTTGAAGTATCGAAGGCTTGACCAAGCGAAAACGCTAAGATATCTTACAGCCTGAAATCCATGATTTTGGCATCGGTGTTCTATTGGGGCTCTCTTGGGGCGTCTAGGGGGCCTCTTGGGTAGTCTTCAGGCAGCCTCTGGCGTCTTGGAGCGGTCTTTTTGGGCGACTCGGAGCCCTCATGGACCGTCTGGGGGGCCTCTTTGGCACTCTCTTGGCCCGTCTTGGGGCCATCCTGCCTCCGGACAAATCACGCGTTGTCACGCGACAAGCCCCAACAGCGCCCAAGAGCTTCCAGCACTCCTGGCCGGGGAACCCTTGAAGAGCATGACAGTATTGTAACGTCGAGGGCTCGATGGAACCTGAGGACACTCCACTTCGTGCCTAGGGGCTCGGTGGCGGGTAAGAGTAGAATTCAATGGTTGTTGCCTGTTGTCATCGTGATTGCTCGTGGTGTCGATCGGTGGAACGTTCGACTGCGCTCTTCTTCCCAGCCGCCCCGGGCCAGCATGAGATGGCGGAACAGAAGCCCTTCAACAAAATTGCAGCAGCAGCCGTAGCAGTGGGTCCAGCACCAGTCGGAGCAGCATTGCCCGTGCCAGCGCCAGTGGCAAGGCAAGTGCTAATACGAACGCCAGTGGCAGTGTGATTGTTTGAGTCAGCACTTGCGCCAGTGCCGGTCGCGAAAGCATGAGAATGAGCGTGGCTGGCAGTGGCCGAAGTAGCGCAATAGCGCAGTAGCAGTAGCAACAGCAGTGGCCGTGACAGTAGCTTGGGCTGTACCACTTAGCAGTAGTACCCGCCGCCCGCACATATGCCCAATAAGGCTCAAGTTAGTTTCCCGAAACGGCGCCTGCACTGCACTTGGGGGTTTGGGTTTGTGGGCCAGTTGTGCTCCAACACAGCGGCAGGATCTTACAATTAGGCGGCAGACCACACCCGCGGTTTGTGAGTGATGTTGCTTTCTAGTTCAGGGAGGTGCTTATGCCACGGAAAACTGCTCCTGACTTACATTACAGTGTCTCCACCGAGGGTCTCATATTTGACCGTCGAGCGCAGTCCGTCTTGGACGGCCAACGCGCGGACGAAGGCTGTCATAGTTCAGGAGCACGGTGCCCTTGGTGAGCGGGTTGGTGCCCTGCCCTTGTGGCTTGCATCCTCGCCAATCGTCATCCTAACGAATCGTTCTGACTGTGGCACGTCGTGAGTATTGCAAGAACCAGCCTCTCCTGTGCCCGTAACTATTTCACAGGGCCCTTGGGGCCGTGTCTCACGTGATGCTCATGGGGGGCGGGAAAGGGTCTCGGAATGAGGCAGCTAGGGAGGAGGAGGTGGAGGAGGGTATGTGGAGGAGGGGAAGGAGCGTGGAGAAAGGAAGGATAAGTAGGAGGGGTCGGAGGAGGAGGGGTCGGAGGAGCAGGGGGAGGAGGCGGAGGAGGAGGAGGAGGAGGAAAAGGGGGAGGAGGAGGAGCAGGAGGAGGAGGAACAGCAGAGGAGGAGCAGGAGGAGGAGGAGCAGGGGAGGAGGAGCAGGAGGAGGAGGAGGAGGACGAGGAGGAGCGAGAGGAGGACCAGGAGGAAGAGGAGGAGGAGGAGGAGGAGGAGGAGGAGGAGGAGGAGGAGAAGGAAGAGGAGGCAGCGACCCCCTCCGCTGAGCGGCCGCTCGCGGGCCGCGAGCGCACGTCCGCGCGGGGGGCCGCGCGCGGCACCCCCGCGAGGGCGGGGGGGGGATCTCGCCGACCCGGCTCGGCCGGACCCGACCCCGAGCCCGTGGGGCTCGACGTGGGCGAAGTAGTGGTGGATAGTGCTCCATCCTTCTCCACCCCCCTGTCCTTTTGCAGATCCTGTTCAATTGGCCTGGGGGGGGGGTGTTTCTTGTTTGATGTTGTGATCTTGTGATTTTGGCTTTCTTATATGTCTGCTGTTGCATTGTGTATATAGCAGGTATAAGAGTGCCAATTGAGTTGAGGACGGCGGACTGCCATTCCCATCGTTCGACGACGACGACCCTTTTCATTTTTCAGGGACTGGGTGAATTCCGCGTGGCAGGCAAGAAAACGCCGTCGACCCTCATTGGTAGGTCGACCGTGCCAAATCGAGGGTGCCCATGTGTCCTGCCAGTCCCGGCCTATGCAACGCGCGTGTCCGTTGATATTTTGGAGGCCGCGTCACCTTCGGACGAGTCATGTGTCCTCTCGGGTGTCCAGTCCAATCAAGTCCGACTTTCCGGCCTGGAGTTCGCCGGCTGGGCCGACACCCACAAAGAAGAATCGCGCAGAGCTGCTCAGGAAGGCCTTGGAGTCGGTTAGGGAGGAGGCTCAGAAGGCCCAGGCGGAGTACAGTAAGCAGACGGAGATGTTGGCCAAAAAACGTCGTACTGGCGCGGATGGCCAGGTAATGGCGGGGTCAGGAGAGGCGCAGGTGCAGCCAGAGGCACCTTCCGCGCCCGCTCCTGGCACGGGCTCGGCGGGAACCCGCCGCCAGGACCTGCTGTCCTCCCCTCCAATGCGGTGCCTTCGCAGGCAGCCGCTGGCGCGGCGCAGGCGACGCCCGTACTTGGGGAGGACCTCGACGAAACGCAGAAGCGCAAGGCGGCGGCCCTGGAGGCGGCCAAGGCCCGTTTGGCCAACACTGCTGCCAAGGACGAGGGTGCTGCAGCTGCGCGCCGAAAAGGTGCGCAACGTTCTTGGTGATGGCATCACTCTCACATGTGACAACATTAGTGCTTGGGGCCCCGAGGCTGAGAAGCGGTTGAAGGATTGCACATCAGATCTGTTTGTTTTCTGGAGACGCGCACGCGTGGCTCCAAATCCCAAGAAATGCTCGAGACGTTGGGCTGGTGCCATGTTGGTGGAGAGGCCTACTCCACGGATGCTGACGACTCTAGTGCAGGGGCGTTGATCTTGGCGCGGAAGCATATGGGTCTGTCTTCCCTGTACTTAGAGGCGGCTGACGGTTGGCGGTCCAGCAGCTGTGTTCGACGATGCGTTGCGACCCTTCGCCTCATGCGTGACGGTGACGCGGGTACCGATATACTTGATTTCTGGTGTGAGGCCGACTTGTTTCTCGCGCACCCTTCGCTTGTTGTCTGAGATCGGGGCCCGCCTGATGCATGTGTGCGTGTGTGGGCGCATGCTTCTGGTCGGTAATTGGCAGCCGGAGCTGCTTGATTTGGCGTCCACTGGCTCCATGAGGGAGCTCGGGTTGGCCGAGGTGCCAAGTGATGAGATGATTGTCGCCATTTCCAGAGGGCGGTGCGCCGCGAGCAAAACTAAACGCGCCCTGGTGAACGCCGGTTATGCCCAGGCTGTCAAGTTCCAACAGGGCCTTGATCAGGCAGGTCCGTCGGGCATGGCGCTGAAGTACATGATTGCATCGAGGCTTTGCTCTATCCGCGGTTGGAAGATGCCCCCCCCCCCCCCCCCCCCTCGAACCCAGGATTTGACGGTGAACCCCGACGGCGTGGTTAACTTCAGCTGGGGCGACGCCATGGAGCAGGCCCGCTTGCTGAGGGCTGAGCGGCCCCATCGTTTCCAGGCTAATTTCAACGCTGCCAGGTCTGCGATTTCGCAGCACAACTCGCCGCGCGTAGCGCTGCGGCTCGGTCAAGAGCTCAGCGCGCGGGCTCTGGTGCTTGAGCTCGCGCAGAGTTGGAGGAGGGGCGTTCCTGGCGCTGGTTGGGAAAAAGGTACGTGGGCCGCTGCCTGCAGCATCGCATCCATTGCGTGCCGACTGTGCCCAAGAGCCCCGTAGGGCCCCCCTTGAGCTGATAGGCATTTTAGGTTTTGGTTTGCACATTCTGCGCCTGCGCGATCCTGACAATGACCCCGACGAGGCTGCGCCCGTTTTTTTTCCGAAGCGTGCTTCGGAGTTGGCTCTGTTGAGTGGGGCGCGTGACCTTTTTCCTTTTCCGAGGCTTTGGTTCCTGGGGGCGAAGGGGGGGCGGCCGCAGATGGGATATGGACTGACTGGTTGAGCCGGTGAGCCTTGCTGTCTGCCGAAAGTTTTCCACGGTCGCAGGCAGGCGCCCAGTCCGGGGCGGAGAGGGCAGCCAAGAGGGCGGCTTCGCGGGCTCGGTCGCGGTGGACGGCGCGGCTCTTGGAGGCCCACGCGGGCTCAGCCCATGCGGCCGATCGGCTGCTGAAGCCCCGAGTAGGTCCCGTCGGGCCGAAACCCGACCTGACTTTTCAAGACCAGTGATCTCCTGGCTGTCGAGTCGGAGGCATGGGGTGCTATCTGGAGTCCGCACTCCAGGACCCAATCCTTGGAAGATTTGGCGACCTGGAGCGTTGCTGCCCGATCCACGCCACTGTCCGCGCCCATCGCAGCCTCCCAGGTGAGAGCGGCCTTGAAGACGATGCCTGACCGTCGCGGCACGGGAGCGGACGCCTTCGGCGGCCGTCGAGGCTTTGGCTAATCTGTTGTCGTGCAATGAAAAGGGGGCGACGGTCCCTCTCCAGGAGCTCCTCAACATCTTCGCCCTCCTTATAAGGAGGATGGAGGCTTGAGGCCCACTGCTCTCTTGAGCTTCGGTTACGCGCTACTGTTGAGGATCCGTAAGCCAGGGGCGCGGGCTTGGGATCGCGATGCCCGTGAACTGTGGGACAGCGCTGTCAGGTCGCTTGCTGAACGTGCAGGATGCCTCGATGAACTTGAGCCCGAATCAGCATTGCTCGGCGGAGTTGGCGTTGCTGGTGGTCTTCTGGACACCTGGAAGTTTTACGATCCGGTAAGCCTGGGTGATCTTGCCCAAGCCTCCTCCGACCTCCGCTGCCCCCTCTTCCCCTTCGTCTTAGCCCCGGGCGTCAGCCTAGCGCCGTGGATTCTGACCCTGCAGCAACAAGTCCATCCAGGCCTTCTTCCTGGGGGCGGGATCCTGGCGGGCTGCGGCAAGGCGGTGTCACGCGCGAATCCTCATAGGTTTGTCCGCTGGATGTCACTGACAAGGCCGCCCTGGGACTTTGCCTCAGGTAGTGGGTGGGCAACAGTTACTTTCGCCTGCCAATTTCTGGATACTCGATCAGCGTCTCCTTCCCAGTGGCCCTTCGCCCCAGTACGATAAGATGGCCCCCATCACCATATGTCCGCCGGCTGGGCTTCGGATGCCAGGGATGGAACTCCTCGGCTTGGCCAGGCCCAGGCTGCCGGGGATCTCCGGCGCGACGCCATTATGGGGGCCAGTCGCGCCCCCGAGCGGTTCTCAAGATTTCGCGGCTAGTGAGGACATCCACCGAGGCCTCTATGCTTTATTTGTCGTGTGCACGGATTGATGCGCAGTGGTCGGCTTCTCTTGAACGTGCGAAGAAAACAAGCGGCATGTAGTTTGGGAGCCTCTAGGTGCGTTTCAAGCATCCATCGTGGACTTCGGCTGGAGTTGCCCGTCCATTTCGCGACTGGTGGAGCCTCGCCATGACGAATGGGCCCTCCAGGATGCTTGGACGGCTCCCCCCTCTTGCCTCCTGGGCGCTCTGGAGGCCAGCGTTGAAGCCTGTGCCTGGCAGAGGGCAGCCAAACACCTGGATGGAGCAGGCTTTGAATCTCAGTTATGATGGCAACATTTTCCGCTTGCCCAACAGCTTGCGTCTGCTGAAGCACTCGCCCGTGCCAGCATGGTTCGTTTGATAGCGTGCGGAGGCTTTTGGACTGGGCAGAGACGGCTTGAAGCTGGCTACCGCCCCGCCCGGTCTGTCAGAGGTGCAAGGCTGCAACCGAGACCAGTGGTCATCGTTTCTGGTGCTGTCAGTGTAACTCGCATGATACAGCACGGGCTCAACCAGGAGGATGTCCGCCCCCCCCCCCCGCCCGAAGTTGTTGCCACCAGCCACCTGATCCGCGAGGCGATTCAAGGGCTGGAAAGCTGTCCTGTGTTCTGCTGCCGCGGTGTGGCCCCTCTCTCCTGGTGGAAGCTTCCTCCGCCCCCTTCCTCCAGGGGCCACTTTTGGGTCTGGCATCCGGAGAGCCAACCCCGCCCCGGAGGTGCATGCGGGATTGACGGGTCGGGGGGCAAATTGCTTACATGTTCCCCGTTTCGGCGGGTGTCTTGGGCCTTTGCGCGTCCGAATCCCGAGAGCCTGAATGGCCTCGAGTGGGGGTCCGGGTGCCCGGGGCTGGTCGACAGTCCTAGTCTGTGCCGAGGGTCGAGTCGGTGGCGATTGCGGAATGTGTTGGGGCTGCCGACCTGGCTTCGGACTTGTTTGCGTGGTGTGATCACATTCATAATTTACGATCTTTGGCTAAAGTAGAGTTCCACTTTTTCACATCAGAGCGCGCTGGCCTGTGGCACGAATTATTCTTTTTGCTCCACTCAATGACTGGGGCCTTTGATCTCCAGCATTTCCCTTCGCACCTGGCTGAAGATGAATCAAGGTTCAACGGGTGTTCGGCCAGTGTTCCGCCAGGGGCCATGTTCATCAATGCCGTTGCCGATGGCCTCGCCGATTCCCGGGCCCCGACGTGTCAGATCGACACCGACGTGTGCGAGAGGGCTTTTGACTTAGCCGCCCAGGCCGAGTCTGCCTTGCTCACGGATGATCGTTTGAGTGTTGCCGCTGCGTCAGTCTGTCGCTCGCCGGATCGGGAGGTCCAACGTGTGCTGGTGTCGATTTCTCAGCGCCGCGTTGCGAAGCGCGCAGCCGCTGCGGCCGCCTCCTCCCGCAGGTTTGTCTCCTCCGTCGCGATGGCCCATCTCAGGCGTGCCTGCCCCGCGCACCCGCCCCGACCAGCCCGAGAGTCTCCTGAAGGAGCTGGCTCCTCCCTCCCATCCCTCCTCCCCCTCCTCCCTGCGTTTCACCCACCCAGTACAGCGCTTCATGCGCCCCGAAACATTCACTTCGGCAATTTCACCCACCCAATTCAACGCTCCGTGGCCCCATTGGGAGCTCCACTGAAGGCCCCAGTGCCGTCGTCCGCATGCGCTCCGAAAGCCCAATGTACAGCGCTACGTGACCCCATGGGGAGCTCCACCGAAGCCCCCAGTGGGACCGTCCGCACGCGTCCCGAAACACCCAAGTTGGCATTTCCACCCGCCCAGTACATCGCTTCGTGGGTCCATACGGAGCTCCACCAAAGCTCCCAGTGGGACCGCCCGCACATTCAATTTGATATTTTCACCCCCCCCTGGTTGCACCGTCCGCATGCGTCCCACACACCGAATGTGGCTTTTGTAGCATCCAGTACAGCGTTTCGTGGCCCCATGGGGAGTCCCACCGAAGCCCCCAGCGGGACCGCCCGCATGCGCCCCACACGCCCGCCCAATTTGGCATTTCCACCCTCCCAGTACAGCGTTTTGTGGCCCCATAGGGAGCTCCACCGCCGGTTGCAGCAATACCGCCCGCTTGCACCCCCCCCCACCCAGTACAGAGCGTTTCGTGGCCCCGTAGTGAGCTCCACCGACGGCCCCAGTGTTACCGCCCGCATGCGCCCCCCCACCCCACCCACTGCAGCGCTTCGTGGCCCCACAGGGAGCTTCACCGAAGAAGATCTGCACAATTGCGGTGCCCACAATTGCCCATGGCTGGGTTTCGCCAGGATACTGTTACGGCGCTTTGGCCATTCCCACAGTTTGAAAAAAGGAGCCGCCGTGAATTCGTATAGTTGTTGGCACATCGTGGGGCGAGTCGTGGGGCGAGTGTAAACGACGCTGGTGCGAGAGCCAGAGTTGGAACCAGGCCTCCTCTTCATGATCGTATCTCTCCGACGGGTCTCAGAGCGAGTGGGCTTGGCGCCAAGGCGAGAGCGGCATCTTGGAAACGCCCTCCCCCTCCATCTGTGTTACGTTATGAAAAGAATTTGCGCGCCACTCGGGGGAGAGCTACATTTTGAAAACGACCCTCCTTCCAGTCGCTCAACTAATGGGAGGATTTAAGACGAATGCGCGCAGTGTTGAGGCGAGGTCTTAAGCACGACTTACGTTGAATTTGGTACAGTAAAACTGAGTAAAGTTAACCTGGGTGAAGCACGAGTTAAGGTATCATAAGTCAAGCTCAGCGACTTTGTAGCACGGGTTAAATGGATGCATCACCACGCGCCAACAAAAAAAAGTCCCAAGGCGTGCGATCACCCTATCATTGCTCCCCATTCACAATTTCCGAACGACGTGATATCAAGATGGCAAGCAGGTAGAATATCCAACCTTTAGAGGATAATTGTCAGAGCTCCCGTCAACCGTGTGAGAGCTTGACGTTTTTGGTGCGAATGGTCGCGGCGCTTGGCGAGAACCGCATTTGAGAGCGACCCGTCCTCCGTACATGCAGTTGTTGGGAGCTGATACAACGAATCTGTGCGGCGATATGGCAGAAGCCACATCTAGACAACGACCCCACCCTATCCGCGCAATGGCTAGAAAACCTATGTTTCGAGACACGAAGAAGGAGGTCTAAGGCGAGTTTTCCCCGCCCACCCTACCAACACGTAAGGTGAGGAGGAGTTACCTATCAGGAGCAGGGACGAAGGAGGAGGAGGAGGAGGAGGAGGAGGAGGAACATGGAGCGGAACACATGGACCAGATGACGTGAAGAAGGATGATGATGGGCTAGAACGAAGCAGCGGGAGGAATATGCAGGAATGAAGGACATAAAATCAGTGAAAGGAAGAAATGTATTCAGATGTGGTGGACCCGGTGAGAAGGGTGGAGAGAGAGGGAATTGGAGATGAACGAGACGTGG
This sequence comes from Prorocentrum cordatum, assembly GCA_963575745.1. Taxonomy (NCBI): domain Eukaryota; class Dinophyceae; order Prorocentrales; family Prorocentraceae; genus Prorocentrum; species Prorocentrum cordatum. Next base: position 389,124 of record CAUYUJ010012536.1, on the reverse strand, counting down.
GAGGGAAACGAGGACACGTATCACAGGAGCAGACGAGGGGGGAAGGACCTCGACGTGTAGAAAATTGCTGGAAACGGCTCCGGGGGCGGGTGGTCGAGCAGGAGGTGTGAATTCGAGCAGCAGGAGGATGGAGGAGGAAAAGGAGGAGGAGGAGGATGGAAGAGGAAAAGGAGGAGGAGGAGGAGGAGGAGGAGGAGGAGGAGGAGGAGGAGGAGGAGAGGGGGAGAAGAACGACGACGACGCCATCAGGTTATCGTCGCCTCGCTTCTCCTCCATCCCCCGCCTCCGAGCCCCCCTCCTCGACGAGGTGCCGTGGCCGACCCCGGCCTCGCCCACGGCAGCGGCGCGGGACCCGGGGCGGCCGCCGGCTCGCACTACTCGGCGGCGCGCCCGGCTCTCCGCCTCCGTGAGCGGCTGGCCTCCCTCCCTCCCTCCCTCCATCCCTCCTCCTCCTCCTCCTCCTCCTCCTCCTCCTCGAGCTCGGGGGCGGACAAGAGGGGGGGTGCCTTTCCTCGTCTTCCACTTGGTGGGCCTCCTCGGAGGCTCTCGTCGTCACCGCTGGACCCGCCTCGAGATTGTTGTCAGAACGCACTCCGGGGGAGGTCCGGGGAGTAGCGGCATCGGCACGTCGGGGGCGGAAAAGAGGGGGGTGATGACTAGGTGGGGGTGGATATCATGGCGTGGGCCGTGATGTTTCCCCAGATCTCACACGGCGCCTCTTCTTATGTCGTGACGTCCCTGGCCCCCCCGCGGGGCCGAGCACGTGCCGCCCGCCAGTCTTGATCTGCACCCACCCCCTCTTGGACACCCCCCTCTTGGCCGCTCCCGACGAGCGGGGCAGGGCGAGGGTCAGGACGTGGGGCCAACTGACTCCCGGCGCAGCGGCCCCTCCTGCTTACAGCCAAGACGCTGCAATAGGGAGCAGTCGGGATTCGGAGGGGGTTCGATGTTCCTCACGTCCTTCCGCGGTGGTTCCTCTAGCCCTTCTCGTGCACCCAGGCTGGTTTGAAGCCGCAGAGGGGCTTCGTTCCCTATTTAGCGTTCCTTATTTCAGAAGCCCGGCTGTACCCCCGAGGCACCCCCTCCGGCAGTTCGCCCACGTCTTGGGCGTGGGCGAGGGGCTCGTCCCAGTGCGGCTCGATGTGGAGCCGGACTTGCGGAACGCGGCGTCGCCGACGCGTCCAGAGGTTTGCCAGGGAAGGGGTAGGTTTGGCCTCGTCCGAGGGGGGTGCTCCGCAATGGGGTGGGGCGCCCCTGACGACCGATGGCCGCTATCGTTTTGGAGCTTGTTGGCGTTTGTGGCCGATTTAGCGGGCTCAGGCCTGCCTGCGCTAGGACGAGGACAAATCCGTTCCAGAGCGTTCAAGGACGCTCGCAGAGCGTCCCGAAGGGCTCTGGAAAGGCCGCAGCGCCCGAGACATCCTCCAGAGCCTCCAGATCTCACATATGTTCGATGTACATTCTTCCCATCTCATCCTCGTCCTGGCTTCGTCTGAGGTTCTCGTCGCCGCGGCTGAACGCGGCTCGGCAAGCTGGACATGACCGATCCTGTGGAGGGTGGATCGAAGTACAGAAAACGACGTAAACATAATCTTTTGGCGGTCCGCGCGAATCTCGCGGATCTGCGCTGGGCCCCCCAGCGGCGCCTCGGCGCACGCTGCTCCAGCCCTCAGGGGGAGGAGGCTTCTGGCTCAGTCGGGCCCTGCGCGGCAGCACTGCGGGGACGGGCGGGACCTGCAGCGCGCCCCAGTGAGGCTGCGGCAGGCGAAGTGTGAATCATGCCCCTTCGCTTAGGAGGGGGGGAGGGGGGGGGGGGGGGGGGCGTGTGGCATGTTTGCCCGAGTGGGCTAGAGGGCGGCCGCCGTGCCCAGCAACAGGGAACGCAGCTCCAGTCCTGGATACCAGCGCCACCTCGCGCAACCAGGAAGCGCGTGGCGCGGCCCAGCAACATTGATGGGCCTGGGTTCCACCACCTCCATCACCACCACCATAAGTTGGAGGGGGGAAGGAGGTGGAGGACGAGGAGGAGGAGGAGGAGGAGGAGGGCGAAGAGGAGGAGGAGGAGGAGCAGGAGGAGGACCCCCTCCCCCGCCAACTGATGGTGGTGGTGGTGGAAAACAGGCCCATCAAACATCGCCCCGCAGTGCTCGATCTGATCACATTTGTCTGCTTGGCGCCTCGTCACGGTTGGCTCTCATGGTCGCCCGACCATGGTCGCCAACGCGTGTCGTCACACCTGCGTCTGCGCGGAAGCTCTCCGTGCTCAGTCGTGGTTTCTTGAATTCGCTCTCGATGCACGTGCTCGAGCCAGCACGTCGGAGCTTGACCTGCCAGGACGGAACAGGGTGGAGCCTCAATTGATCGTTGTGCTTGTCGAGGTACCGCTTCGCAGCTGGACCTGGAAGGACGTTAGAGGTGTGGAGTCCCTTGGCGTGTTTTGCCCAGGACCAAACCCATGGCGCTAAGCCGTTGGTCGGATGGCGCTAAGGTTAAGTCGGGCCTGTCCCTCTACAGGAGGGAAAATCCAACATATCAAAAAATAGTCTGGGGACGATGTTCTGATCATTTTGGAGCATTGTCGAAGTATTTTTGAGTATTTTGAGCATTTCGCCCAAATGGAGTCGCCTGGCGTGTGTTGCCCAGGACAAAACCCATGGCGCGAAGGCGTTGGTTGGACGGCGCTATGGCGTCGGATGGAAGGCGGCGGTTGGACGGCGACGCTTTGGAGCGCCGACTCCCCTGGAGGTGCGTAGTTCCTGGACGCCCAGTTTCGCCTGTATCGGGCAGGCACAGCAGGTTTGACGTTCTCTGTTTTGTCCGCTGGCACCCAGCACGGGAGACCCCCAGAGTTGCATGACGTCGCGCCGGTGCGGGTCGGCCGCACCTGGGGGATCCCACCATGCCGAGTTGTGTTACTCGTGGATCCTTCCAGGCTGGAGGGCGGGCAAGCGACAACACCATCAATTCGGATGCAACTCCTGGGAGGAATTCTGGTTTAGCCCTTGTCCGAAATCTGGCTTAATCGCGCGCAATCCCGCTTAATCCGGCTTAATCCCGCTTGAGCCGGCTGAATCCGGCTTAATGCCGCTTGATCCGACGCCCCATTTTGGCGTAACAGCCCCCCAATGGGGCTTAATCCTCCTTAGTCCTTCCGACGGAAGCCTCCCAGTAGCTGCCTCCTAATATCACACAAGCTTTGGCCTACACGCGCCGAGGGTCAGCGGACGAGGTTCCCGGCTGGCGCTTCCGCCCCGCGCCATGGCGCCCCGTGTGATGCACACACGCAGCTCACGCTTGTCGCTCTCTTGGCTCTTGTGCGAGCGCGCGTGCCGACGGCGCAGCCCTCCCACCCACACACACCAACTCCGAACCCTTCTCCGCAACAGACTCGATGGCTTCGCTAGCCAGCACAAGAAGTCAACACCAGCAACACCAGCAACAACAACAATCATGTTCGGACTGTTCGCTCTGCCCTGCTCGCGCGCCACTCGGCACGTATATCCCAAGCCCTCGATGCCCGCCCTCTTCGTCCTTGATCGTACCCCCTTCGGGGTGTATCTTGCTTACCTGCAACGTGTATTTCGTGCAGCCCCCAAGGCAGGGAAGGGGAGGACGGATGGAAGGAAGGGGCAAGGGGGGTGAGGGAGGAAGATGGAACACGATATAAGATAGCAGGAGGGGGGCTAGGAGCAGAACACACGTGACAGGACCAGACGGGCAGACTGGACGGGTAGACCCTAACGGGCGGGTCGGGAAGGCGGGCCTAGACTGCCAGGTCGAGCTGGTGGGTTGCTGAAGCGTGCGTCCTGCATGACTCGCGAGGAAGTCTCGAGCGATAGCGCGATTCCCCAGTAAATCTTGAAGACATCCATACCGAGAGCGTGGTTCATGAGTGTCGAGGGCGCGGCGCCTAAACAAACTGCAAGGGTGTCCAACGCGGCAGCGTGATTCCTGCATTAAATGATTCGGAAGTCCCTCGCGAGAGCGCGCTTTGGGAATTACGTTGTTTTAAACCGGGGGCCAGGGGCACAGTTTGAGCAAGAAGACCTTCCCAAGTAAAGACATAGCGAACCCCAGGAGGGGCATTTCAAGTAACAAACGCATGTTACGCGGATGTGTGGGCCCTGCATAATTCGCCAGGAAATCTCGGGCGAGAGCGCGATTCCTCAGTCAATTCTGCGGAAGTCCCAGGAGAGAGAGAGCGATTCCTGCATGGCGAGGGCGTGGCGGTTGAATCTATTGTGAAGACGTCCTACGCGAGAGCGCCATTCCAGCATAAATTGTTAGGGGATCCCACGCGAGTGCGTTCTTCCGGTATAGATTGTGAGGAAGTCCTGCGCGAAAACGCGATTCCCCAGTAAATTGCGAGGAGATATCAGGCGGGAGCCGTTGTTGTTGTGGCCAACGACGCAGTTTGACCCGAGTGTTTTTTTGAAAAATGCAGTGTGCTAGCCCCGGGGAGCGCATTTCAATTGAAAAACCCACTGGTCACCGGAGGGTTCAACAACAATTGTAACAACAACCCGTCTTCGGTCGACGGTCGGGCGGGCTGCCCCGACGTCATGGCAAGGCATTCGCTCAGGGGCCCGCCCGGGCCTGCCTCGGGCCTGCGATGTGGGCTGCCTGGCGCAGCACGTGGCCTGCAAACCACACATCGCACGACGCAGAGCATGCGGCTCAAGCGGGCATATTCCTCCGCCTCGGCCGTCCGCCTCCGCGTGATGGCTGGTGCGCGCGGTGCTGTAGGAGCGATGGCTGGCGTGGACGGGGCCGCACCCTTGGCGACCGCTGTTCGTGCGGCGGTGGAGGCCAAGGCGCCGCGGCGCACGGTGGCCGCGGTGGCGCGAGCCGCAGTGTCTGTCAATTTGCGTGCTGCGGCGCCGCGGGCCAGAGCCGCCTGCGGACGCTGGAGCTGCGGAGGCTGGCCAAGAAGCTCGCGCTCGAGTTCCCGGGGTCGCCGGGGAGGCGATCACGGAGCGGCGCTGGCGCCGCCGCCAGCGCCTGGCGGAGGCGCGTCGTGCTGGGCCTGCGGAGGGTGGAGTCGCAGGTGATGGCCGTCGGCCTCGTCGCGCGGCGGATGCCGGAGCTGCGAGGCCGGACGGGGACGACAGCATGGACGACGAGGTGTTCGGCGAAGCGGCGGGGGGCCGCCGCGGTGTTGCGCGCGGGCCTGGTGCTCGTGCAGACGGCTGGCTGGGGCGGCGCCCGTGGCGCCAGACGTGGGCATGTCTGACCGCGAGTCCGACCTGTGGGCGGTCGCCTTGGCGCGCCAGGCGCAGTGGAGTCGGAAGCGGGAGCCCGCGGCGGCGGCTGCGGAGCTGTTTCGTAGAACTGGCGGAACGGCTGCTGTGGCGCGGGCGCCTCCTAATTACCCGTGAGTCGTCTGGAACTTCGCTCGGCGGCGAGGGGGAGGGTGCCAAGGGCAAGCGCACGGATGTGGCGATGGCCTTCGGAGAATTCGTGGTGGACGTCACGGGCGGATCAGGCGGCCTGTAAGCCTGGGGCCGCTCGCCCTGGCAGAGGGAGCTCCGCTTCAGCCTGTCGTGCGAGAAGGCCTGCGGGCGTGCTGCTTGCTTGGGCCTGATGGCCTGCGGACAGGCCTGAGGGCCTGGGCTCCAGCGGGAGCCCACCGCCTGCTCTCGAGCATTTAATGTGGAGACACAGAGGTTACACCATGCAGATGCGATCTACGCAATGCACCCCATGGGCTGGCGCTGCGTGGGTTGCACACTGTGGCTTTCACCACAGAGCTTGCACTACGCGTACCGTACTGCACTACGGCGATTGCACCCCGCCGTCGGTTGCATCACGTCTATGGCATCCCATCGCGAGTGCGGCAGCGCTTTGTTTCGGGCCCGCGCTGGCAAGCGATCCTGCTTCTACGCAGACACAACGAACGCGCACCGCACATCCACCCTATCTGTAGAGATCAAGGTAGTTGCCGAACGTGTCACGAATGGCTTGCCGTTTATGTGGCAGCCTTTCTGTGCGCCGCTGCTTCGTGGATGTTGTGATCCATACCCTTCATGGCGGCGTCCCTTGCTCGTCGCACTGTGCTTGCGTTTTGGTTCCTCGTTGTACCCTGCGTTGAATGTCTGGGTTTAGTTGCTTGGGCCACATGGAAAAACGTGCGTCGTACGCACATGTGTTTGTATCTATATTTACATGTACATTTATTTATTTATTTATTTATTTATTTATTTATTTATATACACACATATAGATGAGCCAGCGCATCTGCTCGCTCTTGCAAGCTGCAGTTCCGCGCGTGAGCTTGCAACTTCTTAGTCTGACCAGTGCACTCTCCCAGGCGTGGTGGGGTAATCTTCGTTGAAGTCCCTTTCCTTTTCGCCTCCGCCCCCACGTGCCGAGAGCGTCACGATCTATGTTCACGACATGGGCCCTTGGACCTTTGGGCCGCGCACCGGGCAGCTACTCGTCATCCCCAGTCGGTTTCCGACGGTCCTGTGGCGCGAAACGGGGATCCAGAAGCCGAAACGACGACCGCCTTCCACTTGTTTCTCTGTGGGGCTCAGGCAGACCCCGGGAGACCCCCCGCCACGCATCGGACACCTCGATCCTCGAAACTCGCTTGCCTTTTAGGACGCAGTTCGTGTGGTTTCAAAAGGGCCCCCAAGGAAAAGGGGCTTCTGAGACGGGCGGTGCCGAGTTTTCAGGTCCGCTTGGCTTCGCCCACAAGGTCGCCGCGCGACCCCACTTTTCGAAGTCTTAGGTGCAACGTCGCGGTCTCAGAAGTCATTGTCGCTGGTGCCTTTTTAGGGAACGTGTCAGCAACTCCTGGGGGGGTGACTTCAGCATCGGCACTGGCAGGCCCGTGGTCGAAAATCGGCCCGCTCTGGCGCAGTCCCGCTTGATCCGGCAAAACCCCTTGCAATCCAGCCTACAGTCAACCCGCCTTTCGGCCCATCCATGGCCGTTTGCTGGCCGCGCCCTTCTCGAAACGTGTCAACTTGGCCATCTAAGGCCCGTGCATCCTCATCGCGCATCCTTGTGATACGGGCTGACTGTAATCCCGTTCAGTCCCGCCTGATCGGGCTCAGCCCCCGGCCCTAGTGTGCCCTGATCTGGATCGGTGCCCCATTCATCGGGCAGGTGCCCCTAGATCGCACTTCACCGTTCTGACAAAGATTTCCCAGGTTCGGAGTGGAGGGGTGGACCGTGCTTTTTTGGAAAGCGAAATGGCGATGACCGGCAAGCTCTCTGTGTGCGCAGACAGCCGGAGGAGTGGGAGAGTGCAGCACAAGCGTTAGACCGACGCTTGGCGATTAGACATGCGTATTTCCCAGATCCCGGCGCAAAGCTGGAGTTTTATTGTTCTACTGGCACTTTTATGGGCTGTTGTTTGTTCGTTCCTCTCTCTGTCTCTCTCCCTCTTTCTCTCTCCCAGGAGACGCTTCCACGTCTCAGGGTGCGGAATCCGACGCCGACCCTGGCCGATCAGCAATTCAGGCAGCCTCGATGGGAGGCAGGGGTAGGGCTCGGAATTCGTTGAACACGCGGCGAAGTCCGAACACCACCCCCGCCCCCCATGCATTCAGGAGCATCGGTGGTTGGTGTGGGTAGGGTTCGGATGTCGCCACCTAGTTTAGAGTCTTAGAGGCTTCCCAGAAAAAAATGGCCCGAGTATTCCGGGTCGGGCTGCGATGCATCGGCGACATCGGCGTGCAGAGTGTCGGGCTCCGCATCGAGCCGCATCGCCGATGCATCGGCGATGCGGCGCAGTCCTCTGATCCCGTCCATTCCCTCCCCACCTGAGGAGGAGGAGGAGGAGGAGGAGGAGGAGGAGGAGGAGGAGGGGGGAGGTGGAGGGGAGGGGAGAGTGGAGGAGGAGGATGGGAAGAGGAGGAGGAGGAGGAAGGAGGAGGAGGAGGGAGGAGAGGAGGAGGAGGAGTCAGGAGAGAGGAGGATGAGGAGAGGGGAGGAGGAAGGAGGAGTAGTAGTAGTATTAGTAGTAGTAGTAGTAGTAGTAGTAGTAGTTGTAGTTGTAGTTGTAGTTGTAGTTGTAGTAGTAGTAGTAGTAGTAGTAGTAGTAGTAGTAGTAGTAGTAGTAGTAGTAGTAGTAGTAGTAGTAGTAGTAGTAGTAGTAGTAGTAGTATAGTAGTATAGTAGTAGTAGTAGTAGTAGTAGTAGTAGTAGTAGTAGTAGTAGTAGTAGTA
>CAUYUJ010012536.1:322760-380847 GCA_963575745.1 Prorocentrum cordatum | reverse complement strand
AGGAGGAAAAGGAGGAGGAGGGCCTGGGCAGTTGCTCCCGGACCCCTTCGGCTGCGAAGGGATCGAGAGCCCCCGCGCGCGCGTGCGGGCCGCGGGCCGAGCTCCCGCCCTCCCCCCGCGGCAGGCGGTGGGCGCCGCCGCGGCGCCGCCCTCGCAGTCGCAGCAGGCGTGAGGGGCCATTGCTCCACCGCTGACACGTGTAGGACGGGGGAGGAGGGTTTGGAGGAGGAGGTCCTCCTCCCCTCCCCCTCCTCTCCTCCCCCTTCCCCCTCCTCCTCCTCCCCTCCTCCTCCTCCTCCTCTCCTCCTCCTCCTCCTCACTCCTCCTTCCTCCCTCTCCTCCTCCTCCTCCTCCTCCTCCTCCTCTTCGCCTCCTGTCTCGCGCTCTGTCCTCGTCCCCCCCCCCTGCTGCCCCCTGTCCCTCCTCTCGCCCAGGCCAGTGTGCAGGGCGAACAAATGCCCGAATGTCCGCCCCGCCGCAGCCGCCCCCTCACGCTACGGAGGACTCGGGAACGCTCGGGGCCTGTGCGGATGATATTGGCATGGTCCTCCGCCAGCTTGCGCGCGTGCGAGAAGTGGAGCCACATTTTTCACAGTTGCGACGAGTCGCTTCCCTACGCTTGCAGCCGATAAACCGATAAAATGCGTTCTCGTCTCCCTCTGGACTACTCTCACCCCCGACCTCGCCGAACAGCTTCGGGCGGAGCTGCGAGGGTGGGCTCCCGGATGGGCCACTTTTCAAATTTGTGGGAAGGCCAAATATCTCGGGACGTGGCAGGGCCCCGAGGCCACTCTTGCTGATGAGTGGCAGGTTCCCGCAATGAAGTGGTGCGCTAGGTGCACGGAGCTTGGTGAGCTGCAGTCGTCAGCCGACCTAGCATCGCGATTGTACAATTCTGCGGTGCTTACTTGCACGTCATATGTGGCACAGTTCTTTCCGGTCGATAAGGCTTTGAACGATCGTGAGTTTTGGGGTCTCCACAAGGCCCTCCACCTCCCTCCGAACTCGTTCTCTCGCTCCGAGTTCCTCTCTTTGGCCAATTGGTCTCCTTCCCCTACCCCCACCTCTCTACTCACGAATGCCATGGCGTGCGCATGGAGATGCGCGTCCGTTACGCTGGACACGATTTGGGGGCCGCTGTATCGGCGATTGGAGGTCGCCGCTCTGGAGTCTCTGAGCCTTCCCGCTCTCAGCATTGGCACGTGGTGTGCACCGTGCTGGGCCCGCAAGCAGGCCATTGTGCAATATTATCACGAGCTTGCGTCCGCCGCGCCAGCATCGAATCCTCCCCTTACCTCAACGCACCTCCGTGTTGCCCAACAGCGGGCGCGCGGTGCCCTGCGCGCTGCGTTCGCACTTAATCGTCGACCGCGGATACAGGGAGTGTATCAGCGCTCCCTGGCCGGCGACGCTTATCCTGACCAGTTGCAGTTGCTAATTGGTCGGCGATTGCGCGCATGGTTTTCTTGTCCGACCCCCATCCGGCTCAGGGAGCGGTGGGATTTGGTGCGGGACATCTTGAGCCGGGCTCCACCCATGGTGCGATGGCCGTACCTCAAAACGATTGCGGGGGGGTGGACGACCACTCACCGCTTACACGTCACGGACATCAAGTGGAGCTGCATTTTCGGGTGCCCTCAACCCGATCGCATTGCACACTATTTGACGTGCCCCCGCCTCACCCATCTCGTTTGTCGTCCTCGAGCTGTCGTCTCGTCGTGCCCACTCCTCCGCCTCGGGCTTGGCCTTCCTGTGCAATATCCCGCGTGTGACCTCACCCGGGAAAGTGCCATTTTAGCTACTGCCCTCAGCTTCTATATATACCACGTGGCCAAAGAAATATGGCGTCTCATCAAGACGGCCGCCGTTTCACTCTGCCCCAACAGCTAGATGCCCTCCAAGCGGCGCTAGCAAAGATGCCCAACAATTACTCGATTCTTCCGCCGCCGCCTGGATCGGCTAGGCCTTACCCCTGGCTGAAGCCCACGAGGCGTTGAGTGCCCTGAGACCCGTGGACTCGTGGGGTACTGGCGCTCCTCCTCCTCCTCCTCCTCCTCCTCCTCCTCCTCCTCCTCCTCCTCCTCCTCCCTATGGCAGCGGTGGTGGAACATGGGCCCGTCCAGGCGCAGCTCGCCGCGGCGCTGCGCGCGGGGCAGGCGGCCGCCTCTCTCGGGGCCGCCCCCGCCGCGGGCCCCGACCCCCCTCGCGCAACGAGAAAGCATCGCGATGTGAGGCTGTTCGCCAGCTTTGGCCTCGGGTGGCCCTCGCTGGCCCTCGGGACCGTCAACAAAACGACTCAGGAGGAAAGTCCGGTCCGTGGGAATGGGTCGAGACCTCTGGGGATCGACGTTATGAAAAATACTTCACCAGAGAAAAGCCTCAATCAGTGGATGGTTTTCGCTGAGGAGATCGACCAGGAACCCGGAAGCCCGGGAACCCAGAAGCCACCGAAATCTGCCCGGAACCAATAACCGGGAAGCCGGGAACCCGGAACCGGGAATCTGGGAACCCAGCCTGCTACCAAAATCGGCGGGAAACTTTCGCCAAATCTTTGAACTTCCGCTGGGACCCCTTCAGTGCAAGCACTGTGGGGAATCATGACGTCGGGGGTCTCCTCCTCCTCCTCCTCCGGGAGCTGCGTCGAGAGCCTCTGGGCCGACAAGGGGTCCGAGGCGGCCCAGCACCAGCTCTGGCCGGGAGGACGGGCGGGCAGGTTCGAGGTGCCGGGCTCGAGCGATGGTCCTTGGCCCGTCTGCGCCTCCAGTGGCCGCCTTCGAGCCCCGGGGCCGCCAAACGCGGATCTGGCGCGAAGAACTCGACCAGACGGGCCCCAGGAGGATCGGTATCGTACAACCGATCCACATCCCCATCCCCATCCCCTTCGAGACCCCACCAAAGTACCACCCCAGTTCGGGAAACACCCCTCGAAACCCGAAGGGAACGACCTATATCCCCATCTAGGGAGGTAAAGTGGCCAGAGGGGCCCAGGCCACGCCGTTTGGGATGGGCATCGGTTAAACGATACTCAGCTTTCGAGCTAGGGGACCGCCAATAGCGGATCTGGCGCGAAGAACTCGACCAGACGGGCCCCAGGAGAGGGCCGCTGGCCGATTTCGAAGGGTTTGGGCTGCATCCCCGTGCTGACGCATTTTCTGGGGCCCCAACCATCTGGTTGACCCAGAAGGGGGTCCAGCGACAAGGGGGTGGGGCAATAGATCTGGTGCAATAGATATTGGGGCGTGCCATGCACTCCGGTGCGCAAGTGTATTGCTGGGCTTCGCGTGCAATGCACTAGCTGCAATGCAGTGCAATACAGCGTTCTGGCGCGATGCATTTGTAACACAGTTGCTCCAAGCCTTATGATGCTCCAACCGATTTTAGTCTGATCACCAGGAAGAAATTCGAGCGCCCAAACAATTTCCGAATCTAAGGTTTTCACGTGTCGGGCCCTGGGGAGACACTCGCCCGACATTGTTTCGACACTGTTTCGACACTCTTTTGACACTTTTCTGGGTGCTCGAAATCATTTCTGGGATGCGGGCCTGAAGTAGGACGGGAACAACATAAGACTCGAGGCTCGAGTTGGCCGGAGCTCGGATCTGGGGCCCGCCCTGGGTGTTGCTGGTCCAGTCTCCGTGGCATGCTCGCAGCGGGAGCTCGCGTCAACCTCCAGATCGGGCCTCGTCATTTTCTGACGGCCCCGTCGGGCCAACCTGTCGAGTTCTGCAGCCTCGAGCCTCGAGTCTCCCCGAATCGAGGGGCAAAAACGGCATGACCGCAGACTGTCGGAGCCCTGCGCGGATGTCTTGGATCGGCGCCGGCACTCCTCGGGAGGCGCCTCCGGCCCTGGCGCGCTCCGCGCGCGAGGTAGCGAGGTCCAGCGCGAATCCAAGACATCCGCGCGGGCCTCCGAAGATTTACATGTATGTGCTTTTGTTGTTCTAGTCCCGACCTCCTCTTGCCTCGGGGGCGGAATCACGACGAGCACGAACATGCAATTATGGGCATGCTTGGAAGCGCAAGTGCAGCGTACCCCATTCGGCTTTCGCGAAAAGGGATCAATCTCTGCAGCTATACACCGCGTGGAAAGTCCTGCTGAAGAGTCAGAATTCACAGGGCAGCAGGTTTTGATTGCATTACCCGACGAGGAAAACACGGCTGACACAACTAAAATCTAGCTTGTTGTTTGGCTTGCGGCACATGGAGTGTTTGGCAAGCGTTTCGAACACCGGGTCATGTTGCCAGAACCCTACGTTGCAAGTTGCTCACGATGGCCATGCGTCGGGGCTGGTATCAATCAGAACCCAGAATATGATAGGGATGCCCTCCGCCCACACATTGCGAAGGCCTTACGGCCGTTGCCGCCGACCCTGAGAGCGACGAAGATGAAAACGAGGGGGGGCAGGGTGGAGGAGGTGGATGAGAGAGGAGGAGGGGGGAGTAGGATGTGGAGGAGAAGCAAGAGGAGGAGAAGGAGGCAGAGGAGAGCAGGAGGAGGGGGAGCAGAGGGGGGGGAGGAGGAGGAGGAGGAGGAGGAGGAGGAGGAGGAGGAGGAGGAGGAGGAGGAGGAAGAGGAGGAGGAGGAGGAAGCAGAGAGGAGGAGGAGCAGGAGGAGGAGGAGGAGGAGGAGGAGGAGGAGGAGGAGGAGGAGGAGGAGGAGGAGGAGGAGGAGGACGGCCGTCCAGGGCTCCTCTTGCGCCGTCTCGAGGCACTCTTGGAGGCCTCCTGGGCAATTTGTGGCTCTCCTGGGCTGTCTTGGGGCAGTTTGGGGGCCCCTTGGGAGCCTCTTGGGGCCTCTTGGGGCTTCTTCGGGGCCTCTTGGGGGCCTCTTGGGGCTGAGAGCTTGAACTGTCCGTTCGGGTCCCCCGTCTGGGCACTCTCCTGGAGCCGTCTTGGGGCCCTCTTGGGCCGTCTTGGGCCGTCTTGGGGCGGAAGAGGCAAAAACGACAACATCTTTCAGAAACATATGGGAAATCCATGAATTTTGCCTCTTGGGGCTCTCGTAAGAAAGCTCCTGGATGCCTCTTGGGGGCGCTTTGCATGCCTCTTGGGCCGTCTGGAGGCCGAGATCGTTCGGCGATTCCGGGTTCTCTTGAGTGTCTTTTGGGCCTCTTGGGGCATTCTTGGGCCGTCTTGGGGCTTTTTTGGGCTCCGGGACTCCAAGGGGGGGCGGCGTCGTATCGCTGACCCCCCCCCCGGGGCGTCTGACCCCCCCCCCCCTGGGACCCCCCCTCCCACCCCCCCCGGTGGGGGAAGGATCGAAGGGAAGGGGCTTCCCTTCGACTCAATTACGACGTTGCTGATTTTCGCTTTGGCTGGCGCGCTGAGGAGGTCCCTGCATGGGAAAGTGGGGAGCGTCGACGAGCCCAGGGAAAGAGGGGAGGCAGGGAAAGGGGACGACAGACGACGACCAACGAATGCCGGAGATGACGACTTGAACGGGCAAGCCCCTCACACACGCCGACAGGGTCGGCGGATTTCCTGGTGGCCGGCGCAGGGCACAGGGGTGCGGACTGCGATGCCATCGTACGCGCTGGTGACACGATTGCTGTTCCAATGGGCACCAGGTCACCGGACAGCGTATCAGCAGCCATAGACCAGAGAGCGAAGAAGCACGCGGTGGCACGCAGCAGCGAGGCATGCGAGGTAGTCAGTGCGTATGGGGGTCCGGGCGCGCGCATCTCGCAGATGGCACCACGGCTGAGCGCATGGGCGCGGTACAGAGAACTGTGGCGACGCCTGAACGAACCATGCGGCAGCGCACACGTCAAGGGCAAGCGCAACGCGGGGGCGTGCATGGCAGCACCCAAACACAGGGGCTTGTTCTGGAAACGCAGCTGCTGCCCCACAACATCAAATTCACATGTCCAGTGCAGTCATCATGTCTACGCTTTTGTAGGGCCTCGAATAAGCCCAGTTCGCACGGGGCCCGTGGAACCGACTGGGCGAATTTCATCACAGAGGGCTCCGCGCAGTGTTGGACATGCGGACCTCCTGTGTCAAAAGGGCCATCACGAGTTGACGCTTTTGACGAGACGCCGATGGCTCTCGCACTTCTGGGGCGGGGCTCGGGCTTGGCAGAGGGGGGAGGACAAGAAACCGACGAGTAAATGCTTCGCGTGTTTTTTGTTGGTGGTTTAGGGGGTGCTGGGGGGTGGTTGGTTGGTGACATATATATATATATAGATATGTATATATATATATACATGTATATATATGTATGTATGTATACATACCCCTTGACCCACCCTGCGACCCACCCGCGACCCACCCGCGACCCAACATCGACCCACCCGCGACCCACCCGCGGCCCAACAGCGACCCACCCGCGACCTATCCACATCGGTTTATTGAAAAAAATTGCGCCTGCGGCGTGCTCGTTGTATAAGTTGTGAAACTTCAGCGCCTGCGGCGGGCTTCTCCAGAATCTCGCAAACTGCCGACGTCCCCACCGCCCCCTCACTCTTATCCGCATCTGCGGTATTGATATACACATTCATCTATTTACTATATATATACAAATACAGATGTACACATATACTTGTACATGTATGTATGCATGTATGTGCATGTGCATATGTTAGGGTGAAGGAGCCGTGGCTGAAGTGGGATTCCGCGGAGCAGATTGTTGTTGCTGTTGCGCTGTTGTTATTGTTGTTTGTGTCGTCGTCTTTACCCGCGACATGCACGCGACCCACCCCGCGATCCATCCCACGGGTGCTGTGTGTGTACACATAGGAATAATAGTTTGTATAGGTGTATACGGAAAAACATATGTTAAAATAGCCTATGTGTAAGCGGACGCTCAGGTACGCATACAGATAGCATCTGTGATGTTGCGCGCCCGCGGTGGGACGCCAGGACCAAACAAGCACCGCGAGGTCGGCGAAAAAAAAAGCGACCCTCCCGCAGAGTGGCCGAGGATCGCAGTCCGAGAAGGAGATCCGAGCGTGCTGGCTGTATGTTTCAAACTTTGCTTGTTTTGTTGCCTGTAGCCTTAAGTCGGGCCTGTCCCTCTACAGGGGGAATATCAAAAAATAGTGAAACAATCGTATGGGGATTATTTTTGGAGTATTTTTTACTTACGTGGGAGTATCTTTTGAGTACTTTTTAGTTGTCGTCGAAAATCCCCCTGTAGGGGGACACGCCCGACTTAACTGTAGCCTTCAGCGTATTCTTGGGCCGCCGTGATGGCGCCGGGGCGAAGCGATGGGGCGACCATCGATGCGTATGTGCGTTTTTGGGACTCGGCTTTGGTTGTGGCCTCCGGCGGGCGTCTCGTCGGCACGCCTGGATGCCCTTCGATATCCTGGTCGCACCCCGACCGCAGACCTCCGCAGCCCTCGGGCAGCCCCCAGAGGTCTCTGGAGCCCTCTGGGGGGGGCCCCGCAGGCCCCCTGAAGCTCTCCAGAGGCGTCCGGGGGTCCCGCAGAGACCTCCGAGGGCCTCCGAGGGGGGCCTCCGGGGGCTTCCGAGGGCCCGCGCGCGCGCGGGCAGCGCGCTCACACCTGAGCAGCGCGTGAAGGGGCTCGCCGACCTGCAACCGTCGGCGGAGTTTGCCACGCAGCGCACACAATTCTCGTTCAGACCACCTCCCCCGAGCATTTTCTCTGGGTGGAGGGCAAAGGGCGCAATCTGGAATGCCGTTGCGACTGATCTCTCGAGGCCCGAATCTGCAGAAGAGGTGAACCACAAGACGGATGGAATCTCGAGGTGCGGGAGCCCACATGGATGTCACCCTCAGCCCCCCACTCTGAGAGAATGCTCCTCCCCTGCACCACTCTTGCCGGTGCCGCGCGCGCGGCGCGCCCAGGCGGCCGCAGTCTCCTCCGGCGCGCCGCCGGAGGTCCGGCACGCGACCGCTGGAGGCGCGTGGGCGCGAGTCCCCGCGGTGTCGCGGCGGCGGTGGCGGCGGGAGGAGGGTGGGGGGTGTCTCCGAAGGGCTTAGGCGATCCGTCCTCCTCCTCCTCCTCCTGCTCCTCCTCCTCCTCCTCCTCCTCTTTCTCCCTCCTCCCTCCTCCTCCTCCTCCTCTCCCCTCCTCTTCTCCTCCTCCCCTCCCCTCCTCCTCCTCCTCCTCCTTCCTCCTCTCCCTCCCTCCTATACTCCACCTCCTCTTCCCCCCCCCCCCTCCACTTCCACCTCTTCCTCCCCCTTCCCCCCTCCTCCACCTCCCCTCCTCCTCCTCCTTCTCTTGCTCCTCCTCCTCGGGTTGCCTACGGCCCCAGAGGGAACCGTGCAGAGGATGGTGCCCTGTATTGTTTTAGGTTCAGGCAAATTTATTTGCATCGCGTTCCCCCCGTCCCCCCCCCCACCACCACACCACCCCACCACCCCACCCCACCTTCCCCTTCGCCCCTCTTCGAACGAGCACTCGCGTGCAAGTGCCTGTCGACTTGCGGGATTTCCGCACGTGCAAGTCGTTTGCGGATTGCTTCAGGTTCAGGCCCCACCCCCCGTCTACGCCAGTAAACTTGCTGGAGTCTACAAAAACAGGCCCCAGAGAAAAGGGTATAAGCTCAGAGGAGGAAGAGGTTCCCATACTGCCACAGTTCCCTCGTTTGCTTTTTTGGGGGGCTCCCTGGACGGCCCTCGTCGCCACTGCTGAATTCGCTTCGAAATCCTGGTCAGAACGCACCCCGGGAGAGGTCCGGGGAATAGTGGTACGGGCACTCTTTGGGTCCGCGCGGATCTCTTGGATCTGCGTTGGGGTTACCCTGGCGGCGCCTCGAGGAGGTGATCTCGAAGAACAAAGGACCGAGCGAACATAATTTTCAAGAATGTCCTCGCGGATTTCTTGCGTCGGCGTTGGGGCCCCCCTGGTGGCGCTTCCAGCGCCGCCCCTGGCGCACGGCGCACGCTGGGGAGCGGGGTCCAGCGCGAATTTTCAAGAGACTCGCACGGGCCTCCAAGACAGTAGGGTTATGCAGCAAGGGTGGACCTCAACGGTGTTTTGGCGAGTTCGTGGGCCGTTTTCGTTTCGATTTTGTTGAAGGCGGATTGAAGACAAAACGAGGGAGAACCAAAACAAAAGCGAAAACGAAAACCATCGTTTAGGCCCAGCCCTGCTGTGCAGTTTTTGCTCGTTGTTCCTCGATGGCCAGAAGTGGAGGGCGGCGGAGGGGTCTTGGTGGGAGGGTCCGAGGCGGCGGCGGGCCCAGACTCGGCAGGACAGGGCACTCTGCTGCCTCTGCACCGTGGCAGGGAGCACGGGGGGGCTGCACGGTGCACGTGCCCCGGCGCATGCTCGAAGAGAGGAGGGCGGTGGAAGGATGAGGTGCAGGAGGGGGAGGGGAGCGGATGGCTGCGGAGGAGGTTTGATGGAGCAAGGCGGGAGAGAGGGGAGGGCGGGGAGGGAGGAGCAGGAGGGTGGTTTGGGGGAGGAGCGATGCAGGAGGAGGAGGAGGAGGAGGAGGAGGAGGAGGAGGAGGGGTGAGGAACAGGAGGAGGAGGAATGAGGAGGAAATGGGACGAGGAGGGATACGAGGGACGAGGGAGGAGGCCGACGCATGACGGCGAGAGGGCGGAGAGAGGAGGACGAGGCGCGTGGGATTGTGAGGTCGGGTGGAGCAAGGTGGAGGACGGCCCCGGGGTGCTGTGGATCGCCGCGCAGTTGGGTGCTGCCTTCCTCCGTCGGAGTGCCCGAGCTCTCGATGCCGGCACCCGTGCAAAAAGGCGGCCTGCGGCGGAAGCAAAACAGCCGCAGGGCGCCCTCGTGTTGGGGTTAAGCCAGGCGTGTCCCTCCACAGGAGGAATACTCACAAATAGTAGAAAAACGTCAGGTGACGTTTTTTTTTTATTTTTGGGTAAAAAAAGCTATTTGTAACCATGTTCGAATTTTTGTTGTATATGTGTTTTCTCCAGCGTCCACCTGTATGTAGGGCGACATTCCCGACCTGGTGTCGGGGGCGAGAAGAGGCCAAAGTGAAGCCATTTTACCGTGCCCAGTGCCCTGCCACGGTTGCAGCCAGCCTCAGGGCTTGCTCAGCTGTGGGGGCGGCAGCTGCGCAGAGAGCCCAGCTCTGCCTCGGCCGATCGGGGGCCGCGACCGCGACCGGAGCGCGCGCTGGCCGCCCTGGCTAACGGGCGCTGGTGGCCGCGCGCGGCAGCCTGGCAGCCAGCCCCGCAGCCGTCGCCACGCGGGTCGGCGGAGGGCTCGGGGGCTCGGGCCCGAGCTGCCTCGGACTAGTGCCCTCCTGCGTGGCGCCGTCGCCTGCAGGAGTCTGATCAGTGTGCGCCGTCGCGCTCTGCTCTTGCTGCCTCGTCCCTGTCTTTTTCAGGGGCGGCCTTGCACTGCGTCCTGCCCCCAGTGCTCGAATCACGAGGCAGGGAGCTTGAGCTCAAAAAAAAGGTCGAGCTTTTGCTTTTTGCCGCGGGGGCCCCCTGCGCGCCACAGTGGGCAGTTCCCACGAGAGGCCAGCCGGCCAGCAGTTGCCCCACGGACGTGCCACGAGCAGGAGGGCCCTGCGACGACGACGCGCCCCGCGCGGGGCGTAAGCGCCAGGCTGGGCGACCTGTCGGCAACGCGCAGAGGGGGGTAGGGGGAGGGGGGAAGGCTTCTTAGAAGCACCCCTGCTTCTTAGAAGGCGCGGGCCTTCTCTATAGGCGTAAGGCCGAGGCCTTCTAAGAAGCAGGGTGCTTCTGAGAAGCCTTCCCCCCTCCCCCTACCCCCTTTTGCGAGCCGCAAAACCTGGGTGTCGCGAGGACCCTCGAGATTCGACCGTCGGCGTGGACCTCCAGGGGCCCTCGAAGCGTGCAGGGCGGGCTCCCGGGGCTCCCCGACGCGCGAACGACGACGACGACGACGACGACGACGACGACGACGACGACGACGACGACGACGACGACGAAGTCGACGACGACGACGAAGTCGACGACGACCAACGCCTCAACAGGGCCTCCCGAGGATTCCCAGGCGCCCCTAGAGGGCTTTCTGGGGCCGAGGGTCGTGTCGCTCTGCGCGGCCTGAGGTGGCGAGCTGGCCTCCGTCTGGTGTGCCGCGCGAGGGCACGCGCCGCACGGGGCAGGGGCTGTGCGGCGCAGGTGCGCAAAAGCCACCTCCACTTGAACCTTGCTGTCGGCGGAAACCAGCGGAAGCTGGCCGGTTCCTCCGACTCCCTTCCCTGTGGTGCCCAGCTGATGCCAGGCCTGCCTCGTGTGCCTCCCTGGGCGTGCTCTGAGTCTGGATATGGATGCGCCTCTTCGTGTGTGTTGCGGTCTCGGCGCCAGGCAAACCGAGCGGACTCGGAGGGGGCAGCGCGCTGAAGAGTAAGTAAACACGAAGGCGCTTCGCCGGTGGGAGCCTGCGGTACGAGGGTCGGAGATGCAAGGGGCGGTGGGCCCTCATGATTTACGTTTTGCAAACGCAGGCCCGCGGGCGCGCATTCGGCGCGAGGCCCAACAGTTGGGCATTGAAGCTCAGCTGTTTTACCTCCTGGCGCGTTTCAGTCGCGATGGCGTGCCTCGGACGCGAGTGCGCGCCCCTTCTGTGCGTGTCATCCCGTGCATGGAAGGTTAAACCGAACCATTTTACTATTCGGGCGTCATCGTCATCATCGTCGCCAGGGGGGCTCAAGTCGTTCGCGGCGCCAGAGCGACGACGACAACGCCGACGACAACGACGCTGCCGACGCCGTCGACGATGATGACGTCGGCGACGGCGACGGCGACGCCCAGGCCGTCCGAGGTTCTCCTCGAGGTTTCCTTGGCATGCTTGTCAAAGACATCGGAGGCCCATGGAGGTCCATGGAGGTTACCGGGAGAGCCCAGAGGTTTCTGGAGGCCGCCGACGACGACGACGGCGACGGCGACGGCGACAGCGACGACGCCGTCCAGAGGCCCCCAGGGCCCTCCCCCCGGAGGGCCCCCGAGGTCCCCGGAGGTTTCCCCGAAGGCTCAAGAACTCGCCCGCTGATTCTCGCGGATCCGCACAAATTCTCATGGATTTTGTTGGGTTCCAGCAACGGTTTCTGGCGGATTCCCGCGGGTTCTCGCGGCTTCTGCTGCGTTTCTGACAAGGGCTCGCGGCAGACTCTCGCGGAGTCTCACGGGTTGTCGCGGGCTCGGGTCTGTCGCGCGCCGCTCTCGGGCAGCGCGCGCGCATAAAAAGGCCGCGAGGGCAGCGGGCGGTGATGTCCGTGACCGCCCGTGCGCTTCTGCAGGCTGGGGTGTCCGCCCGCGGGCGCCGGGCAGTGCCTGCTGTCGTTCCACCGGGCGCGTGCGACCGTTGGTGGCCGCCTGGCGATGCCAGTCGGTGCCTGCGCGCCCGCGAGCGCCGTTGCGCTCCTGTGAGCGTCTTCCTGGCAGTGCCCCTGAGCGCGCTCGCGCGCCTGAGGGCACCCGCGCGCTACTGCCTGCGGGCGCTTGTGAGCAACCGCCTGGAGGCGTTCGGCCGTCGTTGCCGGGCGGCCTATGGCTACGTGGCTTCCCGTGTGCCTCCCATGGCCTCCAGTGCCTCACGCCCCGCTGGCCTGGGGCGCCCAGGTCGGCCGTTGCTGTTGGCCCCCCCGTGGCAGAGTGCATTGTCCAGTAGCCGTCTGTGGCTGTGCCTTCGCTGGTGCCTCGCCCGCCGCGGCTTTGCCCCCGTGGATTCGGATGGCGTCGCGCGCATTATTGGGATAATCTGTAATTTGGGGCCAATTCTCTGACCTTGAATGCGCAAATAGATGATGCAATCAAAATTAACCAAAGTGCAAGGCCAGGTCACATGTAAGCTTTTGGCGAGCAGCACAAGTTAATATCGCCGCGTTGGCGCAGAATCGTCGCTGGCATCCGTTATTGCCGGGGGGGCCCGGCGCCCCCTGCAACTCCGAGTTTCGTAGCCTGCGGAACTAGGAGGTCAAGACAGCACAGACCACCCCCACCCCCGGCCAGGACCACCGCCGCCCGACCTGGAGATCCAGATGGCTCCTTGCTGAGGGCGGGGGTGATCTCTCGAGCTCGCCTCTGGGGCAACACATCCGCACCAACCCCCGGCCAGGACGGCACGAGACGAGGCGAGCCGCGCGTGTCCGCCGGTGGGCGGGGCCCTCAGGGTTGGCGCGGGCGGCCGCGGCCCGATTCCGATGTGCGCGTGTGCCGGGTGGTCATTCCCTGATCTGTTCCAGCGTGTCCACGTCTCGAGCGGCATCCAGCCACATCTCTGAAACAGCCAGGACCCCTGGATCCCAGGGCGTGAATTGCCTCCCCCGCTTTCGCGTCCAGGCAGAACCAAGTCATACCACGCGCCGCCTCGTCAGGCGGCCTGAGCAGTACAGGCTGCGATTTGGCATCGTTTGGTATCTCTTGGAAGCGAGGGTGGTCAAAAGCGAGGGAGGTCTGTTTTCCCCCGAAGATCATCAGGTCGGGTGGGGGGTTTTGCCTGGGTGTGGGGGTGGGCTGTGCTGTCCTCGACAGGCAGGCCCCAGAGGTGCCGCCGGTGCCCTCCTGGGTTTCTGGGAGCCGGCCGCCGAAGCAAGGAGTGCTTGTGCAGGCCCTGCGCAGGACGTCCCAGGGGGCATCGGTGGAGTATCCCCGGGAGGGGCTCTCGCCTGATCCGGGTGGCGCCCGAGCACGGACAGCGGCAGGAGGTCCACCTCTGCCTCCATCGGAGAAGCGTAAGGCCCGAGTTCGCCGGAGCTCGGGCCTGCCGGCGCTGTTTGGCGGGCCCGTCTGGGGTTTCGAGGGTCCATTTTTCGTGGGACGTTTGCAGTGGGAGCTCGCACCACATGCCAGACTGGTCGTGTCATTTTCCTGACGGCCCTGTCGGACCAACCCGAGTCCCCCGAACCCGAGTCGCTCACCTCCCCAAGCCGTCTGTGGCTTCTTTGGCGGCGCGCACAGGTGGAGGAGTTGAAAGAGGAGGAGTAGGAGGAGGAGGAGGAGGAGGAAGAGGAGGAGGAGGAGGAGGAGAAGGAAGAGGAAGATGAGGAGGAGGAGCAGGGGGGAGGAGAGAGGAGGAGGAGGAGGAGGAGGAAGAGGAAGATGAGAGAAGGAAGAGGAAGAGAGGGGAGGAGGGGAAGGAAGAGGAGGAGGAGGAGGAGGAGGAGGAGGAGGAGGAGGAGGAGGAGGAGGGAGGAGGAGGGAGGAGGAGGGGGGAAGGCTCCCCCCCTCCCCCCTGTGCCCCCCTGTGCTCGCCGCCAAGTCCTGGGAGGGCCCGACGAGGGAACTCGCGGCGAGTGCGGCGAGGCCGGGCGAAACCCCCCCGGGTTGTTACGGCTGCGTGGCCCCTGCCGTGCCTGGAACACCGGCCGCCCCCTTTGCGCAGAGAGGTTTGCGCTTCCGTCTTGAAATGTCCAGGAGGGGAAAAAACACACAGACACAATTAATCCTCGATTCCCAGGAAAATATGGGAAAATACGGGAATTGGGGGGGAAGACAAAAACCCAGAAAATATGGGAAAATATGGGGACTAATTTTATTTGTGTGTATTTATTTGTGTGTCCTAATTTCCCTTTAAATGTCCCACTACAGGAGGGATATCCAAAAATAGTAAAAAGGAAGTATGGGCACGATTTTTCCATCATGTTTATGATGTTGGAACCTGTTTTGATGTCTTCTTTTTTTTAATGTTTTTCGTGGAAGATCCGCCCGTAGGGGGACACGCCCGACCTGAGCTTACGCTTCGCCTCCCTGGGCCTCGAGGGGTGTTCCTCTAGAGTGGGGCGGCAGCAGGGGCTCGGATACGACTGCGCTCCGCGCGCGCGGCGCGTGACGGCGTGAGGTGTGGCGGCCAGTGCGCCACGGGGGCCTCTCCAGGCTTTGGCGTCGGCGTGGTGGGCCTCCAGGGTGCCTCGGAGCCCTCCAGGGCGAGCTCCTGGGGCCTTCCGGCGACGACGACGACGACGACGTTGACGACGACGACCACCAGCGCCTCAACGGGGCCTTCACAGGGGCATCCTCTCGAGCGCCGCGGGCAAGGGCTTCAGGAGCCTCCAGGAGCCTTCTGGAACTCCCCAGGGTTAAGTCGGGCCTGTCCCTCTACAGGGGGAATGTTCCAAAATAGTAAAACAAATAGTCTGGGGAGTATTTTTCTAATATTTTTGGGAATCTTTTGGACACGCCCGACCTAACTCTGGAGCTCCCCAGGGGCCGCCAGGGACCTCCGGAAAGGAGCCTCCACCCAGAAGGCCAACGCCGCGAAGAAGCCCCCAAACGCCAGAGGAACGGGCGGGGGCCTGCGGGCAGCCTCCAGCGCTGCGAGGGGACCTCTGCCTCCAGGATTGGGTCGGGCCTGTCTCTCTATACAGGGGGGATGTTGGGCGAAAAATGAACCACACGCAGAAACTATTCAAAAGATGCTCAAACATAGTGAAAGCATCGTCCCCAGACTATTGTTTTTTACTATTTTGAATGCCTCCCCTGTCGAGGGACAGGCCCGACGAAACTCAGGAGGGGAACAGACCCACAGACACACGGAATCGCCGATTCCCAAGAGAGCATGGCAAGAGATGGGAAGTGGGGGGGAAAGAGGCACAAGCCCCAAAAGATGTCGGAACACCTGGCGAACCCTTGTGTTTTTGTGTCCATCTCTCTGTGTGTCCTGGGGCCCCGTCATAAACTCCAGGGGGGCTCCCCTTGTGGCCCCCCCCCGGGCAGCCGCGAGCGATCGGGCGGCCGCCGGGGCCAGCCCGGGCGGTGCGGGCGCCGCGGCCGCCGTGGCGCCGTGCGGCGGGTTAGCCGCAGGCCGGGGCCGCGGGCGCTCGCGGGCATGGGCTCGCCGGGCAAGCGCACGAGGCCCGGCTGGAGTCGGGCCTGTCCCTCCACGGGGGGGGATCTCCCAAAGCAGTCAACAAACAGGCCGAACGAAGATCAGACATACAAACAAGATACTTGAGCCGGACGACTTTTTGGCCATGTTTGACCATGTTTGGAGCATTGTTTGACGATCCTTTCAGTTTTTCAGGGCCGGACGAAAGGGAGGGATTGGGGAAGGCGGGGTTCCGAAATTTGCTGCATACACCTGGTTTTGGCCTCACCGAGGAGCCTATTCCTCGATACAGAAGCCGCCTCCGGCGCCGGGAGGCGCCGGGAAAATCAGCTATCGTAGCACCCCGCAATTGCGGATAAGAGTGAGGGGGCGGGCGCGGGCGACGCGGGCGTCGTCGAGCCGGCGGACCTCGTGGCCCCCACCTTCCCTGTCGATGGCGCTCCTCCTCCTCCTCCTCCTCCTCCTCCTCCTCCTCCTCCTCCTCCTCCTTCCTCCTCTGCTCCTCCTCCTCCTCCTTCCTCTTCCTCGTCCTCGTCCTTATCGTCATCGTCATCGTCATCCTCCTCCTCCACCTCGTCCTCCTCCTCCTCCCTTCCTCGTCCTCCCTCTCCCCCCCTCGTCCTTTCATCATCGTCTCCTTCTATTGTCGTCCTCCCCCTCATCGGCCTCCACCATCGTCCTCCCATTGTCGTCCATCATCATCATCATCATCCCCCCCTCCTCCCCTTCCTCCCCCTCCTCCCCCTCCTCCCCCTCCTCGTCCTCCTGCTCCTCCTCCTCCTCCTCTTTCTCCACATTCTCCTTACATCCTCTCTTCTTCCGCGTCCTCCTCGTCCCCTGTTTACTCCTCCTGCCTCCCCCCCTTTCCCAAGATAACAGCAACGTTCCACTTTATGCTCCCCGACTTCTCTGATCAAGGCAACTCGCCAGGGCAAACTTGCTGGACGGGCTGGCGTGGATGCGCGGGGCTTGAAGAGGTCCTTGCGGGCTCAGACGGCATGCAAAAATCCGCCGCCGCGCTTGTGCGGCATTGGTTTGCTCAGTGAACGTGGTTTGGGTCGCGGGTGGGTCGCGGGCTCTCCACTTCCACCTGGAAGGAATGCAAAGGCAGCCCGCCGCAGGCGCCAAAACAATTGGTTTGTACACTGAACGTGGTTTGGGTCGCGGGGGGGCCGCGGGTTCTCCACCGGGAACGAATGCAAAAAAAAACGCCGCAGGCGCCGAAAAAATTGGTTTGTACCCTGAACGAGGTCGCGGGTGGGCCGGTCTCTCTACTTGAAGCGACTGCAAAAGATGCCCGCCGCAGGCGCCGGAAAAATGTGGTTTGTACCCTGAACGTGGTTTGGGTCGCGGGTTGGTCGCAAGTTGGTCACGGGGTGGGTCGCGGGCTCTCCACCCGGAAGGAATGCAAAAAAAACCAGCCGCAGGCGCCGAAAATGTACCTTGAACGTGGTTTAGGTCGAAGGTGGGTCGCGGGTGGGTCGTGTGGTGGGTCGCGGGTGGGTCGCGGGTGGGTCGCGGGTGGGCCGCGGGTGGGTCGCGGGTGGGTCGCGGGTGGGTCGCGGGGTGGGCCGCGGGCGGGTCGCGGGTGGGTTCGCGGGTGGGTCGCGGGGTGGGTCGCGGGGTGGGTCGCGGGTGGGTCGCGGGGTGGGTCGCGGGTGGGTCGCGGGTGGGTCGCGGGTGGGTCGCGGGGTGTTTCGCGGGTTTGGTCGAGGGTGGGTCGCGGGCGGGTTGCGGGTGGGACGACGACAACAAACAACAACAACAACAACAACAACAACAGCAACAACATCAACAACAACAACAAACAAACAAACAAACAAACAAACAACCAAACAAACAAACAACCAAGCAAACACACAAACAAACAAACAAACAAACAAACAAACACCAACAACAACATCAATAACAACAACAACAACAAACAACAACAACAACAACCACAACAATAATAACAACGACAACAGCAACAACAACAACACCAACACCAACACCAACACCAACACCAACACCAACACCAACACCAACACCAACACCAACACCAACACCACCAACAACAACAACAACAGCAGCAGCAGCAACACCAACAACAAACAACAACACCGACAACACCACCAACAACAACAAACAACAACAGCAACACGAATCCGCACCGGGGAATTCCACTTCAGCCACGCACCCAGGGACAGTGAATGACCGCTCGGCCCCCTCACTCTGACGCGAGCTGATTCTCACCCCCCCCTTTGCTATTCCCCCCTTTCGCCCGACCCGATCCGCAGGGGGAATATCCCAAAACAGTCAACAAATTGTCCTGAACAAATGAGCTACACAAAAAACAATCAAGCAATAGTCTGGGGGGACGATGTTGTGGCCATTGTTGAGCGTGTTTGGAGCATTGCTTGACGAGTCTTCCATTTTTCGACCAGGGTCCCCTTCGAGGGGGACGGCCCGACCTAAGGCCAGACGAAGATCTGGAGGCCTGGTTGGCCGCGGAGCGCAGCCCAGCGTTCGAGAAGGCACTGGCACGCCTCCTGGCGGCTCACCACTCCGCCCTCCTGCAGGCACGGCGTGGGCGGCGCGAGGAGGAGACAAGCAGTGGCGAAGCGTCCTGGCTCGCTGATAGGCCCACCAAGGAATGTTCTAAAACAACTTCTGTGGTTTGCACGAGATGTTCTTCGAACGTTTATGCGGCTAGGGCTGTCTTGTTTTAACACGTCGGGTCTGCGTTCTAAGAACATGGTTTTTGTGTTGGGGAACGTTGCTTGCTTCTAAGAGCATGTCGTGGTGGGCCTATAGGAATGCCGGGGCGGTCGGCCCCTGCTCAAAAGGAGGGGGACCTGAGCCCAGGGACGCAGACATCTTGCCAGGCGTCGTGGTCCCCGTCCCCCCGCGCTTGCCTGGGCTCGGGGCGGCGGGGCGCAGACCACAAGGGCCCGGACAAGCCGGTGCGGTGGCTGAGCTCCGAGCGCGAGCGGGGGGGGGCCTCCTGCGCCGAGTCGCACGGAGCAGTGGGGCTCCAGGGCGGCGGGCAGGAGAACGCGTCCGCCTGCGGCAGTTCGGAGAGCCCTCGGCCAGCCGTTGCCGACAGCAGGCCGTCCGTCGAGGTGTCGCTGAGGATCACCGACCACATCATCCTCCAGAGCCAGCCCAGCCACAGGAAGCGCAGCTGGTTGGGCGAGTTCGTGGACGGAGTGGTCTTCGAGGTCGGGAGTGCAGTTGTCCTGTTTCTCTTCTGCCTGGTCACGGCGCTCGAGATCCAGGGTGAAGGCATGACCCTGGGGTACGAGCTGGAGTACCCGCGCTACGCTGATCCAGATTCTACGGCTTGGCCGAATACGACTGATGTCTTGCAAGTTTTGTCAGTGTGTTTCGGCGGCATTTTCGCGTGCGAGGTGCTGTTCCGATTGTTGGCAGCTAAAGCGCAATTCTTCTGTGACGGGTGGAATTTGTTCGATGTGTTCATCCTGGTAGGCTGGTGCATTGAGCTCACCGGTGAAGACTTTAACGCCAAGGTCCTGCGGCTTGCTCGCCTTGTGCGCATGTTGCGCTTCCTCAGGCTGGTGAAGGTTGTAAGGTATGTCGAGAATCTATACTACATGGTGAGGGCACTGAACGGATGCTGGAAAGCACTCGGTTGGTCTGCTGTTCTGTTACTGGCTCTGCAAGCATTTACTTCTGTCGTCATCTCTCAGATACTGTTCGCAACTTATTTTTTGGACGACAGGCGCCCGATCGACGAGCGCCAAGAAGTATTTGTGTATTTCGGCTCTTTCACACGATCGCTTTTGACCACTTTCGAGATGACGATGGGTAACTGGCCGACGCCTGCCCGTGTGCTCTTCGAGAATGTCAGCGAGTGGTATATGTGGATGTTCTTGCTGCACAAGTTTGTTGTTGGCTTCGCCGTCATAGGGGTGATCAATGCGATGTTTGTCCAAGAGACCTTTCAGGTTGCTATGACAGATGACCTGACCATGGTCCTCAAGAAGTCGAAGCAAATGCGAACACAGAAGGCGAAGCTGGAAAGGCTCTTCATGGCGGCCGACAGTGATGGCAACGGGAGGGTCAGCCGAAACGAGTTTGCCACGATCCTCATGCACGACGATGTGAGGTTATGGCTTGCCTCCATGGACTACGCCACAAAGGACCCCAACTTTCTGTTCGACCTCCTGGACCAAAACGACAGCGGCGACCTTTCCGCCTCCGAATTTCTCAGGGGCATGACGCGTCTGCGTGGCTTCGCCAGGGCGATGGACCTGGTGCATTTGGGTAATACGCAAGAGAAGGTAAAGGACATCGTCGGCGTGTCCCATAAGACTTTGGGGAAATTGCTCGGGCCGGTGGACGACGATTACGACGTCGACGACGATTGGGGTTTAAGTTTGTAAATTATGTTGCAGGCAGGTCATGCGACCTTTTTCTCCTGTTGTCCTTCCGCCTGGTTGCTGTATTCAGGTATTGTGGTTTGCGAGGTGCCCTTGCGCACGTTTTTCATTCCTCTCTTCTGCCGGAGAACAAACAAGCACATAAACATACACTTTTGGCGCTCCGCGCGTATTTCTTGGATCCGCGCTGGGCCAACAAGCGGCGCCTCCGGCGCCGCCCCTGGCGCGCTCCGCGCGCCAGAGATGGGTTCTCCAGCGCGGATCTATGAAATTTGCGCGGAGCGCCAAACTGTTTATGTTTATGGCGTTGTTTCTTCTTCTATTCCCCTCCGTTGGTATTCTCATCTACTCGATCGGCTCTGCCGTTTTTCACCAAGGAGAAACCATCCGTACCGGACAAGTGGCGTGTACTAAACGGCCTTGGGCGTTTGCTGAACAGCCCTGCCCTGTTTGATTCCTTCTTTGGGCGCGCTTACCAAACGACTTCGCGTGTCTTGGTGGTTCTGATATGGGGGGGGACGTTTTGATTTCTTGTTCCGTTCTCTCCTCTGGTCTCCTCTCCTTTGGTCTCCTTCCTGCCTCTCCTTTGGTCTCCTCTCCTTTGGTCTCCTTCCTGCCTCTCCTCTGGTCTCCTCTCCTCTGGTCTCCTCTCCTCTGGTCTCCTCTCCTCCGGTCTCCTCGCCTTCCTCTCCTCTGGTTTGGTTTCTGCTTCCTGTTCTCTCCATTGGCCTCCTCTCCTGCCCGATCGGCTCTGCCGCCCCCCCCTCCTCTCCGCCTCTCTTGTGCCAGCGCCCCGCCCAAGACACCAGCTGCACGCGAGCGCACGCCTCCCGCGAGCACGCGCCCCCCCCCCTCCTCCTCCTCCTCCTCCTCCTCCTCCTCCTCCTCTCCTCCTCCTCCTCCTCCCCCTCCTCCTCCCCTTCCTCCCCCTCTCCCCCTCCTCCCCCTCCTCCTCCTCCTCTCCTCCTCCTCCTCCTCCTCCTCCTCCTCCTCCGGCCGCAGCGCGGCAGAAGTCGGCGCTGCCAGTCGGCTGGACAGGGGGGGGGGGGGCTCTCGGGCTCTGCGCTGCGTCGAGGAAGAAAAGCACGCATAAACATGAGCTTTTGCGAGTCCAAGGCATCCGCGCGGAGCGCCAAAAGTCTGTGTTTGTGTGCTTCTTGTTCTTCTTCTATGGACGGGGGGCCTCTTGGGCTCTGCTTTGTTGTCCCTCTTTGGGGGTTGGTGGCGAGACCGATGCGAAACGGAGTCGCCCAGCTGGGAAGTCGGTTCGAATTGTGTCGCGCATGCTGGCGAGGCGCGTTGGCGCGAGTTCCTGCACTAGCTAGCCCCGGGCCGCGCTACAACGAGTCGTCTCCCCGTCATCGGGGGCGTGCCTGGTTTCGCCCGCGGCTGTCTCGTTGTTGTCCTGCGTTTGCTCTGTGGTTGTCCCGCAGTTGTCCCTTGTGTTTCCCGTCGTTGTCGTGTGGGTGTCCCGTGGTCGTCCGTTGGCTGTCCCGACGGTTGTCTCGATGGTTGTCCCGATGGTTGTCCCGATGATTGTGTCCCGCGGTTGTCCCGTGATTGTACTGGGGTTGTCACGCGGTTGTCCCATGGCTGTCCCGTGGTTGTCTTGTGGCTGTCCCGCGGTTGTTCCGTTGTTGTCGCGTGGTTGTCCGTGGCTGTTCCGTGGTTGTCGCGTGTGTCGAGTTTATCGAAGTCGCCTCTACGGCGAATGACCGCAGCCCCTTGCCTTTTTGATTTGGAAATGTCCACGCCAAGCTATTGGGCTATGTGTTCCCTCGGCAGAAGGAGAGGGAGGAGAAGGAGGACGAGACGGAGGAGGAGGAGAAGGAGGAGGAGAAGGAGGAGGAAAAGCAGAGGCCTCGTGATACCCTCTTCGGACCTCCTGGGGGCTTTCTGGAAGCCTCTTGGAGGCCTCTGGGGAGCCTCTTGGGCGTCTCCTGGGGCCTCTTGGAGGCCTCTGGGCGGCCTCTTGGAGGCCTGGGGCCTCTGAGGGACCTCTTGGCCTTCGGAGGTCGTCTTGGCGCTCGCTTTGGGGCAGTCGTGGGTCCCTATTCCGGCGCTTTAGGGCCGTCTTGGAGGTCTATGGAGCCGTCTTGGGGCTCTCTTGTGTAGTCTTGCGGGCCTCTTGGGGGGGACGTCTTGGGATGTCGGCGATTTGGGGGGCTTGAGGGGGTGTTTTGGAGCGTCGGGATTTCGAAACGGCGAGAACGCTAAAATCAATGAAGCAACCTACTCTGGAAGATCAATGATGTTTGCTTCCTGGAGGTCATCTCGGAGCCCTCTTGGGGGCCTCTTAAGCTGTCTTGGGCAATCGTGAGGCGATCTTGGGACGTCATGGGTGCATCATGGGCCGCCTTAGTTTCATCCTAGGCCGTCTTGGAAACATCTTATGGCCATCTTGGGCTCTTTGGGCAATCTAGACCGTCTTGGAGGCAATGTTTAGCCCTCTCGGAGGCACTCTTGCGGCTACCTCACGGGGAAGGCCGATGGAGAACGAATTTCGCGGGTGGTCGGCGGGACCGGCCGAAACCCCATCGGCCGAATCCCCATTGGGAACCTTCTGTAAGGACCGGAGCAAGCTAACGTCTGGCACCCTGTGCAGATCTAGTGTCGGCGGATCTCGTGGGCTTCGTGACCCGAGCACGGTGCATGACCACCACCACCGAGATCGGGAGAAAGCTCGCGATTCGTCATTGTGCATAGTGGCTCTTGTGGGGAACCCGCTGTCACAGCCTCGCCGCGAACGACGACAGGGCCCCCCCTCGCGCACGGGGGCTGGAACGAGACTCATCAGAGCCAACGCAAAGGTACCAGATGTTTATACGCACCAAGACGGGCAGCTTCTGTGTTGGGAAGGTCTCTCCCATGGCGCCCCGGTGTCGCGCTGCGTTCCCGTTCGTCGCGGGGGCGTGGCGTCGCCTGGCACGTCCCTCAGTCAGATAATGCGTGCGGCTATTTGTTTGCTGGCGGTGGTGGTGTATGCTGCTCTGGCCCCTCATTTCGGCCCGTCCCGCCACCGTGCCTGCGTTGCAGGTCGCAGGTCCCGTGGATGCCTGCGGGCATCTATCAGGAGGCCTCTCCGAAGCCTTTCGGAGGCCTCCCAGGGCCGCGTACCACCCGATCCGACGCGGTTCAATTCCGACTGCTGCCGCGATTCCGATTCGATTCGACTCGGCTAGAGCCACCGGCACCGGCCGGGGCCAGCGACAGCAGAGCGCGGCGATCCGATTCCTACTCGCTTCGGGGCGCTTCGTATGCGATCCGAGGCGCTTCCGATCCGAGCCTCAAGCAGTGGCGAAGCGTCCCGGCTTGCCTACAGGGCTACCAAGTAATGTTCTGAGAACCTTTCGTTGTTTCAACCAGATGTTCTTGGAACATTTCTGCTTGGGACTGTCTTGTTGTAACGCATCGGGCCTAGAGCAGTGTTTCTGCTCTCGGAGCATTCCTGGGCTCTGAGAACATCTCGTGGTGGGCCTGCAGGAGTGCCGGGACGGTCGGTCCCTGCTCAGGATCAAGTCGGGCCTGCCCCTCCGCCGGGGGCATATCCAAGCATAGTCAGAAAACAGTCCGGGGACTAGGTGTCGATCCTTTCTGGAACGTGTCTGGAGGATTTGCTTCGGGCATGCTTGGTGCTGCGCCCAAGCTCTCCCTGTCTGGGGGACGCGCCCGACTGGAGCTCAGGGCGCCGGCTCCGCGTCGCGAGCCTGCCCGCGGCCCGCCGCCTGCGCACGGGGAGGAGGAGGAGGAGGAGGAGGAGGAGGAGGAGGAGGAGGAGGAGGAGGAGGAGGAGGAGGAGGAGGAGGAGGAGGAGGAGGAGGAGGAGGAGGAGGAGGAGGAGGAGGAGGAGGAGGAGGAGGAGGAGGAGGAGGATGAGGAGGAGGAGGAGGAGGAGGGTAGGAGGAGGAGGAGGAGGAGGAGGAGGAGGAGGAGGAGGAGGAGGAGGAGGAGGAGGAGGAGGGAGGAGGAGGAGGAGGACCCAAACAAGAAGGAACGTCAACGGTACGGCGACGGGCGGCCTACACGACACGGAGGAACGGATCCGACACGCCAAAAAGGCGGCAAAACTCGAATCCGACCCGCGCCGAGCAGGGCTTACGAGCCCGAAGACGACTGCCAAAACTTGGCCTGCAAACGGGCCACGAGCGCATCCATTCGAGGATTCCGAATGATGGCAGCAGTGACGGAGGAGGAGGAGGAGACGTCCGCCCACCCAGCCGTCCCACCCACCAACCGCCGAATGAGGTCGGACTCGAGAGGGGTCGGCGCCTGGAGGGTCTCCTCACGCCGACGCGAGTGCGGGTGAAGCCCAGCCTCCAGGCGCCGTCGATCATACGCCCGCTGGGGCGTCAAGGCAGGGCGACAAGTCTTGAAGAGGGCGCCACTCGACCTCTCCTCTGCATAGGCCCCGCATTTACAGCAATACACTAGGACCTGATCGCGTGCCGTCCAGCACGCCCTCAGGACGTGGCCGCCCACCCCTTCACACTCACGCAACTTTACAAGGAGCGGAGGGGGGCCTGGGCACTGATTGAGGGGTCGCTCGTCCTGCTCAGGGCAAGCCCCAAGGCACCGAGCACAACGCAACTTCCAACTCCCCACACGACACCACTCGTGCCACGACACAACACGCGTTATGCTCGGCACCTTGATCTTCTTAAAGGATGGGAGCGGGAAAGCGGGAAGGACCGCCGCCGCCACACGAATGGCGGCGCGGAGGCGTTTGACCATAAGCCCATGCAACTCCGAGGTGGCGGGAGGGGCACGGGGGTGGAGGGAAAGGGCATCCTTGGCTAACAAATCGGCCATCTGGTTGCCACGCGCGATCCTTTCCTCATCAGGTGGGAGCGCGGAGATGACTTCTTCAGAGCGATGGGCACGGGTATGACTAACGTGCCCGATGTGTGCGTGCCCTGGATGCTGGAGCGCACCACGGCGCAGACCAGCAAAAACTTGGGAACCGTTAAGCTGGGCGGGGGCAGGCTTTTGAGTCAAGCGCACAGCGCCCAAACAATCGGAAAACGGCCTCGTGGTCCCTGGGCCCCGTTGGAAGATGGAAAGCATAGCTAGGGCAAGGTGTTCGGCGGACGGCGCCGTCTGGGGTAAGGACTCCCACACCACACCCTGCATCCTACATCGGACTTCGCACTGCTCAGAATTCTCCAGAAAGACCGCGGCATAAGCCGCTCGATTGAGACGGGCGAATTCAGTTCGAGTTGCACTGCCGTCAACACAAACATCACATCCCGCGCTGAGCTCCTGGAAGGTCTCCTGGGACACAGGGTTGCCCTGGGCATCCTGGAAGACAGGGAACAACTCAGAGGAGGGAGGAGGGAACTCGTCGGGGCGAGGTTGGAACACCAGGAGCCTGGACCACAGGAGATCTCCGGGCTCCTCGCGCGCATCAGCTGCAATCTCTGCCGACGTCGCCTCATCCCTAGCGGCGGCCACAGCAGGGCAGCACCAGAGACGATGATGAATTGAATCTGGCTGGGAGCACAAGGGGCATAGACCTGTTGATTCAAAGCCATGCTGCACAAGGCGGTCCTCGGTCCACATGCCCCCAGCAAAGACGGAGGCTACAACATGCTTTTGCAGCGCCGAGAATTTCTTAGAACGGACAGCTTGGACAATCAAATCTGCGGCAACCTCCTGCCCCTGCCCCTGCGTTAGAGTGGCAGCAAAGCAACGGCCATGATGGCGAAGAATACTAGCATGCAACTGCTTGGCAAGCAAGGCAGGAGAGGTGAAAAACAAATCATGCTCTATCTGGTTGTCATCGAAGAAGGTCTTAAAGTTGGTGAACTTCCATCCTAGGCGATGCAAACACAACATGGCACGGTGAATGGGGCCTGCACTCTTATTCCACTGCGACTGCTGCAAGACTGGAGACTTCGCGGCTACAGCATCCCACGTCTTCTGCAAGAACCTCCACGAGAGCACAGCACGATCAGGATGCACAATTGAGTTCCATACTGCCTTGGAATATTGAATGACGGGCGCCACTGCTACCTTCCACGCTGGGTCATCATACAGGAGCATACGAGCGGGTAGCGAGCCTCCTCGGAACGGGACGAGGGCACGTCGTAAAACCAACAACTCTCTCTCCGTCATGCCAGTGACGAGGGAGCCGTACGTAGTCGCAGGGCGCACTCCAGATATATATATCTTGTGAAGTCTGGCCTTGCCAACAGAGAGCCGTCGTCGTAGCGAACGCAGGAAGCCAACACGTCTCTTCATAGCTCGAAACCGTTTCTTCATCCGACACGTAGCGCCAGGCGCAGCACGAGGACGAGCAGGAGCAAAGTCAGCACCGAGCGCAGTGGCAGAGGTCGTAGCAGCCGCTGAGCGAGCACCGATACGAGCAAGCCGTCGATCGAGGTCACGAACGACATCATGGGAAGACCCAAAGACCACCGCCTTGTCGTGGGCGAGGCCAACCTGGAGCTCCTCCCTATAAACGGTGACGAGGTCCTGGGCGGCCTCCACGAGGGCTGGTACGAGGTCTTGTCGGGGGCCCGTCATGGAAACGCAGTCGTCATCAACGTACACGCCGAGGTCCAAGCGGGGGTGCCGCGCCACGAAACCATCTAGGGCCCCGAGGAGGTAGATCTGCACGAAGGCGTCATTGAACACGTCGCCAGCTGGCAACCCAGAGCGGGCAAACTGCACAAGAGGACAGTGATGGGCTCCCAGTCGAACCAGGCGGGGCCCCCTCCAGAAGTTGAACAGGACCTTGACTAGGGGCCGCGGGAGCCCGCACGCCAGCGCACGATCACGCAGGAGCTCCAAGTTAAACGACTCATAGAACTTGAGGCCATCCCACAGAAACCCCGCCGTCTCTTGGTCGATAGCCTGGCCACGTTCAGCGCGGACCGCCGCAAGCCACACTGCCTCCTCAGCTCCCCTGCCTTTTCCAAAGGACCAGTACTTGCGGGAGGACGCTTCCAGGAAGGGCTCCACAAGAGGGCGGCGTGCCTTTTCCCACACTCGCACAAAGGACGCGACGAGCAAAATTGGGCGGTAGCCGCCTTGCGGCTTCTCAAGCAGTGGAAAGAGGAGCCAGAGGAGCTGGGCAGGAAACAAGCCGAGGCGCTCCGAGCACGTGAAAATAATACTGAGCTGCACGAGCGCTGTGTCGCTGAGCATCTCGACATGCCGTGGGTGAAAACCGTCTAGGCTTTGGGCCGTGGATTCCGAGAAAGTCCGAGCCGCCGCACGCAACTGCACACACGTGAGAGCGTCCAGAGCCTCGCGATCGGGAATCCACGCCTCAGGAGGCTCCACCTCCGCATGCCAAAAACCTCCGAGCTTCACGGTCTCCTCCTGTACTAACTGACACGGCTCAGACGTAAACGACCCAGGGACCGAGGAGGAGACCGTGGGCTCCCACAGCTTCTTGATGCGGGTCAGGCGATGCATGCGCCTGGCCGAGCCGCTGAGCGCCAAGATGTGCCACTCCTTCCAGGAGCGGTCTCTGGCTTTGGAGTGCTCCGCCTGGACTTCATCACATTCCGTGGCGAGCTCCTCCGCGAGCGCATCAGCAGTATCCCACCACTCGCTGTCCCCAGGCAAATGCGGAGACCATTGAGTGAGCAGGAGGCGTACTGACGCCAGCGAGCGGTCCAGGCGGGCGCACAAGCCCTCCCCCGCGTGCGAAACTCGCACCGCCAGGAGATGGTGAGCGCCTTCACCCGAGACCCAATCAACATCATCACGACGCGTGAGAGACAAAAACTCACTGAGCATACCGCACATCCATTGCCAACAGTTAGCCACCAGCGTGCCATCATCGGGCTCCTGTCGGCGATGGACGATAGGCTCCCAGACTGACTGCACGCGAGCTCCTCGCCACCCCGCACGGGTGGTGGGGAGATCGCAAACGTCAAGTAACTCCTGCTCGGCAGCATTGGCAAAGAGAGACCACACTTCATTCATGAGAGCCCAGGCCTCCTGAGAGGAGCCATGCTCAGACAAAAACTGCAGCTTGGGCAGGAGGCGCTCTGACAACGCCCACGGGGGAGGGGGACGAGGACAGCCGATCGGGAGGTGGGTGGGGATTCGACTGTGACGCCGAAAGACCAACTGACGGACCTGAAGTGCATTAGCACGCAGCTCAAGCAAAACAGGACGGTGCGGTCTAACATGCCACGTGCTGTCCACAAAGATGCTGGCAGCCAGCGTAGACAGAGCATGCCCTACAACGAAGAAATCAATCGTGGACGTAGACGAACTGGTACGGCAGGTGATTGCAGCAGGCGCCATGATGACGGCCTTGACCTTCTGCACAAAGCCCGTGGCCTCGACGGCGGCAGGTGAGTTGTTCCAATCTGCCGCAATGACCGTGAGCGGAGGCTGGATGATCTTGGCGCCGATCGCGCTGAGCATGGACAGATTCTTCTCACGCATGCCGTCATTGACGTGGAAATAGGCACACACGATGTTGAACGAGAAACCAGGGAGGTCAATGGTAACCTGTATGGCACGATGTGGCACAATAGCCTTGCACGCTGGGTCAGTCCATCGCAAGCCAAACCCATCACGAACAAAAACTCCAACCCCAGCCGAGCACCTCTGCGTCGCGGGGTTGAAGGACGACTCACTGATGAGGAATCGCCAGCCCAGGGCGCGCACCGCGGCCAGGGACTGGGGCGCTGTGAGCTCGGACAAGCCAAGCTCCTGGGCGCACACGATGACACTGGTAGTCGTGGTGAGCCGCTCACGTAGCGTGGACCACCCAGAGCCATTGAAAGTCTCGATGAACTGTGTCGCCGTCGATGTCGGCGGCAACTTCTTCCTGCAAATCGGGGGTATTGGTAGCCTCATACACGACAACGGCAGGCCACAGACCCGCGGGTGTACTGCACCATGGTGAGGATCACCCCCGCCGCTGCTTCTTGGTGACGAGGCCGAGGGACTTGAACAACTCCTGGAGCTCCCGTTTGTCACCAGCAAACTTGGTAGTGGAGATGACCTGGGAGATGCCTTCCTCGTCGACGTCAAGGTACACATCATCATCCTCAGGGACGGGAACCGATTCACCACAGTCGGTGCCCTCATCCCCGACGGTTGGGCCAGCGGCGGCTGCCTGGGCGGCAGCAGCCGCACGCACAGCCTCCTTGAACTTGTCAAAGACAGGCGACTCCACCATGGCCTTGAGGTCGGCGTCGGCCTCCAGCACGGTGGTCGGGAGGTCGGGCAGCACGAAGGAGGTAGCATCACTCCCTTCAGGGCGCAGGTCCTTAGGGCAAGACTCGCGCAGCTCCTCCTGGAGGGTAGCCACCAGGTCCTTGGCGGCCAGCACCTTGGCCCTGAGCTCACGGAGGTGCTCCTCGGCGGCCTCGACGACCTTGACCTGCGCACTGACGTCGGACTCGAGCTTCTGATGGCGCTTGATCGCATCCTGCAGCTTGTGCCCGAGGGTGGTGTGGCGTGCAAGTTGTGGCTTGGCATCATTCCGAGCCTTGCGCGCCGCGGCCAGAGACTGCTCGGCACTGACACGGCTGGGGACGTCAGCGCCCAAGCCAGACTTGGCGAACTGGGCAACGATACCTTCCCAGCGCTGTACCTCAAGATCGAGCGGATCGGGCGGAGGCGCAGGCACGGGAGTGGGCACGGCCTGGGACTTCTGGAGGGCGGCGTACTTGCGCTTGAGCTCGGCGAGCTCACGGGCGATGCCACCATCCACACTGCCTGGCGGTCCTGCCGCCCACGCACTCCCAGCACGGCGGCGACCACCTGCAGCCCCAGGAGCATGAGACGGCCCACCGGCTTCCATCTGCTTGGCCGCCTTGCGCGCCTTGTCTGCGACAGACTGCGGGGCAGGGCGGCCGCATCGGCACCGAATGCGCGATGCATAGTTGGCGGACGCGCCGCAGGACGGGCAGCCCCAGAAGGGGCGGGTCGGTCCTGGCAGCACATCATGAGCGGGACTGGCCATCCACCTGTGCGGGGGTGGATGGGAGCGAAAGAAAAGGCTCGCAGGCGCGCTGCCGCTCCGAAGAATGGCACCTGCAAGGCGCGCGAGAAACCTCGCGAGCCCGAAGCGGCTTGAGCCAAAATGGCTACGGAGGAGGAGGAGGAGGAGGTCGACGAGGCCGCCCCGCCGACGACGCGCGCTGGCGCCCACGGGGCGCCGCGCCTCGCCCTGCGGCTGCGGGGCGCCCGCGGCCGCCAGAGGGGCGCCCGCGGGCCGGAGGGAAGGTCTTCGAGGAGGGCTCGGGAGCCTCGAGTCAGAGCGTGAATTACCTACCCCGCTTTCGCTTCCAGGCAAAACCAAGTCATACCACGAGCTCTAGCCTCGTCTCTGAAACAGCCAGGACCCCTGGATCTCAGAGCGTGGATTACCTCCCCCGCTTTCGCTTCCAGGCATAACCAAGTCATACCACGCGCCTCCTCGTCAAGCGGCCTGGCCAGTACGTGCCGTAGTTTGGCATCGCTTGGTATCTATTGGAAGCGAGGGTGGTCAAAAGCGAGGTAGGTTTGTTTGCCCCTGATTGAGACGGGGGTCAGTGCAAACGGGGGTCAGCCAGGGCGCCGGATCCTGCAGGATCCTGCGAAGACCCCCTCTGGCTGACCCGGGTTAGCGAGCCGCTCGTGGCCGCGAGGCAGCCGCGCATATTGGCTGACCCGGGTTTGCGAAGACCTGCGTTGCAGTTGTTTTTTCCTGCATTTCAGTGTTTGGTTTCCTGCTGACCCGGGTCTGGATTGACCCGGGTCAGAAGATCCCCGAAGGGCCAGAGAGATCGCCTGGGGACGGCGTTTTGTGGTGTGTGTTGCTGTTGTTGCTGTTGTTGCTGTTGTTGCTGTTGTTACTGTTGTTGCTGCTGTTGCTGTTGCTGTTGTTGCTGCTGTTGTTGTTGTTGCTGTTGTTGTTGTTGCTGTTGCCGCTGTTGTTGTTGTTGTTGTTGTTGTTGTTGTTGTTGTTGTTGTTGTTGTTGTTGTTGTTGTTCCTTGTTGTTGTTGCTGTTGCTGTTGTTGAACATTATTTCTTCTTAAGAATAATTATTGTTGGGACCCCTGGTGCACGGCCCCCCCGCCGCGCCTAGGCCGCAGCTACATTTTCATCATTTTCGTGAGGAAGTCTCAGGCAAAACGATTGTACCGGATCCGGTTGTTTTGTTGTATCCGTTTTCCCTTGCAAAAAACACTATAAAATGAAAATTCTTGTTCTTACTTGATCAAATTGCAAGAATCCCTTGCAAAAAATAAGGTAAAGTGGACATTCGTGCGCGCAAGACGAAATCCTTCCAAAACCTTAGGTTTCGTAGCGATTTTAACATAAAAACATCAAAAACCCAATGGTTTTTTAAGAAAAAAATGTCAAAATGTTCTTCCGCGCGCTCTTGCGGATTCGTAGGAAAACCAACACTTTTTAAACAATTCTGTCAAACGGGCTTTTGCGAGCAATTTTTTCGAACTTCTGCGACAACGTTTGCGCACCTGCCAGGGCCATCATCCCTGTCAAAAAATACCATGCGGGACATATTCGTTTTTTCTTCGCGCGCGCACGCCGAAATCTCCAAAAATCATTGGGTTTTTAAGAATTTTAGCACCGCGCATCATAAAATCACACGAATCGCACCGTAGCTCTCCTCTGGCTCTCTGTCTTGCTCTCTCTCTCTCTCTCTCTGTCTCTCTGTCTTGCTCTCTCTCTCTCTCTGTCTTGCTCTCATATCATGCGCAACAAATGCACGATGCGGGGCACATGCGGGGCCCAAACAAGTGATTAACCTCTGCGGGTGTGTACTCCACGCCAGTGTAGTATCCACGATCGTCCGCGCGCCACGAAGTGAAGTGTCCTGACGTCATAGGGCGGGAAGCTGGGTGTGGGTGGTTCCCGAGAGTCGTGTGGATGTTTGGTAGAGCTTGCATTGCCCCCCCACGAAGTGGGGGTATTGGCTGGCGTCGCATGAAAACCCTGGCACTGGGGAGAACACTGAGCGTTCGGGTAAAATGATTGTTTCTGTTGTTGTTGCTGTTGTTGTTGGTGGTGGTGGTAGTGGTGGTGGTGGTGTTGTGTGTGTGCGTGTGTGCGTGGCGATGTTTGGATCTGTTCCGGCTCTCCGTCGTCCTGCGCCCCAGGTCCGCATGCAGGAGGACTTGCCAGACCCCAAGCCAAGCGACACCTCGCCATGCCCAATGTTTTTTTTTCTGGGGGAACAGCAGTGGGAGCTTCGAAGTGCAACCGTTGATTGGGGAGTCATCTGTATGAGTACGGGCACCCTCCTTCCAGAGTGTACACCTCGCGTCCATCGTGTGTGATGTCGTGCTGCCGCCACGGGTCTTCAAGAGGGCCCTGAGAGGGCGTCAAGACGGCTCAAGAAAAATGCGCAAGGCATCAGACGATCCCCATTTGTCGCCAACATCGCCCAAGCGGCCGTGAGATGGACCGATCACATTGATCAATACGTCTCTAAGACAGCCCCAAACATGCCCAATCTAGCTATCAAGAGACTCCCAGGAGGCCCCCAAGAGGCGACGAACAGCTCTTGCCCAAATGTTTTTGAGAGAGAGCTTGTGGTTCCTACTTGTTCGGATTGCCGAGAGCCCTAGACGACCGAAGGAGCCTCCCACATGACCCAAAGACGACCTAAGAGGCCCCTCCAAGAGGGCTCCAAGACAGCCGAAGAGGCTCCAGGATCGCCCTAGACGCCTCC
Organism: Prorocentrum cordatum; assembly: GCA_963575745.1. NCBI lineage: Eukaryota > Dinophyceae > Prorocentrales > Prorocentraceae > Prorocentrum > Prorocentrum cordatum. Next base: position 348,117 of record CAUYUJ010012536.1, on the reverse strand, counting down.
ACGACGGCCTCGATGCAGCCCAAGCGTGGCCCAGGAGACCTCCAAGACGACCGTGCAGCGCCCCAACGATGGCCCCACGGACGGCCTCGAGCAGTTCCTAAGACCCGTGCCAGTCCCCAAACAGGCCCGAAGATGCCCCTAGAAAGCCGCCAAGAGGATTCCAAGTCGCCGATATGTATGTATGTATATATATATATATATATATATAAAAGTAATTCTGTGTGTATATATATATATACATAGTCTATGTATGTATGTGTGCATGCATGCATGTCTGTCTGTATGTGTACACGCATGTATGTATGTATATGTGTATGTGATGCGTATATATATATGTAACTATACATACATGCGCGCATGTATGCAGTCATACCTGTATGCACGCATGCATACGTGCGTACATGTATGGATGGATGTTTATGTGTGTGTATGTATGTACGCGTGCACACATGGTATGGGATGGACTGCTATGTTTCAGCATGCTAGCTTATGTCATGGCATGTACTGTATATAAGTATGCACTTGTGTACGCTCTCATGTACGTCTGTATGTACGTGTGTACGCGTGTAGTTGCGTATGTACGCATGCAGGTAGGTGTTTATGTATGTTTGTGTGTAAGCATGCATGCATGTGTGTTTGTACGATGCACGCACACAACGGTCGACCTACATACATATTAACATCCACACATACATACGTGCACATACACACATACACACATACATACACACATACATGCATGCATGCATGCACGCATACATACATACAATCACGCACGCATACACACATACATACACACATACATACATGTGCACACATACATCTGCAACTATACACACGTATGTACATACATACAGACATCTGTATGTACATGCGTCGATACATATATATATATGTATATATCGATATATATATATACAGATGTAACGGTTCACCTACATCTACATCTACGTTTCCCACATATGTATAGATGTGTGTGCGCTCAACTAAATCCCCTGGCTCCCCGAGCGCCCCGGGGAGCCCGAAACGGCAGCAGAGGTTTCCTGGCGGGCCCCGAGACGGCACCGAAGCTCCAAAGACCGCCCCGAGGTGGCCAAAGTCGGGCCTCCGACGGCCCGAAGGTGCGCCTAAGGACGGCCTCATAACCCGCCAAAGCGCCCCGAGACAGCTCCGAGGGGACACCCTACAGGGCGCCAAGAGGCCGAAATCGTAGATTTCCCTTTTTGGTTTTCTACGGATTCTGAGATTCTCGCGCTCTCTGGATCCCCAACGCGGCCCATGAGCCCTTCAATCCAGGATCCCCCCCAGACGGCCCAAGAGGCGCCCAAGAGAGCCCCAAGGCAGCCCAGGAGGGGCCCAAGGAGGGCCCAAGATGTCCCGAAGACGACCCAAGAATCCCCCAAGAGGCCCTGAAGATGGCCCAACAAGCCCCTAAGAGGCCCTTGGACAGGCCAAGAGGGCCCCGAGTCTGCCCACGAGGGCCCCAAGACTGCCGAAGATGCTGTCAAAACGGCCCCAGAGGGTCCAAGACGGCCAAAGGAGCCACAGGAGGACCCCCAAGAGGGCCTGAAGAGACGAAAATCATAGATTTCACATTGGTTTTCGATCGCGCACCGCAGATAGTTGGAATTTGCTCGTCAGAAACAGCAGCCCGCGTCGGCAAGCTTTGACTCACGCAGCTCCGTGGATTTAATCAACGTGTCCACACTAGTATGTATATATTTGTGCACATATATATATATATATATATATATACGCCAAGATATACACACTGTGACATACGCGCTATGTGCACCGCAGCAAAGTGCGGAGCATACCCGTGATGGAAGTCTGATCCCCGGGACCCTCTCCTTCCCCCGGCCCCCCTTCTCTCCCCCCCCTCTCCTCCCCTGCCTCTTGCTTGCCCACCCTGCAGGGCATGCTACATTCTTGATTTTCCAGTCCAGTTCGGGCGGCACGACGCGTCCGGAGCGGCGCAGTCCAGTCGCCTATGTGCGCGTCTGCACGCCAGACAGGAGCCAAACAAAATCGCTACTTTAGCAGCCGTTTTTTGTCCGTACCTTGCTCCATCTCCTCCCGTCCCCATGCCGCTGCCATCGCGAAGACCGTTGGCAGTCTCGGGCGTGTGCACTGGTCAAGGCCCTGCGAACGTGGTGCTGCCATTCTGGCTGGCCAGCCTCGCCTGCCGCCTCCCATCTCCCCCCCTTTCCGGTCCACTGCCTTGGCGATGACCATGAGCTGGAACATGTATTGGCCTGAGCGGGCGGAAGCGCATGCGACCCAGGGCATTGGTCAAGAGCCCAAGGGGCCCACTTCGGTCGGATGTCCGATTGTGTCGTGCGCAGGCGTGCAGACGTAAACCGAGAAACTGGATCACTTATCGGCTGAACCGACCTGACCTAAGTGGGGGGGGGATGAATGAAGATCGCCATCTGCTTCTTGAAGAGCTAGTCGCGCTGCATTTGCGTGCAGGGACCCCTGGGCACCGGGCCTGGAGGCGGGAAGAAACCGCGCGGAAGCTCGCGTCGCGGGGGCCCCGGAAGTTCGCCCCGCTAGAGGCTCCAGATCTCGTTCTACAGGTCCCCGAGAGGGTTCTCGAATACACCGCGGCAGCAGGAGCTCGCTCTACAATCGGGGGCCCCAGAAGCTCCACAAACGGTTCCCAGGGCTCCGATCGGTTCCTTATCCCTCTTCTTCCCTCCCTCAGTATCCGCCTCTTCCTCCTCGCCCAGGCCCGCACTATTTTCTGTACATGTGCTCTATGTGTCTTCAATGGTTTCTCTCGGTTTCTTCAGTGGTCTCCCGTTCTCACTTTCGATGCCCTCCAGCAGCCTGCCGCGGCCCAATCCCTTCAGCATTTACCCAGGATTGCCACAGAGGCCCCCAAGAGCGCCGCAAGACAGATCCAAGACAGCCAAGGAGAGCCAAGACAGCCAAAGCGAGCCACAGGGGCCCCCAAGAGTCACCACCCACCAAACCACCCCAACCCAACTCGAAGGCCTCAATTTGCCCTCCATTTGCAGCGGGGGGGTGTCGGGGAACATGGTAAAAACACGTGGAACTCGCCCCCCCCCCCAACCCGAAATTCGGGTCAAATTCGGGTCTTCGGGTTGGGTTGGAGTGGTCTGGTAGGTGGTCAAAGAGAGCCAAGACTCTTCGTGCCCTCCCGTCTTGCCTCCCCCACCCTCCTCCTCCCCTGCAAGACCGCCACAGCGAGAGCGCAGACCTGCCCTGGAGCGCGCGCTGGCCGAACGCGCCCTCTCTTGGGCGGTCCTCTTGGGCGGTCCTCCTCCTCCTATATCCTCCTCCTCCTCCTCCTCCTCCTCCTCCTCCTCCTTCTCCTCCTCCTCCTCCTCCTCCTCCGTGAGGCCTGCAGGAAGCCACTTTGGAGCCCATGGGCTGCTTCTTGTGCCCGCTGCCTGCCCCAGGAGGCACTCTTCGAGGAGCGCGGAGGCTCCCTCGGGGATCGGGGGCGGCAAAGAGGGGGTGGATGACTAGGGGGGGGGATATCATGGCGCGGGCCATGATATTTCCCCAGATCTCATGGCGCCTCTTCTTATTTCATTACGTCCCTGGCCCCCCCCGCTGGGCCGCGCACATGCCGCCGGTCATGATTTGCACCCCCCCCCTCTTGGACACCCCCCTCTTGCCCGCTCCCGATCGGGGAGAGCCACGCCATCATCGACGTGAGTTATGGTGCCGCACGAGTCAGGCGGTGAGGCACAAAGGCTGGTCGCCCCGAGCGGCTTAGCCCAGCAGCAGCAGGCGCGCTCGGGTGTGGCTCCCCGTGCTCCCCCGGAGCCGCGCACCGCAGGCAACTCTTGTCAATGGTTACTCTCCTGTGCAGCTGCACCCGTGGAGCGTTCCCTTGTCTGCTGCAAGCTCGCGGCAGCCGCCGCTGCGGTGCAGCGCCACGCCGCTTGTGGACCCTTTGCGCGTCATCGGGGTCCATTTTTCCCAAATGGCGCCCGCGCACGAGATGTTGTCTGTGAAGAGCTCTTAAAGCAGACTCTGCACCAAGTCAACGGCATCGCAATGATCGGCCACGCGCAGAGGGGGGTATGGGGGAGGGGGGAAGGCTTCTTAGAAGCACCCTGCTTCTTAGAAGGCGCGGGCCTTGCCTGTAGATGTAGGGCCCGAGCCTTCGAAGAAGCAGTCTCTTTCTAAGACATCCCTCCCTCCCTCTTCTGCGCGCCGCCAGAATGACTCCATGCTCTTTAGGGCCTTCCCTGCTTTTGTTCTGCTGGCTCTCCTCTTCCATCTGGGACCTGTGTGCAACGGAGGCCTGACCCAGGGCTCCTTGCTGCAGAGTCTCGTCCGAGTCCTCTCCAGCGACCCGTGCGGAGGATGGCTGGGAAGGCGTAGCCTCACGTCGGGCATGCCCCTCTACAGAAGGGATATCCAAACATAGTCACAACAAAAGTACAACAAAAATAATCAGGTGACGATTGTTTTATCATGTTTGATCAATCTGGAGTTTTTTTTGTTGACACGCATTTGTGACGTTTCGTCGAGAAGCCGTCTGTGGGAGGACATGCCCGGTCTAAGTGTCGCCGCGACTCGGCGGCTCGCGCCTTCTCCGTCGCCCAGCGGGCAGCTGTTTCCAACCAGGGCGACGGACGTCATCTCTGGTTGGGCCGGCGGAGCTGCAAGCGCAGATGCATTGGCAGCTGTGAAGTCAGTTTTAACGTGCGCTCGGCCCTTCACCTTACACTGTTTGAGTCACTGCCCCGAAATTCGTTGGATGTGATAGAGATGAGATCGTTCAACTCACAAGCTGATCCCAGACTCCAGACGCCGGCTGCTGATGTGAACCTTGTGGCCAGAGGGGAATTGGTTGATGTCGCAGTTTGAAGAAGCATGCTGTGACCCCACTCGGGGGTGATCGCTGTGCCGAAGGGCAACAGCTTGCACGAACATGCAAAACACAGCACAGCGTAGCATTACAGGCCACACCATTTCATACCCACATCGCGCATCAACTCACAAGGCAGCAGCAATTTCTCAAACCGTGTCTGCACTTACAGTCGGGGCCCTGAAGAAGGAACCCTTTTCGTTGCGGAGAAGCTCCGCGTTCCTCAAGTGTTTCACAGCTGGCCTCAGGCTTTCCTCATGTTTTCTACAGGACATCGAAGGTTCACTTATGGAAAAAAGGGGCCTCGTTCCTTATTTATCGGGGGTGGACAGAAAACCCAACAGTGACACGTCGATTAGTGAATTGTCCATTTTCGGTTCTCGAGAGGGCGCCGTGGCCGTTATTTTCCAGGCTTGCGTCCGCCAGGTTTGGGCCTCAGGTCGTTTTCGCTAAACCACGTTTTACTAAAGGGGGTTCTGTCCATCCCCGAATTTAGGGTCCCTTAGGTCAACGCCCCCACTGTAAGGGGTCAAGATGCGCTCCAAAGTCATTGGCGCTCGCTTCCGGCTCTCTCGCCCCGTGGCCGCCCCTGGAGCGCCACGTGGGCGCCTTCGTGCGCTGGCGTGCGTCTCCGGCCTGCCCGCGGGTGGCTGCCCGTGGGCCCCTCGTGGGCGCATTACAGTCGGGGCCCTGAAGAGAGGGAACCCTTTTCGTCGGGGAGGGGCTCCGTGCTCCTTAATTGTTTCGCAGCTTGCCCCACGTTTTCCTTCGGTTTCCGAAGGGAAATCGAAGTTGAACTTATGGAACAAGGGGCCTCGTTCCTTGCTTCGGGTTCCTTAGGTCAACGCCTCGACTGTAGGCGCTGGCTGGCGGTTCCTGTTTTTTGGTCTGGTGGCACCCCGTGGGCGCCTCGTGGGTGCCACACGCACAGAGTGTGGCTTCCAGCGCACTTGAAGCACCAGATCTATTACACCACGCTGCTTGCACAGCACTGCTTGCACACCACAGGTTGCACCCCATAACTTGGTCGCGTAGCACAGCTTCCATCACACATATTTTGGATTATATATTACACCACGTACCTTACACCATTTAGGTTGCACTAGGTAGCTCGCACAGCATATCTTCTATACTCACTGTGGTGTAAGTCGCTGTTTGGGACCCACGCAGGTATATATGAGCATGTAGCATCTTGGAAACGCATAGCATTGCATAACGTAGCACGGCGCAGCACAGCGTAAAGTTTGCGTGGCGCCAGGGCAGTCATTCCATTGCCTAGCAGTGCAACGTATAGAGGATAGTTGCATGACATGGGATTTCCATAGCAGCGCAAATAATTGCCTAACAGTGCGTAGTGCATTGCATGTCCTCTCATGGCAAAGTAGCACAGTGCAGTGCAATGCCTGGCTTAGCATAGCGTAGCTTCGCGTAGCATAGCGTAGCGTAGCATTGCACAGCGTCCCTTTGAATAACATTGCATTGCAACGCCTACCAGCACGTAACAGTGCACTCCTCGGCGTTGCATATTGCATCACAGCATTGCGCACCATGGCTTTGCCTAAGCCAAAGCCGCATGACGAAGCAAGCCACAGCATGGCATGAGAGCTCACCGAACCCTGACCCCCTCCCCCATCCCCGAAGAAACCTCAGATTAACCTAGCGGAACACCAAAGTACCCCCTGAGGGTTTCCTACAAAAGCCCCGAGGCACTGGTGAGGAACTTAGGGGTGCCCAGAAAAAGGACTCGGAGCCGCCATTGGTACTCTAGCATGAAAAGTGAAGGTGGCTCACAGTGCCATGTTTTGCGACTAATGCAATCCAACTGGATCTTTTCCCGTGGCATGTTCCTCGCGCAGTGGTCGCATTGCTTGAAATGTTTTGAAGCGCAGCTCTGTCGTTGTGAGCACTGAGTGGCGGCATTCGTGGGAATGTGTTCACGTTCTGTTTTGAGCGTTGCGATCAAGACTTGTCTAGTGGCCCCGGCACGCGAATAAACTAGCCAGGGACAACGAAAACAAGACTGTGCGGAAATCACAACTGCATACCCTACGCCTGCTCATGACAGATGCTTCGTGTGCCACCCGGACAGGTTTCGGATACATTCTCTGGTGAGCTCAGAGAGGCCAGGCGGACATGGCATTGTTTGGAGCTGCCAGACATTTGGGATTCACGAACCTGCAAAGGATGAAGCATTTGATGACGGGATCGTCGATTGTCCAAACCGTGCTGCTTGAAAGTTCGATGTTGTCCGAAGAGCATGCAGGAACATGCCAGAGTATTCTTCGGCAGTGGGCAAATATGTTGTGGCCATACGTGTCTATGCAGCGTCACAACTCCAGGGGCTTCTGATTAAGTCGGGCCTGTCCCTCTACAGGGGGAGTGTCCAAAAATAGTAAAACAATCGTCAGGGGATGATTTTTTTGACTATTTTTGGGATTCTTTCTTCAATATGTCAGATTTTTCCTCCAAAATCCGCCTGTGGGGGGACAGGCCCTACCCAAGTGTACTGCAACATCGTAAACTTAACCTGGGTTCTTCTGGCCCTCTAATCCACGTCCTGCACCTCCTCGACCCTCTATCCTGGCAGAGGGGAGGAGGAGAAGGAGTTGCACTGATGAAGCTTCAGGATGAAAGGCGTAAGAGGAGGAGGCTTCTTACTTCCCCTCCGCCCATCCCCCCTCCTTCCTTGTTCCTCTTCGAGGCGATCGTCCTCGATCGTGAAGGCACCCTGCCTGGTGCAAGAGCTCATGTCGCGAGCCAGATCGCCAGGTCAGGTCCCAGACCTCCGACGTCGTGATTCTTGGATAACGGCGACCCCCCAGAGGTCTTCGGCCACGCGCAGAGGGGGTTGGGGGCAGGGGGCAGGGCCTCTTAGAAACACCCCTGCTTCTGAAAAAGGCGCGGGCCTGATCTTTTTATGTATATATACACATATATATATACACATACATACACATACATACACATACATATATATACATATATATATATATATATATATAGATCGATAGATAGATCCGGCGCCTTCTGAGAAGCAGCCTCCTTCTCAGAAGCCCTCCCCCCTCCCCCTGCCCCCCGCCAAGATTCTTGGATAACATCGACCTCCAGAGGTCTGGAACCCTTCGCGGGCACTCTCATCCCGAGTCGTTTGTCGACGGCCCTGGGGTCCGGTAGGGTGACGTCGGGCCTGTCCCTCTACAGAGGGAATATCAAAAAATAGTAAAAAATAGTGTGGGGACTATTTTTTCATTATGTTTGAAGATTTTTGGAGTATTTCCATGTTTATGCTTCGTCCAAAATCTCCCTGTGGGGGGACACGCCCGACTTAATGGTAATGGTAGGGCCCCCCAGAGGCTGGAAACAGCGAGAAGCTTCGCGTCGCTGTCTTTTGCACAACGCAAGGGGGTCTGGGGAGGGAGGGAGGGAGGGAGGGAGGGAGAGAGGGAGGGAGGGAGGGAGAGAGGGAGGCAGGGCGGGAGGGTGCGCGCCGCGCTCGGAGGATCCAGGTTTTCACACGGGCGCGGGCCGAAGCCGATTTCGGCCAGAGTTGGGGCCTCGGAGGGGCCCAAAGCCCACGTGTTCCCTGGTCTCGCGGTGGCGAGCCGCGCCGACGTCGAGAATGGAGGCCCGAGCGCGCATGCACCCCATCTGCGCTGCAATTCAAAGTCCTCGCCCCGTCCTTCTCCCACCCCAAGTTTGGTTCGGTTCCATCTCCTACGTGATCGAATTGCCCTTCGGTCCTGGCCATTCCTCTGTGCTGCTCTGGTACCGACCAGCCCGACACGTTGTAGTCTTGCCTTGTTCGATCTGGCTCGGCTGAATCTGCACTAACTCATAATTGTTGCCAGGATCACCCTCCCACGAGTTGCTACCCATCACGAGCGACGAACATGCCCTCGCAGTCTGGACACCGAGTCGCGACCCCATGTGACTGCTGGCGCTTCTCGGCGGACCTGCGAAGGGCGGGCGCCGACACCGTGGCCGGGGCAAGCGCAGCAGGGGCTTCTTCACGCCGACTGGGACGCGACCGAGCCCAACCGCCCAGAGCAAGTGCACGGCTACGCAGGGCAAGGGGGTGGCGGTGGGCGCGCCCCCGGCGGCGACCGGCACGACGCCGGCAGATGCCCCCGGCCAGACCGCCGCACGGGCCTCGAGAGGCCGCCCGCCGCCTGCCTCGAGGCCACGGTGCCGCTCCGCGCAGGGGGCGGCACGGCCGGCCGTTCCCGCCCCCGGGGCCTCTGGCCTTCCTGGCCGCCCGGCCCTGCCCTGGTCTGCCGAGATCTCTCTCCGCCCGGTGCCCGCGGCCTCTGCTCGGCCCTGGTCCGCTCCGCCGCGGCCTCCTCGCCCCTCTCTGCGGCTCTTTGCCGCGCCTGGCCAGGCCTGGGTCTGGCAAGGCCCCTGCGAGCCTTCGGCTTCTTGCGCTCCGGGTCCCCGCTGCCCCCCGGCTTGTGGCGGTGCAGCTCAGGTCCGCCGCCGGGTAGCGTTCGTTGCGGTGCACCCGCGCTTGGCGACGGTTCCTTTCTCTCCCGCTTTCCTCCGTCTGCCTTCTTGTCCCTCCCCCCACCCCTTCCTCGTGCGGGCCCGCCATGCCGGGCGCGCGCCGCAGGTACCCCGCGACCTCTTGGCTGTGGGCAGCACCAGCACCTCCTGGCACTCCGGTGGGAGGCCGCGAGACCCGTTCGCCCGAGACGGGACGCTGCTTCTGCGTAAGGTCATCGTCAGCCTGGCAGTCGTCCGCAATCCCCGAACCTGGTCTCCCCCGACCGCACTCGACGACGCTTCAGCGCAGCGACGCCACTTGGCCTCCCTCGAGCCCCACTCGGTCGACCGCCCGCTCTTGCACCCCTGGCAAAACAGCGCTGGGTGTCCGCCGATCCAGTCAGTCCAGGATGGCCCACGCGTCGCACGTCTCCCTCGGAAGCCTGCTGCGCCAGCTCTGCCCGCAAAAACCTACCTGTTCCGAGCGCGCGCTCCGCCTTCGCCGTCCCCAACGCCTCCTGCGCTCAATTCGCCTTTCCGCGTCCCTGCTCGTCGTTCTGACTGCGCCGAGCGTGTGCTCAATCAAAAGTGCGTCCCGCGCAGGGCAGCCTCGCAAAGGCGCCTGGTGTTTATGGCATCGCAGCGGAGGGGCCCACTTCGCGAGGCTGTGGATCTGGATGCGTACCCTTCCCGCCCAGCGCGGCGGCTTGAGAGACCCTCTGGCCCACGAAGCGGCTGCGCACAGCGATGGCGCTCGCCGATGTGGCTCTGGCCGGGGCTCAGCCCCCGTGGGCCCCGTGCCTCCACGATCTAAATTAGTACGTCTGCACCAGCTTGCGGTCTAGCCCGATGGAACAATCAGTATCGTTTCGCCGACCCATCCCCATCCCCATCCCCTTCGAGAACCCCACCAAATTACCCCCCCGGTTGGGGACCCACCCCTCGAAACCGGAAGGGAAGGGCGTCTATTCCATCTAGGGGGGCAGATCGGCCAGTGGGGCCCAGGACGCGCCGCTGGGTATAGGGACCGGACAAGCGATACTCGAAAAGAATGTCTCCTTGCTGCCATGCCACGACGGACGCCCCAGGAGATGCCACCCGGCCTTGGTGCGCTCGAGCCCTCCCCCCTCCTGTTGCCGCCGCCCAGGGGTGACCGCTGCGGGCGCTGCGGTCCGGCTGCCTGCAGGCCCACGCCGTCGTCGTCGTCGTCGCCGCCGTCGTCGTCGTCGCCGTCGTCGTCGTCATCGTCGTCGCCGTCGTCGTCGTCGCCGTCCGTCGTCGACCGCCGCTGTCGCCTTGGCTCTGGTGTGGTCGTCAGCCATTGAAGCCGTTGTCGTTGTCGCTACCGTCGTTGTCGTCGTCGTTCGGCGTTCGTCGTCTGTGTCGTCGTCGTCGTCGGTCGCAGTCGTCCGTCCCCATGGTCGTCCGCCGTCATGGTTGTTTGTCATTGTGTGGGGAGGAGCAAGCGAAGGGAAGATGGATGATGAGGAGGACAGGGGAGTACGGAGGATAATGGGAGGAAGTCGGGACGAGGTACGGTATGGAGGAGTGGGCGGAGGGAGGAGGTTGGTCGGAGTCAGCCTGAGGATATGGGGCCATCTATTTGTCTGATCATCTGGGGCGCGCCCTTCAAGACCCCGGTTCGAAGGTTAGTTACCCCGGGCTGCGGAGGGTGGAGGGAGGGGGGAAGAATAGGAGGGGGGAGGGAGGGGGGAGGGAGGGGGGAGAGAGGGGGGTGGGCGTAGGGTGGAGTGAAGGGTGAGGGAAGGGGGAAACCAGTACAATGAAGGGCAAGAAAAGCGAAGGGACAGGGAGGGGGGATGCATAGGAGGTAGTCCCTGAGATCCGACGTTACGAAAAAATCCTGGCGAAGGGCCGAACCATATGAAGCTGCGAGAGCCGCAAGGCGAGCGAGAGTGAGGGGGACGAGCAAAATGACGGACTGGCGCGCGCGGGGCGGCGACATGCGATCACCGCCGCTGGGGACTTTGCAGACCTGTCTCCGTGGGGCCACGAATGGCGTGACGGGTGTGCCGCATTGGGGGCGGCTGTGCCATGCGGACCCTGGTGCTAGGACCCTCGGTATAGCCCCCTATGTGCGCACGAAGCGCGTGAGGGGCGTGCAGAATTGGGAGCGGGTGCGCCATGCGAGCCCTGTTGCGGGGGCGTTCGGGGGAACCCTCTATGGGGCCGCGAAACGCGTGAGGAGTGTGCCGAAATGAGGCGGCGCCACCATGCGGCCTTGTTTGCGATGTGAGCCTTGGTTTGGGCTCCCCGTAGGGCCACGACACGTGTGAGGGGTATGCCGAAGCGACGCGGCGCCGCCATGCACACTTTAGAGCCTTTGCTGGGGCCCCTTTGGGGGCAAGGAAATGTGTGAGGGGTGTGCCGAACTGGCTCCGCCATGCGGACTTTGCCAGGTGGGCCTTCATTGAAGCTCCCTATGAGGCCACGAAGCGTTTGATGGGCGTGCCGAAAGGAGGCGTTGCCGCCATGCGGACGTTAGCATTTAGGCCCTGGGTCTCCTCCTGGGGCCACGAAGCGTGTGAGGGGTGTGCCGAAATGAGGCGGTGCCGCCATGCGGACTTTGCCAGGTTGGCCTTCGTTGGGGCTCCCCATGGGGCCACGAAGCGTCTGAGGGGTGTGCCGAGAGGAACCGGTGCCAGTATGCGAACTTTTGATTTTGGGCCTTAGATGGAGCTCCCTACGCACTCTCACATTGCATCCTCGTGTGGAGTTCTACTGCAGGGCGTTACCGCTCGAGAGGAGCCTCCGCAGCCCGATGAGGGGAGAGCGCGGCTTTTTTTCAGCACCAGCTGCCCCGCCCCTTCAGTGCATCCACGCGCGGAAGTGTTATTGTTTACCCTCTGGGCCATAATCCGCTTTCTGCCCCCTCCCTCCCCCTCCCCTCCCTCCTCCTCCTCCTCCTCCTCCTCCTCCTCCTCCTCCTCCTCCTCCTCCTCCTCCTCCTCCCCTTTCCCTCCCCCTCACCCTCCCCCCCTCCTCCTCCTCCTCCTCCTCCCCCTCCCCCCACCGCTTCATAACTGGCCCATAATGTAACGCGCCTTTCATCTCGGTGCGTCCCCTGCACTGCCGCAGACAGAGCGTCCGGCACCACACTCTGCCACGGTGGGGGGCGCGGGCGCTACGTCACGCCGTCCCCTGCTCTTGCTCCTGCTGCTCCTGCAGGGGGCCTGCCCCCACATGCCCCCATGCGCGCGAGCCGCACCCAGATGCCAGTGGCGCAAGCGCCCTAGAAGCTCGGGTTCACGGCCCACGCTGCCACTGCACCTTCTTCCATCTTCTTGCATGCGTTGATCTTGGGATTGCAGTTGATGACGTCGGCCCCCCTCCCCCCCCCGCCCTCCCATAATGCCCGTCATCGCCGCGAGTTTTTTATGTTTATTTATATATATGTATATATATACGTGTATATATATATATATATAAACAAAAAAACGCTCTGCTCGGGGGTGAGCGCTGGCCGGGACATCCTCGGACGGGACTAGGACGAGGATAAATCCGTTCCAGAGTGTTTCGGAATGCTTCGAGAAGGCTGCGGCGCCCGAGACCTCGTCCAGAACACTCGGAGATCTGAAATTCTCGATTTGCCTTCACCCAGTGTTGTCCTCGCCCTGGCCTCGCCTTCACCGCGCTCGTCATCGACGCGAGCAAAAACACGCTCTGCTTGGAGGTGGTGCGCTGGCCAGAACATCGGCCGATCTCCACCGCTCCAGTGGGTGCCGAAGGTCGGCGTTCTGGGAGGTTCGCGCGCGGGTCGTGGCCAGGCTCAGCCACGCGCAGTAGGGGTGGGCGGAGGGGGGAAGGCTTCTCCGAAGCACCCCTGCTTGTCGGGAGGCGCGGGCCTTATTTGCAGATGTAGGGCGGGCGCCTTCCAAGAAACAGCCTCCTTCGATGAAGCAGTGGCGAAGCGCCCTGGCGTGCCTATAGGCCCACCAAACGATGTTTTTTGAACCTTTTGTGGTCTGCACAAAATGTTATTAGAACATTTCTGGCCGAGACTGTCTTGTCTGAACAATTTGGAACTATGTTCTAAGATCATTGTTTCTGCTCTCAGAACATCTCTTGGTCCTGAGAACGTTCCGTGGTAGGCCTACAGGAATGCTGGGACGGTCGGTCTTTGCTCAATTCTAAGAGTCCTCCAAACCCGAAAGACGGACGAGCTGAAAGGGAGTGGTGCAATAGATGTCGGGCAATTGTTTTTCAAATTTCTGCGTCGGAGAATTGTATTGAATTGTATTTAATTGTTTTGCAAGTAATGTACTGCACGCCCAAAACCAGCAATACATTTGCGCCCCGGAGCATGTTGCACGCCCCAGATGTACTGCAGCGCCGCAAATCTACTGCACCAAATCTATTGCACCACCCCCTTGTCGCTGGACCCCCCTTGTGGGTAAACCCGAAAGAAGCCTTCCCCCCTCCCCCCGCTCCCCTCTGCGCCCCGCCCATCTGGATGGGCATAGTTTCCACCACCACCACCACCAGAAGTTGGAGGGGGGAACGAGGAGGAGGAGGAGGAGGAGGAGGAGGACCCTCTTCCCCTCAAAGTGATTGTGGTGGTGGCGGCGGAAGCCAGGCCCAGCACGTCCGGGGCAGGCGTGGGGCCGCGGCGGGGCCCGTGGGCCCCATGCGCTCCGCTCCCCGCTCGCCCCTCGCGCCCGCGAGCGCCTCCCGCCGGCCTCGGAGGCGCCGCCCCCCGCGCGCAGGCGCACGGCCTGTCCTCGCGCCGTTCCCCTTGCGCTGCTGCCCCTGGGAGTCCTCCTCCTCCTCCTCCTCCTCCTCCTCCTCCTCCTCCTCCTCCAGGGTCAGCTGACGTGATGGGAGATGACGGCTCGAAACTTATTTTTTTCCACGGGCATGGCCCTCGCCAGAACTGCTGGAAGGCAGCAGGGCTCTCGCGGTGCTGGCCTGCTGGGCCTAGGTCGGGCCGGACGAAAGGGGGGGATAGGGGAAGGGGGGGTCATCGCTGCATGCAGCTGGTTTCGGCCCCGCCGCCGTGCCCATTCCTCGATACATGGCCGCCTCCGGCTCAAGGAGGCGCCGGGGAAATCAGGTACGTGAGCTGATTCTCAAACCCCCCCTTTGCCATCCCCCCCTTTCGCCCAGCCCGACTGGGGCGCTGTCAGCGCCGCCTCCCGCGCGTAGGCGCACGACCTGTCCTCGCGTCGTTTCCCTCGCGCTGTTCCCCTCGTCTGTCTCTAGGCCTCCTAGATGGGTTCGGAGCAGATGGGGTCGGAGGATCATGCCGCATCGCCGATGCATCGGCGATGCATCGGCGATGCGGCACGATGCGGGCCCCGATGTTCTTCACGCCAACGTCGCCGATGCATCGCCGACGTCGCCAGCGCATGGCCGATGCATCGCCGATGCATGGGCGATGCATTGCCGAAGTATCGGCCATGCGGCGAGATCCTCCGACCCCATCTACTCCGACCCCCTCTAGGAGGCCTCTACCACTGTTCTTCGTGTTTGTTGAATGTTCTGATGCATCCTGGGGGAGGGTACCCCATCTACTCCGACCCCTCTGGGGGGCCTCTAGTTTCAGGGGGCTGCCCCCAGCGTCTATTCACCACGCCCAGCTTCTTCGACGGAGGCGGGGGAGCTCGGGCGTGGACGGTGGGGGAGGAGGGCCGCGCGACGAGGAGAGACCTGCCTCGGCCGAGTGGGGTTTTTGGCCACAGGATGGTCCGTGGCTCGAGGATCACGTAGGTCTTATGAGACGGTTCCGGTGGTCAGTACAGCAGCGATGGTTCGGGGGCGGCAAAGAGGACCTCGCACCTTCCGGCGGCAGCGATGGTTCCGGTGGTCAGTACAGGAACCTTCCTGGACCGCGCACCGCGTCGACAGGACTTTCCATGAGAAGATTCACGAGTTGCTCTCCAAGCGTCAACGCTTGGGGTAACAAGCTTGTTGTGGCCACTTTGCTTAAATGTTGTGGAATGCGAGGCATGCTCTGCAATGGCCAGGTCGCCGAGTCCTATAACGGAAATTCCCGGGGCACCTTGCGAGACAGACTCGCCGTCAGCTCGGCGCCCATCTTCCTCGTTCAAGGGGTGGGCGTCACGGGGACATGTAGGGGAAAAATGTGACGCCGTGCGTAGGTTGGGATGGAACATGCTGGCTCCTCATTCGGTTTGGGGTGCCAGATGTCCGCCCAAATTGGTTGTGGCCGTCTTGTGGCGGACCCACCTGGGCCGACGTTGGCCTGGGAAGGGTGAGGTCATTGTTCTTGCTCGAGCCATGACTGTCATTATTGGCATACCTGGCTGAAGAGCGGCAATGGCCTGTGCGAGCTTAATTTGTCCTATCTCAAGGCCATCGGCCGCACGTTAGAGCATGAATATCGTGCGGTGTGCGTGTGTGTGTGTGTGTGTGTGTGTGTGTGTGTGTGTGTGTGTGTGTGTGTGTGTGTGTGTGTGTGTGTGTGTGTGTGTGTGTGTGGGGGATTGGCACCAGGGTCCCGCTCTGATGGGAAAAGGCGTTTTTTTTTCCCAGAGGGTTAGATCCCTTTTGTTTTTTCCCCCTTCCACAGCGCGCGTCCGCCCCCACGCTTTGAGCGCGATCGATGTTTTCATGTGTTGTATTGTTTTCCCGAGAGCGTTTGAAACCGTGAGCTGCGATGTCACGTTGGGCGTCCCCGCCGCCCTGTTCGGTTGCAACTTAAGGGGCGAGCTGTTCGATTGTGCCGACTTGTTCACCGAAGCCACCAGCGGCCCCTGTCGAGGTGCCGTCCGCGCCCCATCCGCAACCGCAGGATTGGGCATCGGCGAGAGACATCGCCGAATGTGCTGCGCAGGCGGCTCTGGACCAGCCCGTGGGCTTCGCTTGGGAGCTGCTCAGCAAAGCGTGGGAGACTTTGTCTAACAGATTTGAGCTTGTGCTTGAGTCAGATTTTGGCGTCCCGATTAAAGGCGGGGTTGAAGGGGGAGCCGCCGAAAGCCACGCGGGACCGAATATTCTCTACCTCGAGAAGTGCTTGTACGGAGTTGATCAAGCAAGGGTAGGCTTGGTTGTCGCAGCATTTTTTGGAGATGGGAGATGGTTGGAGTTGCTATGCGTTCCTGGCCGCTGCCCTGAACCCCGCATGACGGATCCTAGCAGTGGCGAGACTCTTGCGCAGGACGCCTGTCAGCAGGTTCAGCGGATTGTAACCCAACCGTGCCCTGGCGAGCGCATGGCGGCACCGCTCGAAGTTGCGATTTCCCAGGCCAGAGCGCTCGCGCGTATGTGGCCACCGTCTTCGCTCGAGGACTGGGTGCGAGGCGTGCAGGAATTCCGCGAAGCCTGGGGGTGGGGGGCCGCGCTGACGCCCAGAAAGGCTTCTGGAATGCCCAGCAGGACTCTGGGGATGAATGGCCAGAGAGGGCACCTGAAGGGGGTGCTCGGGCGATGCGCGGGCTCGCGAAATTGATGCAAAAGTGGTCGAGTCCTCCACTGGTCAGTAGTGTAGTGGCCCCCAGTTTTTGCTCGGGGCCAAGGGCGAGGCGCTTCCCGTTTTCGGCATGCCCCATTGAGGCCCCGCGCCGGTGGAGGCCCCCGGCCGCGCGCGTTTGCCGAGCGTTTCGGCCCAGGAGGCTCGCAGTGCTAGCGCTAGCTATTCCCCCCTCAGCTCTCAATCTCAGGACGGTGTCCACCCCGAACAGCTCTCGCTCGTGTCGGACGAGGTTCTTGACAATTTGGGGGCTCTGTATCAGGTCGTCGAGAGTTTAGGTTTGTTCCCAACGCAGCTTCGCTGGATGTCGTTCCCCCTTCTGGAAAAAAAACCCAAGGGGGATTGAGGCCCATGCTGCTGCGTGCCGGGCGGGGCCTGCGTGGGCCTCTCCTCTTGCCAGCTTGCGTTTCAATGCGGATTTTCCGATGCGTTTTGGGGCCTTCGGACCTGGGCGCGCCGCCGGGGCTGCTGCGCGGCCGCAGGCAGCCAGGGCGGAGGTGGGCAGCATTTCGCGCGGTGCGCAATGGGGCGGTGCAGAAGTCAGATTTAGAGCGATGGAAATTTGTGCCCCTGCCCACGGGTTCAAACCTGCGGCTGTCGAAACCATGCGCAATTTCTCGGAGGGGTCCTAGGCTTTTGCGTTTCGGGCCCCAGTATGGGATCACTCCTGTCTTCGCGCGGTCGGGCCCCCCGGCGGGCGGTATCTTTGATGATTTGTTTATTCGGGGTTGCAGTGTTGAGGCTTTCGATCAGTTCGCTTGGGGGCGTCGGCCTGTCCCGTTGAGCGCGCGCGCGCGAAGAGCCACCCCCTCGCGGCGGAGGCGGGGGGTGAACAGGAGGTGCTGGATAGGATGACCCAAGCTGCAGCAGTAATGGTCATCTCTTTGTTCCGCGATCACTTGCACGTGCAGTTGCGCGCTGACAAGCTTGCGACCTTCGCGAGCCCCCTCCCTCTTGCTTGCAGGATCGGCAAGCTGCTCGGCGGCGTGGCTGTCGCGGTGACCGACTGCGCGGTGACGTCGGGGGCGGGCCCGGCGGCGGGGCAGAAACGGCGCGCGCGCGATGCCCCTTGCGAACGCGAGCAGCGTTTCAAGCATATTAATGCAGCGGACAGGCCGGCATAGCTCATTGGCTCTCACTTGGGTCGATGGCCGCGAGCGGGTGGTTCACCTCGGTTGCCGCCGCCCTGCGCTCGTGGCCCAGCTCGCGCAGTCAGGCGCTCAGAGACATCGTGGGACTAGTTATCGCGGAGTTCTGTCCGTCCTTTGATGGCGCGCGGGTGTGCGCGGAGCCGCTGGTTCGGCCCTTGGGTCCTGGCCCCCCAAAGCTGCGTCCCCGAGAAAAGCACTTGGCCGCGACGGCTTTGCGGAGGCGTGAGGGCACTCGCCAGGGCACGAACTGCAGGCTATTATTGCAATCGCAGGTGTCCGTCGTGCGGAGCCCCTGATGGAGCCGGGCATTGCGCGCGGGGCTGCCCTCGCCCAGAAGCTGCGCAGGAGGCCCGGGGTGACGCGTGAGCCGACCGCCTAGAATGCTTGCAAGAGGCGATTGGGAGCGAGGGCCGCTGCTTCTGGGGCACGCGGGGCCACCCTGGGCCAACTCTGCCCCCCCCCCCCGCCCCACCGCCCCCGAGTTCTTCCCCCGACCCCGTGTTGTTTGATCCCCGGGGCCGGGAAATTCCTCGGGGCTCTCTGGACCTTCGGGGTCTGGACGTTTTGCATGGGCGGGTCCTGCTCGCGACGTGTTCATCGGGATTTGAGTGGGGCTGTGTATGCCTGGGTGTTCTTAGATACCGCAGGCAACGTTGTGGCCCGCGCTCTCAATGGGGCTGCGCGGGGCGCGTTGCAGCAGGCGCCGCAGGCCGCCGAGCGCCAGCCGCGGCTCTTCTTCCGCTGTGTGTCGAGTATAGTGAAGACCGCTTGTCCGACTGCGCCGCTGTCACTAAGCTGTGCAGTGCCGCGCTGTCGCACCATTCGGGGGAGCGTAAGACCCGGGTTTGCCAGGACTCGGGTTCGCCATCGTTTTTTGACGACCGCGCCTCGGATTTTGACGAGGAGGAGTTTCGTGGGATGTCTGCAGCGGGAGGCCTCGTCAAAATGCAGGCTCGGCCTCGTCATTTTTTTGACGACCTCGTCGGGGATTTCCGAGTCTCCCGTACCCGGGTCTTACGTCTCCCCGAACCATATATCCAGGAATCGCCATTGTGCGGGCGGGCGTCGGGGGGGCGTCTCTGCGCGAAAAGAAGGGCCGCCAGTGCAATGTCTGTCGCGCCCCTGCCCATAGGCCCCAGGACGTTCTGACGCCCCCCCGTGGCCCGAGAGGAGGAGCGGCATGGGCAATGAGGCGGTCGATCCCGTAGCTAAGCAAGCCGTCCTCTTCCACCCCCGCGCCCCCGAAGCTCGCTATCGAGAAGTTAGCGGGCGAATGGACATGCTATTTGTCGCGGCCACCGCGTTGGCCAGAGCGTCGCGTGCTTTTTCCCCGTCGAGAAGTTTGGCAAGCCCCAGATGGGCCCGACATAAAGCACCTTCGGTCGGGCGGCTGGCACCGCTGGGAATGTCTGGACGAGGGCCAGGCTAGGTGCTCGAGATGCCTGAAGTTGTGTGCCACTCGGACAGCCTGCCCATGATCGGGTGTTGCGTCCCTAGTAAAACCTGGGGGGTTCTCTTGTGTTTTGCCCACGGGCCACGTGCTGGCCCGGACCACTGTCGCGCGACGCGACAAGACATTGTGTTTGTTTTGTCGTATTACGCGTGGCGCTTGCACCTCGCGTCGCCGCTTCAAGTTCGGCTAAGAACGTCGAGGCTTTAAGCTTCCAGGCGCGTAGAGACTGCGCTGTCCCGTATCCTGGTAGTTTTGCACCTTCATTATGGACATGAGAACGAGCGAGTAGCCTCGTCCTCACGGCGAGGAGTCAATTTCTTGGGCTATGCTGCGACCACCCCTCCGGCACCACAGTTGCGTTGCCGACTCACGGCCCCGAGGGTTTGATCCAGGCGATTGGGGTACTTGCTATGTCATCTTGCATCCAGGTCAAGGGGGCGTCTTCTGCTGACGCCGGTGCTCGAGGAGCGCTGGCGGCCTGTCTGGCCGCCTCCCGCAGCGCCAACTTTTTCTTTAGGGGTCGCCCTTCCACTGGCGGTGCCAGGCAGGACTTCACTTTTACGTTTCGCCCCTCACTTATCGTGCCGTCTGCGGTGTTGTATCCACGGACGGTCATGCCCAGGCTGCCTCGTGTTCCGGCTGGCCGCGCTGACCGTGGTGTCAAGCGTGTGGCGAGGAGGGCATGACTCGGCCTGGGCTTGCCCCCTAGGCCCTGTTCTGGTTTTCGGTGGTCTTTGTATTCTTGGCCCTGTGGGCAGTGTTGGCAGCTCCTTGTCCAGCTGCCAGGTCCGACGTTCAGCGTTGGACGCGCTTGTTTTCTTGAATTGGGGGCTCGCGAGCTTCTCCACGCCCTCGTAGGCGTTTGGGCAGCTGGGTCTGCCACGTCTGGCGAATACCGTTGGACGTTGTTTTGTTGCAGGGAGGACACTCACAGTGCGTGTCTTCAATCGTGGGCTGAACTGTCGCTCCCCTCGGTCCTGCCTGACGGTTCGCAGAGGAACAATATCCTCCCTCCTCCCTCCTCCTCCTCCTCCTCCTCCTCCTCCTCCTTCTCCTCCTTGTCCTCCTCCTCCTCCTCCTCCTCCTCCTCCTTCTCCTCCTCCTCCTTCTCCTCCTCCCCCTCTCTCCCGCTTCCCTCCTCCCTCTTCCCGTCCTCGTCCTCCGCCTACTCGTATTGGTCCTCCTCCTCCTTCTCCTCCTCCTCCTTCTCCTCCTCCCCTTCTCCTCCTCCTCCTCGTCCTCCTCCTCCTCCTCCTCCTACTCCTCCTCCTCCTCCCTCCCTCCCTCCTCCTCCCCTCCTCCCTCCCTCCTCCCCTCCTCCCTCCTCCTCCTCCTCCTCCTCCTCCTCCTCCTCCTCCTCCTCTTCCTCCTCCTCCTCCTCCTCATCCTTCTCTCTTCTTCCCTCTCTCTCTCTCTCCCTCCTCTTCTCCTCTCCTCATGTTCCTCCTCCTTTTCCCCCTCCTCCTCCTCATCCTGTTCCTCCTCCTTTTTTGTTCTCCTCCTCACAATCCTCATCATCCCCGCATCCTCCTCTTCCTCCTCCTCTTCATACTCCTCATCATACCGCATCCTCCTGCTCCTCCTCCTCTGCTCCTCCTCCTCCTCCTCCTCTCCTCCTCCTCCTCCTCCTCCTTCTTCTCAACCTCTTTCTCCTCCTCC
This sequence comes from Prorocentrum cordatum, assembly GCA_963575745.1. Taxonomy (NCBI): domain Eukaryota; class Dinophyceae; order Prorocentrales; family Prorocentraceae; genus Prorocentrum; species Prorocentrum cordatum. Next base: position 327,067 of record CAUYUJ010012536.1, on the reverse strand, counting down.
TCCTCCTCCTCCTCCTTCTCCTCCTCCTCCTCCTCCTCCTCCTTCTCCTCTCTCCTCTCTCCTCTCCTCCCTCCTCCTGCCCTTCCCCCCGCCCAGGGGTGCTGCCCGCCAGCCGCGCTTCGGCCTCGCTGCCAGTGGTGCGCCGCCGGGGGGGGGGGGAGGGGGCGGGCACCTGGCGGGCAACCCGCGAGGGGGCAGCACCGGGCCTCAGGGCTGGGCTGGACTTGAAAGGTGTTTTGGTCATTTCGTGGCCCGTTTTGCTGTTCGCTCTGTTGTGCAGTCAGGGCGAAGCGAAGGCAAGACAAGGAAACACGAAAACCAAAACGATAACGAACAACACCGTTTGGGTTCAGTCCTGCCGTGCAAGGCCGCGGCGCGCCCGGCAGCCCCAGACGTGCCCGCGCCGCGGAGACACAACACACCCTGCCGCCGAGCGGGCTCAACTCCCTCGACCCTCTGGGAATGGAGCCGAGTCGGCTGTCCACTCGGCGGCTCGTCCACTCACTCCACGGGCCCAGAAGGGATCCGCGGAGGAGGGTTCTAGGCAGTCTGTGGCCTCCAGAGGCCCTCGCTCAAGCAGTGGCGAGTCCGCTTATAAGCCCATCAAAGAAAATTCAAACAATGTGTTGTGGTTTGCGCGATTGTTCTTGGAACAGTTCTGGCTGAGACCGTCTTGCTAGACCATTTGTTAATCATGCGAACATGTTCTCGGTAGGCCTACAGGAATTCCGAGACTGTCGGTCCCTGGTCCACTTGTCCCCTGCAACGTCAAGGCACGACTCATCTTAGTATGAGCAGCACGGACTTTCGGCAAGCCTTGGGGAATGGGCCGGGAATGGGCCGGGACTTTCGGCAAGCCCGTGCTGAACAAAATCAAGGCATCGGGTATCGGGGACTCAGGTCCTGCCGGGCAGCGGGCCGGCTGGAAGCGCTGGCGTCGCGCCCGCCCCCGCCCCCAGAGTCCCCTGTAGGCTTTTATGATTTTCGCAGCTCGCTTTTCGAGCCTCGTTCCTGGAGGAGGCCGAGGAGGACGAACGGTGGGAGGGTCCCAAACTTCGGCGCTCCGTAGCCTGAGCCGCGCCCCCCGTCAGGCCGTGTGAAGGGGGCGGGGGGGGCGAGCGGCTAGACCCTCATATCGCTTCCGTCGAGAAAACCGACCACTGGAGAGGAAGAAGCTTCTACAGATTCCCGGATCTGCAGATCTACAGTTTGCTGGTCCCACTTTTACATTCAGCGCACAGTCCGCTTTGCCCTTCTAAACATGTCTGCTTCAAGTGTAGAATGTGGGTTTTGCTTCTGCACAAGTCGCTGTGATGTTCAGAAGCTATGTGTGCTGATGTGAAGACGTGGCTCGCCGACGACAATATACATATAACCCCAGATGTGCAGAACCAGATTTCTGATTCTGACCCCCCACTAGAGCGTGTTTCCTTATTGCTTCGGGCAAAATGGGCATTATAGCCTCCGGCCCGCCCTCTCCCGCCTACAACGTAACGCCCCTCCCCCCCAGTGCGCTCTGGGCACTGCCGCCGTGCGCACTGCGGGGGGGAGGCGTTACATTATACCCTCCCCTGGCCGGTCCCCCCCCCTATAATGCCCATTATTGCCGACAGTAAAGAAACGCGCTGTTAGTTTGAGGGCGTGCAAACAAACGAGGTGGCGGGCGGGGGGGTGGGGGTGGGGGGGCGGCCCCGTCGTGCCGCCCCATCCCGCAGAGCCCTCCCTGGCCACTCCGGGGCCCCAGGCTCCGGGGGATGACGCCGCTGTGGAAGGGAGTCGTAACCATGCGAACGCAGGCAGGCCGTCGACGTGTGGAAGACGGGCGGGCTGTTTCGGCGGCGAGCGGGGGAAGCCGGTTCGGCCGATCACCCAGCACCTCCCAAGCTCCCCCTCCTCCTCCTCCTCCTCTTCCTCCTCCTCCTCCTCCTCCTTCTCTTTCTCCTCCTCCTCCGTAGCCAGTTTGGCTCAAGCCACGCTTGATCCAGACCAGATGCGCTACCCTCTATGTTCGCTCCTCGCACATGTCGCTCCCTGCCTGATGCTGCTGGCCGCTAAGCCCCTGCAGGTGCTGCGCGCTTCTCTGGGCGTCCTCTTCTCTCAGAAGCGGGGCGAAGGCTGGCAAACCCGTGGCTGCTAAAGCAGAGCTCCGGGAATTTGTTTTGTTTTTCTTCCGGGAAGCAGCCCGTTTACTATTTTGTGCGCTGAGCTTGATTCCGGGAATCTGTTTTTTCTTTTCCGGGAAGACCGTTTTGGCAGCCACGGATTTGCCGGCCCTCGCCCAGCCTCCCCTTCTCGTTCGTGCAGCCCTTCGCGTCCCACGCCAGGGGCAAGGCATTTGGGCCCTCGCGCGAGAGCCATCCGTTGGGCGTCCGACCACCGCAGGCGATCCCCGTGCCCGGGCCCGCGGTGCGGCTCGCCCGGCGAGCGCGGCACGGCACCGAGGGCCTACAGCGACGGATGCTCTGCCGCGGGGAGGGTGCCCCCCGCCGAGCGGCGCAGCCCTCCGCGAAGGAGCTCAGGGCGCCCTCGAGGGCGCGAAGCTATTCGCGCTTCGCGCTTCGCGGTTCGGCTCCGATTCCTCCGATTCCTCCTCCTCCTCCTCCTCCTCCTCCTCCTCCTCCTCCTCCTCCTCTCCCCTGGGAGGCGGCGCGAGAGCGCGACGCTATTCGCACTTCGCGCTTCGCGCGGCGCGAGGCGCGAAGTTGGGAGCCCTTGATTCAGAGCGTGAATTACCTACCCCGCTTTCGCTTCCAGGCAAAACCAAGCCATACCACGAGGGTGGTCAAAAGCGAGGTAGGTTTGTATTTCCCCCTATTGATGACGAGCCTCTTGGTGAACACGTTCGTGCGGAGGGTCGGCGTCGCACTGTTTGGGTACCCGAGCGGCCTGCCCGTCGTGACCCTTCACGTGTGCCTTGCCTTAAGTCGGGCCTGTCCCTCTGCAGGAGGAGTATGCAAACATAGTCAAAAACAATAGTCTGAAAACATTTTGTTTATACTTTCAATCATTTTTGGGAGCATTGTCCAGTATTTTCATTTTTCGTCGAAGATCCCCCTGTAGGGGGACACGCCCGACGTAAGCCTTGCCGCGATCAAGTCCCTGGGGATGCTGATCGTCATTCCTGCCCTGCACCTAACCGCGAAGGCGCGTACGCTCATGTGCTCGTTCCTGGAGGCCCTGCTCAGATTGCTCGTGAAGCCGTTCTGCGAGACCACCTCATATGTTCATGACCGAGATTGCCCCGTAGGGCCCACCCGTGGTGATGGTTCGAATGATGGCGTTCAACATCATCTTCGTGCCCATGCACTGGCTCCTGAGTCTGCTGATGCCCCTGGGGATGCCGTTCGCTGCGAACTTGGGAATGCCGCGTCTCTAGCACTTCTTCCTGGACAGCTTGCTCGGGTGCATGGGCTGATCAAGACAACGGACCTGATTGGCGAGGTGGGGGAGATACTGGAACGTGCTGCGGGTCGTGACGACCGTCTTCGGGTTCGTTTTGACTGGCCTCGCGGTTTGCATGCTGTTCGTTTGAGTATTCTTGAGACCGTTCGGGAATCCAGTTCCGAGGAGGAGCACGGTGACGCTGTGCGCAATGAGACGTGGTGCGCTGTGTAGCCGATGGCGCTGGACGTGGCGAAGATCATCATCTGTAAGGCCGCTGCCCTACAACGTCGTGATCCACGGGGTATTCTTTTGCAGCCGACTGCCGAGATGCCAAAGCTGCATCTTGCTGAACAGACGGTGGCACCACGCCCCTCGTCCACTTCTACACGCTCCGAGCCAGCGGTGTCAAACGCCGAACTTGGGTGATTCCGCCGACGCCTTGTGCGGCTTCACGCCGAATGAGTGCATTCCCTCCTGGGGCCGCGTCGTCCAGGCCCTCGACAAAAGGTTCGGTAAGCTCATCGCCTTCGACGGCTCCATGCCGCACGCCCCCGCCCGCGCTGTCCTCCGACGGCCCCGCGCTGTCCTCCGGCGGCCTCGCGCATAACTGTCGTTTCCGTCTAAGACTCCGGCTGTCGGCCGTCGGTGCTGCTGGAGCCCGGTCTGAGGTACTGCCGCTCCTCCTCCTCCTTCTCCTCCTCCTCCTCCTCCTCCTTCTCCTCTTCTTCTTTCTCCTCCTCCTCCTCCTCCTCCTCCTCCTCTTCCTCCTCCTCCTCCTCCTCCTCCATTCCTTTCCCTTATGATTAGCTTCTCGACCCACGCGCGGTGCTTCCTGCCACCAGTTGGCGGCGAGCCCAGGGAGGGATTGGGAAGGAGAAGGCCTTCTCTGAAGGCTCGAAGTTCTCCGAGCCTTCCCCGAAGGC